>OX454269.1:28979120-29579120 GCA_949715065.1 Periphyllus acericola
CCAAATTATGATAATAAGGTACAAAACGAATTTAGTTTGCCCGTTGTCGGTGTGGTCAGTGCAAATGTCACGTTTGTCCTTGCATAAATATGGCCCTGCACATAACGTTTAAAACGGTCGACAGCGCTGACAACTGAATACCGTCCGGTAAGGTGATGAGGAGTCCGCGCAAGAGATTCATCGACGTTCGTGCCGTGTGGTCTGAACTTAGCCTACACGACGGAAAACGTTCGATTCAGCTCTTTCGAACGAGCGCCGCCACCATCCTTCTCGGAACAACCGTCGCCAGAGCGTGCGCGTTTCAAATGAGAAAATTCCCTGGGCGCACCCTGTACTTAATTTGTGGACGACTAAACACGTATGGAAAAAAAAAAACGGGTAAATCGCTGTAGGGCACAATCTTCGAGCGTCACCATTGAATCGGAACATTAAGGACACGAAGAGGGTAATCACATGATTAGCGTGCACGATCAGCCGGATCACCGTTACACGCTGCATAATTTATGTGAATAAAGATCGAATACAGCCAAGATGTACGGAACCGAAGTAAAATCGCTCAAGGTGAAAATATATATTTTGCAATACTTGACTGATGACTATAAAACTACTGTGCTTGGACCGTATTACAAAAAAGGAAAATCGGTCGAGAACGATGGACATTGAAAAACCAAGATCCGTCGTCGGTTCGTGTATCGTACAGCGAAGCTTAGCCGAGCGGCTACGCGCAACATCGGTTGAACGTTCGCCATAATACACCGACAGATCGCGTTAGCTACGAAAATACGTGGAGCGCTATGACGAGTGTCCGAGTAAAATGCACGGGTACCGAACCTAAATACATGCTTAGGTCGGCAGTCTGCCGTATCTCAAAAAAAAAAAAAAATGTTTAATTACAATTCTATTCACCCCTAGTTTTACTAGAATGTCACCGTTAAACCGTTTCAGGTAGAAGTATATTTTATGAGTAGGTGACAGGAACGTACACAGGGGGGTGTTTTGGGTGTTCAAACACCCCCCCCCCCGAAATATTTGGTTTTTTGTATGGTTATTTATTTATTCAATTTTTCAAAATATTAATTTTTATATCATACTTTAATAGACATATATAATATTACGTTGTGTTTGTGAAAAACCGACTAAAGCAAAATAAAATATAATATATACTAACAAATTTATAAATAAAATAAAATGATACCTACTGTGTATTGACGTGGTTATAAAAGAATTCTAAAATGTACACGGACATGGGAAATACCTAAGCTATACAGACGGGACAATTACTGCGAATTGGAGTGTTAAAATTAATGAATAATGACGTTTCTGTTATATTTTGTTATCGACATTATCGTTCATGTTTTTGTTTTGTATCTGAAACGAGGCACGAAAAGTGACAATATTATACTGTTTTATTTCTTAACTCTCAAGTTGGTGTATAATATTATACTAATATAAAGTAAGGAATCGTAAAAAAAAGAAACACTCTACTTTCTTATTTCTCAACAAATAAAAAATCTCGAACTGAGAATAATGAGGTGCGTATTAGTTTTTATTTTTTTATTTATTAATATTTTAACTTGTTTTCTAATGTTGATTGTTGCGCTATTTAGGCACCAGCAGAAATAGAAATTGAATGTTTAACATTGTTAAATTTACATAGAGACATAGAAGTTAATTGTGAAGGTATTCTTAACATTATGGCTAAAACTTCACAAAAATTAGATTTAGTATTGTAATTTTTTTTTTTTATATTATAAAAAAGTATTGTAAGTACTAAGTAAAGATAATTTTCTTAAAAAAATTTCGTATGTTTATTAAAAAAAAGTTCTACTTTTCAGCAACTGATTTTCAAAAACACCCCCCAAAACTTTTTTCTGCGTACGTCCCTGGTAGGTGCGGTTTCACTGAATAATTTTAAACAAAACTTTGTCCTACCCCAGATTACGCGGCATCACTGGACTAAAATGATCACACGATTCGCATGTAAATTAACGAACATTAACGATAGCTTGAGTAAATTAGGTCCCTCGAAGCTCTAAGCTAGGAGCGAATATCACGTGTCATGATGCTGACCAGTGACCACCAAATCAATGTAACCAGTGGCGTGGTGACAAAATCTAAACCACAGCACCCAACCACCCTAACAAGGATTTGGAAATGTTAACATTTTAAATTTTTTTTTTTGTGTGTGTGTTTGAAGAATGGACTGTAGTCAAGATCATTTAAAAAATGTACTTAAATTCGAAATTTTCCAAGGTTAATAATATAAAAAAATTAAAACCCATATTTTTCTGTTTTCCCGTTATCAAAATCTATTAAACGTTCGTAATCCTTGTTGGAGGTACACACGCTGTCCATTGAATAAAAAGAAATATTATCACTAGTTGATTTTATTGCAATCCTTAATTATTTTTACCATTCATTAAGTAAAAATCCCATTCAGATGCGTAGCTATGACCACTCAAAGAAGAAACTCAGCTTCGAAATTTTCGAAAGTTGATACAAAAAACTATATTTCTATTTTTCCCTAGTGAAATATTATAATAATTCTACAAAACATTCGTAAATAGTATCCACGTTTTCGATTGTATTTTTAATAATTGTATAATAAATTATTTGATTGCACTCCTCGATTATATTTACCATACTATAATTAAACAGCATAGTATGTCGATAATCTTGTTACGAACTTGATTCTTGAAAGCTGGTCGTTTTAGACTAATAAACGGAAGAAAAATCCATCCAGTAACAAAATACCGATTTTAATTTTGAAAACATTTGAATTCCTTATTCTTTTGTCATCCTTAAAGTACATTAATTTTTCAGCTAATTATAATTTGTTTTTTTTTTTATTATTTTTGAGACTTGTTTTCTCATAATTCGCGAAAATATGGTATCTTATTTCCTAATAAATAATTATGATTGCACTCCTCGATTTGTTTTAACATCCTTTAAATGAAAATAACATTTAAATATGAAGTCAAGAACATAAATGCTTTTTAGACTGTAGACAGTTTAAACAAATAAGTAAGATTTACTTGAAGTCCATTCATTATTTCTCATCGATAATTGCATACCGTAGTGTAGTGAATTTGCCTAGACTTTACGCCCAAATACATTTTTTTGTTGTACTGGTGCACGTTCTTCGTTAGTTTTACTCTTTTAGGTTACGATATGGTTGTTTAAGATTATTGATTAATCTTCAGAACAAAAAAATTAATATACTAATTAAATTGTAACTGCTATAGTCTAATACCTTGCGTGGCAAAGTCATAGAGTAGTTTTATGGTTTTAATTTTGTATAAATTTGTATAATAATATATTATATTAAAGTTGTATTATGTATTAGAGCCTATGGGAATAGCCAATGTTGTAGGCACCGCTAATATCTCTTAACTAGTTGCGCCATCATATAACTATTGTTTACCGTTGCTTATATTATTGTACATTGTTTCTAAGTAAACGATTACATCATGCACGACAATATAAATATTTGTATACAAAAATAAAATAAAAATGTCATAAAGTAAAATATGTAGTCTATATATTTCTTGATTTTTGATATACATTTATCTACAATTCACTTGGTCCTGTTGCTCAAACTATAAATCTTAAGTTTTACATGTCTTCAGAATATGACATTTTATTATAATGTTTAACTTAATCTAAAAATATTTTAATTATTTTAATCAGTATAACTTTTACCCTAAATATTTGTTTATTTATAATTTCTACAAATAATATGATATTAAAGGCTACATTTCTAAGGCTTTGCATCCGAATTATTCCAAAACTATAATATACACAAGACACACATACCAAACAATTGTACAACTTAATATACTCGTAAGTCAATAAAACAATCCGATTAAGTTAAATAAGTTTAAAAAAAAAATATTGGTCAACCGTCCCGAAATAAAAATCATAACACAATCATATATTTCGCGGCAATGGAGAATATGTTCTCAGATCATCAATAAATAATCAAATATCGGCTGTGATTGATTGCAATAATAATAATTGGATACTCAACTTCTATTATTAAGCTATTCAGATGTATACTCTATTATATTTTAGGCCCTATCAATGGTATTTTCATCACTAATGTAAAGTACATCTTGTAAACAATATAATTTTTTTTAAGGATATATTGATATTTTTATATTTTTTCTTATTGAAGCCGATCATGTACATGATGACACACACTTACATTGCCACATTGCCATATAATACAATAATATTAATAGTCAGTACAAAAACGTAACCTACACTGATTGACGTTGGGATTTCATTTTTATTTGATCATTATTTTTACAAGTTTGTATCTATACGGATTAGCACGGATCATAACGGTTTTGCTCGACAGAATTATTAATCCTCTTTTTCAACAGACAGTCGCCCAAATATGCTAAACACCCAAAGCCCAAGTAAGCCGTTCGGGTGCAAAGCCATTGTATTTAACTCTACCCTTGTAACATCGGTTTGAAGAATGCCAACCGTGATTTTTAATAGTGTAATAGCTATACATTGATGGTGTAAACAAAAATAAACAATTATTGCATTTAACATTAACTTAAACTACAGTCATAAGTCAACACACTTATTGTACAGTTCAAATTATGCAAGGGTAGACGCAATGTTTGTAAGTTAACATAAATACTACCTACGGTTAACTGTATGTAGTGGGTATTTTAAATTTTTCCAATAAACTACAGTTATAATATTATATTGGCTTTGTTATATATGTAATAATATCAAGTTATAAGGTACAAATTTTCAATTAAAATTATTTCGATAGTTCATAAAAAAATACAATATAGTAATTGTTTTGTGATCTAACAATTATTTAAGAAATCTTATAAATATTTTTAATAATAGATCGAAAATAAATAATTATGTAGAAATCCAATAATCCAAATTATAATAATTATTAAACGTTATTATTATATACTGTTACGATTATAATATTATAATAATTGATAAAACTTTTTTAAACATTATCATTAACAGTGAGATGTCAGTGACAATTTCATGAGAAATAATTCTATCACGATTCGTTCAATTAATATTATTCTATTTGTATGCGACACGTTAATGTAAAAACTTCGATAAAAAGGTATGACATATGTCATTACATGATAATAATTTAACTGACTAAACAATAATACAGAGAACGAATGAAATAATATATGTTATAAGTTATAACTGTGTAAAAATATTGAGATATTTTTTTTTTATAGTTTTTCGCTTACAATTTAAATAATCATCAAAATGCAATTATATAATATTTCTATATTTGTATATAATATTAAACATAAATGGTAAACGATAAGATATTCATTTATATTAATTAAATGAAGCCACAACGAAAAATATGCTCACATAGGATCGCTGCGTTTCATTAAGGACGTGAAACAAAATTTATATATAGATATATAATATTATTTTTAAAGTCAATAAAGTTACGCATTACTTTATCCAGTAACAAAAATAAACAGTATTTTACTACTTAAGATAACAACCAGAGTACGTCACCTAATTTGGTAAAATACAAAAAAAAAAAAAACTAATCGTTAATTACAAATAATTTTACTCGGTAAATAGATATACTATTGAGCACAGCCAGTAAAAGTTTTTGACAGACATAATAATAATAATCATAATAATAATCTTTAATTAACCGACACTACGAATACCTAAGTTCTGTTAAATTATATAAATATCGAGAATAAGATCTCGACGTTTGATGCAAACGAGAGATACGGAGAGAAATAATATTACAAACTAAAGTGTTTTTAAATAATATAATTGACTAATTATTGGAATATTTTACTAAATTATAATGAATGCGTGTGTACGTGATACGCTTTTCATCATCTTGCGAATCACCGGGTACAACGAGAACTGGTTGCTGCGGTACACAGCTCGGGAAAATGTTCGAACTTACACATATATTTGACTCAAATTTCTCTAAAGTCTAAAAATATGAGTTACGCGTACACGTAGTATATTTATATGTATATATATATATATATGTAATAATAATATTTTGTAAAATTAATCCGAAGTGTAATAAGTCGAGTAGTTATACACAGACGAACGCGTACATAATATAGTGAGTGATGAGAGGAGGAACGGGCGGCAGGATAGATTAATATCGATACACTTAAAGTGTTGACGGAAAGAAATAGTGATTTGACGATCTATATATCATTATTTACTTGTGAATGTACGCAAAATTTAAAAAAAATAAATAAAAATAGAACTGCTGCCACCGCGCGAATAAAGTTATTCAAACTCACAGTACAAGGGGGTACTCACGTCACACATTCAATGACAGTCGAGTAGATGAAAAAAAATTATAATATTCCGTCGACACCGTGATAGGCATTTTGTTTTCTACCATTATTATTATTACTTTTTTTAAACAATTCAAAAATCGCCTAAAACTCGGTTTAGGAAACGCGAGACCGTTTCTACGTGATATTATTAGATATTATTATACACGTATAATATAATATGTGTGTGTGTGTGTGTGTGTGTGTTTCTGTAGCTGTATGTGCGTATGTCCTACGTGCTTTTGTATTAATCTTATGATAATATAATGTCGTCTAGGCGAAACTTACACGTTCACCCCGTGTTCTTGATAGTCATGTACACCAATTCACCATCCCTTCTACCACCAAAACTATCGCCACGATAATCACCCTGTATGTATGTGTGTTCACGCGCTCGCGCATATCACCCGGAAGCGTTTCGAATACACGTAAACGTTCGTTTAGGGCGATATTTTTTACACAAAATATTCAATCGTTATCGCGTCACGTACTCGTGTGTGCGCGCAATATAATTTAGTTATGCATTCAGCGACTGGGCACAACGTTGCGCTAATCGTGACCGAAATGTACAACAATGTGTAATAATATGTGTATTTTGCGTGTACGAGTACATATTAAACATTTGCACGAGAAAAACTTAGCGTTTTTCTAAATTCAAAGACCATGTCCAGAGAGATTAACGATGAGTACGATTCTGTACGTGTGTGTGTGTGTGTGTGTGTTCTGTATAGTAACATATAAGTAAAAGTGTTTGCGAGTGCGCACGAGTAAAAGAGAAAAAAAAGAGATGTCCGTTAAAACGGAAAATCGATCGGTCTAATCAATCACACCTCTTTTTTTGTCCATTTCACACCGTCGCTGCATTATTACAATATAATAATATTATATCGGAAATTCCAACACTATATTACACATAATATAATTTACAGATGCGCGCGCGCGTGTGTGTGTGTGTAAGGATAATGTTAACCGAAAAGTCACCATAAAATAATATATTATAACCACTCGAATTTTCGGCGAGTCTTCCGAGGCCCAGTCTTCTCGATAGCTAAAACACGTGACGTCACTTTATACATGAACGACTCCCGAGTCGCGGACACTTTGAAATGATCATATATTACACACTCCAATCGTATCTCGCCCCGTCGATGCTTTGTGTCGTCCCTAACGATGTACACTACCGCTGCGGTGTCTTAGCTGTCGTTTCAAAACGTCCCACCACTCGGACGCGCTTACAATTGTTTTAATTGTTATATTACATCTAAAAAAATTAAAAGAGAGAGAAAAAAAAACACACATTTTCAACGAATATTGAACTCAAATTAATCGAGAAAAAAAATAGAGATAATGATCATAATAAAAAAAAAAAAAAAAAACAGAAAAAATAGGTAAGACACCACCATTCCCGTACTAATCGCTTTTTTTGTATATTTGAGCCATTTGCCGGTCTTCCTCGGGCAAATCGTTGTCGGACCAACCGTACACGTTTGTGGGCGGCGGCGGAGGCGCCGTCGTCGACGCGGCACCGGCGGCGGTCTGCTGGCGCGTGCCGTCTCCCGTGCGCAGCGCGCGTTTGGACACCAGCTCGGCGGGCACGGTCTTCAGGTCGTACGCCCACCCGATCAGCGAGAACATGTCGATGACCAACGTGGACAGGTTCAGCTTGTAGTCCAGCAGCTCGGCGTTCTTGTAGTCCCACGGGAACGTGTGATGGTAGTTGTGCCACCCGTCGCCGCACGTGGCCACCGACACCAACATGTTCTCGGTGGGATTGATGTTTCTGCGGAACAAAAAAAAACACAACGGGACCGCGAACGGCCCCGAAACCACGTTACCGTTACCGCGTTTATACAGACCGAACACAATAATCATTTGTCACGCGCCACGTTGTCGTTTTACGGTTACATTAATTAAACGGACGGCGATGAATACATAATAGTGTACACATATACATTAGCCGGTGTGCGGTTCGGCCGGAAGGACCGCAGGGTCAGCGCAAAGGGCTCGGTGAAACGGGCGGGTGGGAAGGGCCGCCGAGAGCTGGTCGGCGCGCGATGGTCGTCCCACGTCGATGCATAATGTATTATAATAAACCCGATTTTCGGGATAAGGGATAATCCATTCTGGGGTGGTTCGGAACGAAACAAAAAAAAAAAAAAATGTGACGGTTCGCCGCCATCAACGGCCGTCCCGCGGGATTACACCGTTTTCGAGGCGTCGGTGCGGAAGGGACGGGGGACCATTATGCCCCGGAGTGCTATATAATAGAGAACACTCACGTGAATATAAAATACGCGCGCGAATTCTTGTGCAAGTGTTTGGATACTTTTTTCGTGTTTCAAGTATAGGTTTATGTTAAAAATGTTTTCGGAGAGAACAACATTCGAACAATATCCTAAACAGTTATCTCGTCAATTTAGGTCTAAAAAGAAGCCCGCGTGTATCCCATAAACGCGAACGAACGTAAGGTCGAATTGCCGAGCGCCGTATCTAATAAATATCTGTTGAATACGGAATTTCGGATTTGTCCACCGATTCTCGGTTTCTCGGATTTAATCTGTGCTATAGGTGTGTCGGGTATGTTTGAAAACGAATCCGAAACATCCCAGAGAACACGTTCGAGACCGGATTGAAGCGGAAATCGGGACTTAAACAGCATTCTGATCACGGATCGTGGATTGATCTATCAGTCGCTCATCAACAATCGATCGCGGTGCCGGCTATGGGATGGGGTGTGGTCAGTGGGGTGCAGGTGCGGGCGGGGTCGGGCGCTGCTCACTCACTTGTCGTACGGTCTGAGTCCCCACATGTGCGCGGCGCTGTTGATGAGGAACGTGGAGTGCAACGTGAGCACGTGCCGGAGCTGCGCGGCGACCAGGTGCGCGACCAACAGGTCCTCGCCCCACAGCCACCACGGCATGACGGTGGGCAGCGCGTACGACAGGACGAGGGCCAGCGGCGCGTACAGCCTGTACTGCCACATGACCACCCAGTCGGCCTCCATGTCGGCCATGTCGACGGTGTTCACCTTGGACTCGAACGCCGGGTGCGGCATGATGAGCGCCCATCCCACGTGCGAGTAGAAGAACCCGCGGTTCGAGTTGTGCGGGTCCGCGTCCGTGTCCGTGTACTTGTGGTGCAGCCGGTGGTCGCGCACCCAGTTGTACACGCTGTACTGCACGCCGACCGTCTGGCTGAGGGCCATCAGCACGCGCAGCGGCCACTTGGCCTTGTACGCGTGGTGCGACCACAGCCGGTGCGCGCCGGCCGTCACGCCGATCGACGACATGGTGCCCCAAGCCATCGCTGCAACCACAACAAAACAATACTCGTGTAGCGAACAGGTAGGTACCCGGTAATAGGTATGCTGCTGCATCACACCTCACCACCCCCACGTGAGTGTCGACCGAACTTTCCGCGCCCCGACCGCGTAGTATATTACAGCACTGTTCGTTGTTCGGAAATGTTCGAGTTTAATAACGTTTTCGACTTGACTACACGCCACTTTACCGTGCGGATATTTATGCACAAGTGACATTATCACTACAGTTAAATGGAAAACGTTATGAATTAAATTCGCAGCTCGAACAGTTCAAACCCGACGGTTAATATTTTCAAAAGGGAATAGTTAAGAAAAAAAATTATCAATATTTTTTATAGCTGTAGTGGTCAATCATCTCATTTTTCCTGGCCAAAAATATCACCAATTAAAACAAATTTGATTCATTTTTTCATACAAGGATCAAAATATAAAACTAAAATTTGACTTCTTTTTTAATTTTTTTTTATGCAAATAATCGTAACTGGTCTAGTGGTGAACAAAGCCGAATTTTAAAATTTTAAATACGAACTGAAATATAGGTAGCTACTTGAATTTTTTAGAATCTATAATTTAGATGTTATATGCTCATTAGATTGTTATAATAAGGTCTCGAAATAAATCAAATGAATTCACTATTTAAAAATGATACCAAATCTTTCGTGGCTTAACGAAGTATGTATCATAAATTATTTAAAATTGTTGAAAAATCATGTGAAAAATTTTTTAAAAATTAGGACTCTGACATTTGGAATCCAAAATAATATCACACACACACACGTCACATCAATTAATCTTTATTATTTAGAAAACTCAATGAACTTACCGAACAAAACGGTGTACAACTTCACCTGACCAGTGACACAAAAATAAAGACCGGCCAGTGCCAGTAAATGAATGCTCAAGAAAAACAATCGTCGGCGCCTCGTGCTGAACACGTCGGATTTCGACAGAACCAGTTCGTCGGCGGGCGGCGGACTAAAAGGACTGCTCCTCACCCTCGGGTTCATCGACAGCTCATCTGCAAAAAGGTTTTCGATGAACACCGGATATATATATATATCGGTAACAGGGTCTTGCGGTATATACTAACGCCAAAATATAATGTAAGCTCGCAAACTGTAGTGCTTGACTAGACCGACGATTTCGTTAATTTTGAGGAACGCTTGACCTTTCCAACACTGCTTCTCAGTCGAATCCGACATGCTGGGCCATCCATTCGTACATCCGTTCGGGATCTTCCTTTCCTCCCTGAGTATGGTACTCGAGTCTGTAGCGTTTGGACTCATTCTGAAAAGAAAAATGTTTTTATACGTTACTTTTAGACATTGTCTCCGCACTTGACATTTAACCGCGGATCAGCGAGACATTTTTTGTACGAAAAAAAAAATACTCGTTACCAAATCGTTACACGTACCTAATCGATTTTCGTCGTCGGTGTATATGTGATTAATGTTACTTGTACATTTTCGTCACTCGCGACACTGTAATGAACGGTTTTGATCTGTGAAAAAAATAAACGGAATACACGTTAAAAGATTTCTAAAGCTGTAGAACACATTGTTTTTTTTGGAAAACGTCCAACATTTAAAACGTATACAACTACGGTGATCATTGCAAGTGATCTATACCAAGACCGCGGTGTGAAAATGCACGTGTACGGGTACACACGGGGAAAATATTAATTCAGCCCCATGTATTAACAACGGACTCCTGCTCTCCTCAGACAAGGCACGCGGCGGCGTTCTAGTGCACCTTAAAATCGTATATTTTCGCGCAAATCTGTTCTGCCGTACGCATGGGTGGTAGATAACAAACGATTATGCAAAATTACCGTGCAACGAGACACATAGTACGTGTGATGGTGCGTACACCCGCGGTGGAGTAGACAAATGGAGGTCAAGTATCGAGAACGGCGTGTTATGATTGGTGTTGCCCGCAGGGATGGTCAACACCGTTTTTGCGTAGGCATACTGATGATTTATTCTACGTTAATCGCAAATATTTGGACAATGCGCGAATCACTGCTGTACAGCGTACAGGTAATCGCGATGACACGACCGAAAATCCCAAAATGGACACCTATACACCCCGATCGCACGCGCACGTCGTCGATAAATAAGTTAACCGTTCGAATTAATAAAGAAAAATGTTGTTCAACGAGGTTGTGAAACGCACTGTGAACATTCGCAATTAAAAATTCCTTCGCTTAACAACGAGTTTGGATAGACGAAAGAGGGTTCTTTTATTGTAAGCATAAAAGTACATAGACTACGTATACGTATAAAAATGAATGTATATGAGCATACAATTATTTTAAAATTCGAAAAACAAAATTGTAGGTATATAAATATGTGACTGGATCCAATTTCCATAATTGACTCCAAATTTTTGTCGGACGTGGCTATTCAATATTTTGATTAGATGAATTTCAATTAAGAAAAATGTTATTTGTACAAATATGTTGTAGCACATACAGACGTATTCGTGTGCAAATTATTTAAAATTTGGATATTTTGAGTATTGTTTTTTTTTTCTGAGTAATATTTTACTTTTGTTCAAAACCCAAGACATTTGTAAAACGCCAGTTAATTGATTTATCATGTTGAATCACTTAATAATTGCGCAGGGTACAACTTTTAGATTTTTGAGTTTTTATACATAATTACATATTTTATATACATCATTTCAAATTGGTTCATGCACATTGTAATATCCGTACGCCTACTACATTTAAAAAAAAAAAACGAAAAATTTTACTTTTACTACCTATATAATTATACTATCTCATAATGATTTCTTAGGTTTGATAGTTTAAAACGTATTGTTTACCCCTATTGTTAACATTGAATTTTGATGTTGAATACTCGTATGATGTTAAATATATAATACTTGGGCACCTGGCTAAGTAAGACATCGTAAATTATTTGACATTATGTATTCACGAACACAAAACGCTTGCAATTCTATACATATCACCGATCATTATACTTAATATTGTTTACTCCCTTATTAATGGCAAACGTCGCAAAAAGCAAACAATTTTTATCATCAATCATATTATGTACAATACAATATTGTACATACAATACCCATGAACATGACATAGACTTCAATAGTTACGACTATTTTGAACGAAAAATAAGGTTTACTGATACACTCATAACTTGTCAAAATTATGGACTAAGAATATTCACGTAACGCCATAATGTGACGTATACTTTGTGTTAGTATGAAAAATAACTATTAAAATTTGTTTCCATTTGGTATTTTTATGAAAAACAAACTGAAAATTATTATTTGTTGATAAACCCAAATCTAACAGAGAAACAAAAAAGGAACAAAATAAAACTATTTTACATAATAAACGTGTATATTTAGTATTTATATTTTCCAGTTCAGCTCATGATTAAATGCTTTTAGATGAAATAAGTGCATTCTTAATTTAAGGTGTCGATGCTTGTTATTTTAATACAAACATATAAAATGTCTTTATCAGCTTTTACATTTATTATTTGAGTTTCAATAGCATTGTATTAGTATATTACACATGCGTATAGTATTATTCAATACAGCGTATTTTACCCCAAGTGATTCGCTCTGAATCGTTTACCAACTGCAGTAATGAATAAATTGCTTTTAAGTGTATTGGAATTATAAGACTAGCGCAACAATAAGAACACGTCCATGATAGATCCAGCGTTTATTCCGGCTCGTTTTTACATTTTATGGCAACAAAATAGAGGAAAACAAATAAACCGATCTGAATAAAACATAATTAAAAACGCCGTGTAGTACGTAAATAGTATATTATATTCCCGGCGGCATGTGGCGAAAAAAAGGACGTATATATTAAATGGTATCATAAAACGACGAATTTATAGTGTAAAGTTAAATGATAAATAGTGAATAAAAATATATTAAATGTGTAGCTGGACGCAGGCATATAGTGCGGGGTGAATTCCGGTCGGGAAAAATATTTATCGAATGACGACATCATACAGTCGTACCTTAGGTCATAAAAAAAAACCATACGCGATATATTGACCTATATGTGTACACAGATAAATATCTACATTCGTAGCGTGAAACAAAAGATTATTTTCATGCGATGCCGTACATGTACGCAGGGATAGGGACAGCTTTCATTGTCGAAAGCTCAACAAATACCTCTACCTATCTACTTTTGCGGCCGATACATTTTTCCGTACTATAAGACCGTGACCGATGATCGTACTACACACGTATTATATAACATGTCAACGGGTTCGCAAAGGATTACAATTACATAATATCAAACATAATATACACCGCGCCGCAGTGTAAAAAACGTTTTTGTAAACGTTTTTTTCGCAGCTCTGCCGAGTCGTCGTCGTATGCTGTACAATATTTATACGGTGCGACTGAATGACCGCGCAGGGGTGAAAACCGTGATACGGTAGCGGCGCGGCGCGTGTTCCGAACAAAATCGATAAATCGCAGAGGGCCGCGACATGGGAACAAGTGAATACGGGAAAAGTGTATGCAGCGGATTTCGAACGGTTCGCCGGAGCGTTTTCGAAAAGGTGCGGTGTGTCGAATAATCGAAACAACGGGACCGCGGCACATATCCCGTCCGTCGTCAAACGTCGATCTTAGGTAGAATAAAAAAAAAACCACGAGCCGGTGTAATTTCCGGGGCGGCAGGGAAAACGTCACGGGTACATTTTAACGACTTCGATTTGCAATATTGGCGCCCTCAAAAATACGTTCTTGTTCGCGTACTGAAATCGGTGCGATTCGTTTTACTCGTATGATTTGGGCTTACGCGGTTTGTTTGTCGAAATCCCGCTCTTACGCCGTCATCGGCAGACTAATACGACGCGAGTGCGTTCGAATCCGTGAGCTCACGACAAACGGCACGGGAAAAGAATCTGCCAAGTGAGAAATGCACGAGCATTTGTTCGCGGAGCCGAGCGATACTTAAAAACGCGGATTGTTCCGAACGGGAAAAAAAAAAATCTTACGACCCCGCGAAAGTGCTCGCGCGCGCGTACAGATGCGCATAGTCGCACTTGATGTTGCGCGCACTCACGTGTACCGCAACGTGTACCTCGAAAACGTGTCCCCGTCCGTACACCGTGCGATTACCGTTGGAGTTTAAGTAGATTTTTTTTTTCGCTTTCCGTCGTCTAATTAAATTACCATCGCACACGGCTGCGGGCGGTGCTCGACAAAATGCGCCCGAAGCATATGTGACGTGGTGTACACTTTTTGCGCGCGCCGTCGGAAGCGGCTTATCGTTACCACGGCTATAAGGGTTGTTCTACGGGGTTGATCTACGGGGTGTTTGTAAGATTTGCGAGACGACGCGAACGACGAGAACCCATCCAACCGGATCGCTCGGTGTACGTGTATGAATTCATATAGTATGCACTCCAATGCGCAATACTACTTCGCGATTTGCCACGCGTCTGAAGACACTGCATCTTGAAAAATCTCGATTCACCCTCATACCGGTCATACAAAATGCATTAGTTTATTCGTTTAGGTATTCGTTTGGTAGTGTGAAATAATTGGCTTATTTGCATATCTCAGCGGTCAAACTGTTTAAACTATAAACTCGTTAAGACTTAAAAGTTTATGCGACTCTTTTATTCAATAAATAATGGACCTATGAAAAATACTAAGTTTTATAATAAATTATTTGCAAAAGTCTAACTTATTGAAATGTTAAGATATATTGACTGATCCGTGTTAAAACAACTCCTTAGTATATTAAGTTTGAAGTTTTAAACGCAATTTTCGTGGGCTTCCCGGCAACACACACCCATCAAAAGAAAACTTTTTGACTGAGTGCGTGTATATGTATTCAATATTCGCAGTCTATAAACTTTTAATATCCATAAATATTTACCTACATAGAAAATATAATAAATGTTTATAGACAATACATCATTATTAGGACTCGAAAGTATTTTTCATAAAATGTTAATATAATTACGAGCACCATGCAGGTATTAGATATTTATTTATGTTCATGTATTGAAAAATATATTTTCGGAAAATAAATGTATTGAATTATAAAATTAATCTTGTAATATTAACAAATCGTAAAAACAATAACAAAACGAACAAACATATAAATTACACATATTGCATAAACATGTCGATCATTTGTTAATCGATTTGATGGCTTCTGCTATTTTTTTATCATTATTATTGTACAAAGCTAAATAAATAATAATATTGCAAATAAATCCCAAAAATGTAACGATATAAGAACGAAATATGCATTAATCGCAAAACATTTGTGTGCAAATATGCAAAATTGAATTTGCCGTTTTGTTGTGTTATTTTTAAAAACCCAAATATGACTCATTGAACGTTTTACGTGATGATTTGCTTTAAAAATGTACATTCGAGAATAACAGAAATCGAAATATTATCGTTATGACATAATTTATAGCAAGTATTAACAACGGTACCGCGTTAAAGAACGTCGGGGGAATAAGACCACTACACTATTGATTAGTTCACAAATACTAAACACACTAATAAACTATTTGGAACCGATACTGTATCTATAAAGAGTTTCCCCCTCGATTCGCGCGTTAATAGGCATAATAAACGTAACACGACGTAAAAGTTTACACTTTTAAAAACCAACAAAAAAAAAATATCAAAACGTTTCTATGGTTTCGAATCTACATAGTAATTTTGTTCACCCGTAGACATAAAATATATATACGTTATATTAAAATCGGTAGAGTATTATATTAATAATATCATGGCCAATCTTGTACCGCCAATTATAATGGAAAGTTACGTAGACGGCCATTTCTCGGAACACTAATTTCATTCTCGCTGGAATATTAATTAAACTGTCTGTGTACACGACGGGCCATGGAAATCGTTGCGTTTCGTACATACGATTATTATTATTACAATGTTTATCGTCTTCACTTAACCATTTGTTTGTATTATAACGTCGTTGTTTCAGTACACTCAATACTGATAGAATTCGATTATACGCCAATTTTCATTCGGCGTCATCGTGAGCGCACATAATATTGTTTTCCTCGCAATAAATCTTTTGAAAAACAATATTTCCTCATATCATTATTGCGCGTGTACACCCGTACTCCACTGTATTAAATGTGCATCCTCGTTTACGTGGAAACTCGTCTTCGTCGAGTAAAATACCAATATGTATCGAGTGTATTCGCTAGAAATCTATTTTTTACAATACAATCCACGTAGAAATAACACATCAGACGGAAACGTGTGTATAAAATAATATTCCGTTCCAATAACAGATACCCGTATACGGATATCACATTATTATTATTATTATTATTATTATTTTAGGGTTGTACGCCTCGTATTACGTATGTAAGTCGTGTACGCGCGGTGCAACGCCAGTCGATTTTTGCTGCTTAACCGGCTGTACCGCATGCGTATATACTATAACAATACTATAACAAGGGTGGTCACAACGAGACTCTCGAGCCGCATGCGGCTCTTGAACTAAATTTAAACTAAAATTAATAACAAAATAGTGTGCTATGAGACTTATTTCAATCTTTAGCACTACTTATGTGTGTGAATCATTGTACTCAACGTTTGAATCCATTAAATCTAAATATCGATCTGAATTAACTGATGAACATTTAAGTGAACTCGTGCGAACTGCGCTAACAAATTATCAGCCACATTTCAAAAAGCTGACAGAAAAAATGAATACTTGAAAAAGCACTTCTCATAAATAAATCAACAATAATGTTAATGATTATGTCGATAATAATAATGTTTTGTAAATGTAAAAAATAAATGTTCCTTCATTTGATTTAAAATAAAAAATATGTCTTCTTTTCATAAACATCGCTGTACAATGTGACTCGCCTCAAATTAGCTTTATAAAATTTCGGCTCCCAAGGTTAAAGTTAGTGGCCACCCCTGTACTATAATATAAAACACAATCATATACACACATCACTAAATTACAGTGTGTTTATGTTGTATATATTCAGCGAATATTACCATGCCACGTGGACGTTGTACGACAAATACGCTCAATAATACGTGCGTGAACCTAACGCGATCCGCAGAATATCATCGACGACGGGCCGCGAGGCGACGAGTAGTAGTGATGGTGCGGAAAAGAGACGCACAGATCGGGTTTAATCGTTACCAGCCTTGCAGGTGCTTATTTTTGTGTACTTAATAAATAAAAACTCTTGAGCGCAACACCAACCCGCCAAGAAATAAATACCGAATTTTATCGGCTTTCAAAAAATATTCTGTTCAACTTTTCTGTAATATAAAATACATTACGTACAGTACTGCTACAACGTACGATATTCTATAATCGATAAAAATATAGTGTTTTGTTGTTTCGTTTTCTTGTATTAAATTGTTTACTTGCTTTATTTTACAATAAGGTTTGAATAAGGGGGCTGTGTCCCCCTCCCCCCTCCCCAGTTTTTAGAAACTAGTTGCGCGCACGGTTTTACTGTGCATACAATATATTCTAAATAATGATAAACATAAAACATAAGTGTTTATTAAAAGGATTTTTAAAGGATATTTAACGGAGATTTAAAGCGATATATCGTATGGCGTATATAACTCTATATATAGGTAGGTACGTAGTACGTACACATCGATAAGTATAATAATAGCGTACTATATCGCGTATACAGTGTGATATGAGGGTGTGAAAAATGAAAAAAAAGAGAACGCGAGAAATGAGACTTGAACGCGGCTCCGAAAACCTTACCGAGTGTTCCGAAAAACGACAAAAAACCGAGCCGTGCGCCCTCCCTCCGTGTACATGACATTATAATAATAATGTATAAACAGCGGACAACGACACGGGAGCGAAATAATAACACACGTGATTATAATATATTATACACGTATAAAACGCACATATTTTCTTTCTCTACGGCACAATAAGAGTACCTACACAATATGTACGCGTTTTAAGCGTATGCGTTATACGTCGTGTTCCGCGTTAAGGCGGGATGACATAGATTTTTAGTTTATTTTTTTTTTTTCTCGAGAGATTTTTTTTTTCTTTTTGTCCGCAGTGTATTTATACGCGTGAGTTCGGTATTACATATATACATACGTGTATACTGTTTTTTTCCCCCCGTACATTTTAACAGTGGCCGAGCGCGTACCTGGCCTAATTGCCGGGCGGCGGCGGTCGGCAACCTTCTTCTGTGTACGCGCGACTATACACGAATCGCTTTAAAATTAGATTCGGATTTGGCATGGCTTCACGTATTCCGTCTTGCCGTCGTCCGGTACACGCACGCGCATTCTTCTACACGTCGGCCAAAATTTCGTGTATTTCGTGGCGTGGCGGCGACGACGACGACGACGACGACGACAATGCAGACACAAAGATTGTAATATTCTTTTTTATTTTTTATTTCACTATGAATTATAGTCGGTCTGTAATGCCGCTACAAACCGCCTAGGACACCTCTGCAGTGGCGTAGGCCGCAGGAAAGGGTCCATTATGCCCCGCGTCTCTCCTCGTTGCCACTATTCGTTGCAGGCCGTATATTTTTGTACGTCTAAGATCTAACAAACGGATATTAAAGAACATAAACTAATATTATCTGCTCTACGAAACACATAAATATCGTTAGGACCACCTATACATATTATTATCGTGGTTATCTACAAAGAAGCGATTTGCTGCTAAGATAATATTACAATGGTCGTGGTAATAAGTACTAATAACTAATAGTTATAAAAGACTGTGCGGTATGTTTTTATTATTTAAACAAGGAAAATTAATAATGACAAAAAGTTACTTTGATTATAGTTTTCACTGCCCATTTTCCCCTACGCAGTTTTTTTTTAATTCTTGCTACGCTGCGCTCCAGATATTATTTATGTACCCGTTATAACATAGAATAATGGTATAATTTCTCGTAAAATTTAATTCAAACTATATGTACATGTATTACATTCATAGGCGCAATTAGGGGAAGGGGTATAGGCTAAGCCCAACAAAAATTTCAATAGCATTCCCAAAATAAATTGTTTTCTACTTAGTACATTTTTTAATAGTTTATGGTGCAGGGTAAAGATTTGTTTATTATCAGAAATTATAGCCAATAAATTAACGATTGGTGAAAATTAAAAATGTGAAATAAATGTCTTAAAAACATTTTTAAATAAGTCAATTATTAAAATATTAAAGAACACTTAGATAAAGTAGTATTTCCTATTTTTTTAAAAATTATAAATAAGTGGCAATCTCATTACCTGTGAGCTTGGTCGCGTGTGAAAGGTCCTTCTCATCTATATGAGAAGGATTAACACATATGTCCGAAGCCCGAACAATAACATGGCGCAGGATCGCTTTACTAATTAGCAATATTAAACATCGAAAATTATATTTCAGTAGGAAATGAATTTGCTAAAAGTAACCGAAGAACACACCTATAAAATTGGCCAATCTCTATTTCTATATTCGGTGTTGGTCTGTACTCGTATTTATAAATTGAAAAGTAAAAACAAAATAATACCTATGTGATATGTGGTGAATAATGTAAAATATGTATATTATACAATTGTAATATTGCTATTAAAAGTAGATGAAATAACACAAAACAAAAATGTGTTGTAAGTTTTATTGTAATTAGGTATACGAATGTGTTATATTATAAGCCGAGCGCAGCGAGGAATATAATTTAAGTGTTATTTTTACTTCCACAGTTGCTTCATCGAGTAGTTTTCATTCAGCTCCCCCCCCCCTTCAGATCTTAAGCCCTAATTGCGCCTACGATTACATTTGACACAACTAGTTATATTGTTGTAAGTTCAAGTTGTGTATTATAATGATTTATTATAGTTATAATATTATTCGCTTGGGAATGTTTTAGATTATATATTATCGTATATAATTAGGGAGTACGAGTGTTTATTATATATTGTTTAAAATATGCATGAAAATTATTTGTTTTCGCGTTCAATAAATCATATTGCATTTTGCATGCAATTTAATTTGTGCTTATTATTAAATTTGTATTTATGTTTAACTACCTATAGTATGTAAATATTATTCAAATGTTTACCGATGCAGGAACTTAAACGTATTTTTTTTTATACCCTTGATAAGAAAATTGTCTAGTTATTTTGTTATTTTTATACCTATTTAGTATTTATTTATAATTTATGCTTTTGTGCCCCATCACTTATTATACGTCAGACGGCCGTGCTATGTAATATTTTTATATTAGACGAACAAACCAACAGAATTTGTAGTATAGGTTGGGTGTACGTGTAATTCAAATTTTGCTAGATTTTGACTAAGTATAATCGTTACACAACCTTATGCACCGTTGATGGGCGATTATAGTGCGGATACCGCTGATAATAATTGCTTTCCCATTATTTTTTATTAAAAAAGACTATTCCGTCACAAATTATCCATAGAAATGTCACTATTCTTGTTATTATGTTGCAACATCTTAGACTACACCAACGGTACCAACTTACAGTGTTAATAAAATGCATGACTCGCAAATATTGTACAATTTCAAATCTTTGCGATAAACTGTGATTCATTTATAAAATATTTAAAAATATATATAAAAATATTTAAAACATTTATACGCCACTTGTCATTTCTCGGTTAATCATTTTTAAGCTCGATGCTACGCAGAAATGTTTCGTCTACTCGTTAAAATGGTAACATATAATATGTTGGGTACGTCATGACTGTATGTATTATAATGTTTAAGTTTAGAAGAAACCTAGTCGATACAGTCGACCTCTAAGGTCTTAGGAAATATTAAACAATCGTGCTGCCATTAATTTAAGCCGACGACGGACGTGATCTACACCTGAGAATCAACTCCGCGATCAATCTAAATCCGCTTCCGAGACCCCTCCCCCCCCAATGTTTTACTCTAAAGTCTAAACGACGCCTGCACGCGGTCACGTACGCATTGTGTACATGCATAATACATACATACACACATCCGGACGAGTTCGTTGTAGTGCGTCAAACGGACATAACATAAGTTTCCCGCATCACCACCGAAATCCCACGGATGCAGTCTCTCGTCGTCGGCGCATTGAATTATTGTTAACTTCCACGGCGAGCATTCCAATTGGATTCCTTCCAATTATTTCAAACGATCATACCGCACACACACACTCGCGCACACAAAATGTTAAACGACACATTTTACGTGTTGCGTTGTCACGGTACACGTCGTATATTAAAATGTACGTATATGTATATCACCACATTTGCCGTTGAAATGACCACGAATTGCAGTCGAATACAATACATATTGCAAAATATATACATCACGATAATACGATAAATAATCGTATCCATCGGTTTTCAATTCCACTCAGCAATATTACGAAATAATCGTATTCGGAAAATCGAATAATTTCATATCGGACGAACGGAATATTTTTTTAAATTTCTTTCTACTTAACAGTACATAGTAAATGACTAATAGAAGTAACTTCGTATTGATCCCTCGAATTCTGATTGCGTTCATAAACGAAAAAGCTTTAAATTATTATAGAACCATTAATATCTCTGATGATAGGCACCCAATTACTTCGGGAAAAATACCATCAAATTAAACGAACTGGTAATTTATTAATGAATAATAACACCAAGACATTAGTTAAAATAAATAAATTTCTATAGTTAACGGTCAAAAATTATTTAATTTCCAATTCGTGCTCTCAGAATTTTAAACCATTTTAAATTAAACATTTGACAAACAAGATAACTGTATATTAATTATGATAATTATATAGTTTGTTTTATTACAATTATAGTTTTAGTTATCACATAATTTTACAGAACTTTTTTAAGATTACAATATATACAATGATTAAGTTATTATATTTAATTGTTGAAGCATACAACTTGAGAATACAAATACATCAGTTATTCAAGTACACAAGTTTTACCCAACATATCGACTTAGGTTTATAGAATTCAGATAATTAACTTATTGGATTCATTGGATTCATTGGTATAGCAAGAGCTAATATAGTAGTATACAGCTATTATTTCTATATCGAAAAATTCGCAAACATTTATTGAACCAAAATAAATTCAAATTTATATAATTCAAATTGAATTAATGTACTTTGTGTCATACCGTCCATAAATAATTATTTATAACAGAATATATGTATTAATGAAAAAAAAAAAAATCGTATTGCACAATTTTATGATATCTTCATTTTTTAAAAACATTATGCGGAGTCAATTTTAATGAACATTTATTAAAAACATAGAGATAAAATAAGGTTATGTTCAACTTTTACGTCTTAAGTCCTGAAATATCCGTAGTATAATATTTATTACTCAGTATTTATATTCTTCTATCTTATAATTATTGTTTTCCCATATGGCCATATCAGATTGATAAAATCAGTATATCATGTAGTAGAAAACGATTGATGAAGATCAAGTTGTTTAAAAACAAACAAAAATAAGACGAACATCGAGTAACCAAAACAGACAAGATTCGTAAATAGTCTAAAATTCCAAGCAGCTAAAATTACGGAAATGTACGAAAAACGAATTTACTATGGAAATATTGGAGCCAGTTTAAGTTAAAATTCCAGATTAAAATAGAGCTCGAAGTGATCTCTGATGCGTTCCTGGTGTAATTATCTAAAGAAATAATTTCATAATTTATCTAAACCATACAGCAACCAATTTACGATTTGTAAGGAAAAAAGTGTACAGATCGATGATGTATCGGATAATTCAATTTCACTATAAGAAAAAAGCCTGGGCCTTTTCTAATTTAGGATGACAGACAACAGCCGACAGGGTATTATCGGTGCATTTGTACGTAGCTTTGCAGAACAAATAAATGAAAGTTTAAGAACGCAGGCATAGTATGTAATTTTAAGTGCCATTCCAGCTTATATTGTTCAAAAAAATCGGTAATAATTATAAAAAATAATGACATTATAATAATAATTCAATAAACACTAATAGTTTATACTTTGTTTTAAAATATTTATTATATAATACAAATTAATACTATTTAGATTGTATTCATATACATATCCGTAACATTTTTAAATATCAATTTAATTGCCTAAGTCATACTGATCAACTTTGTGAATTTAGCAACCGTAATTATATCTTCAAATACGTAAAATAAAAGCTGTACGTTTTCTGGTTTTTTTTTCAAATTTTACAATGTAATATTATAGACTTTTTAACAAATAGTAGGTCTTTCGATGTTTAAATCATTCCTGTTTTTTAATTTCCTACACCCTTGAAGAAACTTCATTAGCAATTTTTATAAAATATTAAATAACCAGTAAAACATTTAAGTCGAGTCGATGATTTTTATTCAATACGGTTTTAAATAAATATTCTAAATACGACCTTTCAAATTTGTTGCTGAATGGATTTATACAATAATTTATACATTAATTCTCATACGTCCATTAAACTCAAAACAAAATTAATTTATCAGTAGAAATAAGAGCCACAATTAAATGTACATTACAGTGATTTTGAGATAGCCTCTAATCTACTCATTTAATATAATTAACATAATTCCGTGTAATTACATACAACTGTAATTATGTGTATTATCTTATTTGAACTATTTTATCTCCGAGTTCATTTTAAATAGCTGTGCGTGTACTTAATATTTTGTTAGGACATCATGTTCAGCTATTTGTTCTTATTTTTATATACAAAAATGTGTTAAATAGTACTGACAAATAACTTATTATAATGATAAAAAAAATCAAACACATAAAGTTCCTGTTTTTGATTAATCTTACGAAGGAAAATAAATAATTATCGGTTGCGTTGAAAATAATTAACTAAGTGTTCGAAATTATTATAAAAAATATTATAAATGTTTACCGAAGTTCTAAAATAATATCTAATGGACTTAAAAACGTTCTGCGCGCATCAGTACAAACAACTTTTGAATCGCATTGGTCTATACGGAAACAACGTGATGGCTTGTACGTATAAAATTTCAATACTGAAATTGTTAGGTCAGTGTTATATTATTATGCGAAATTAATACAACGAAAAAATACAATCAATAATCGTGTAGGGGCGAGCGTGCGTTGAATCCCACCACGTTCATTACGATCCGCCGCGTTGTAATGTTTAATATAATTAACAGCCGCGGTATTCGAACGGCTAAAATAAAAAAATGCTTGGTATTATAATTTCGAATATTACATTGATTGATGAATGAAATGTTCGAATCATGAAAATTTCCCACGCGCTTCATCAAAACAACGAGCATACCTGTACATCAATAATGATCAATATGCAAACCCAGTCTGTCGCGATGAATAAAAGATTTCCACCGGAATTTATAACGCAGTGTACACATATAAGTTTATAACAAAAAAAAAAAAACAGGAAACGTGCTACAGTAGGTACATCAATATAATAATAAAATAACACGTATTAAAATGTATTAGAGCCTATATTGGCGATCGCGTATCGGTGCAAAAATACGCGTGGGCCAACAAAAGTTGTTTTTATCATATTATATGCATCGCGCGCGCGACGGCTTTGAAAATATTATATTCTCCATGTTTTCAAAAATAATATCGAAGACTGTGGACGACAGACAGACTAGCTATTGATTGGCGCCCACGTCTAAAATAATAAATACGACACCACGTCGACGTCGGTACGAAATCGGAATTTTTCTTTGACACTTGTTACGGGGCTCACGCGTGTGTAAACAATAACGTTTTCCCTTATTTTAACCGTAACGAGAAAAGTTGCTATCGAATATTAGTACATATAGGCGTTAAAAGAAAACGGAATAGATTTTATCCGTCGGATAAAAACGGTTGCCAATATCGCTGCTTAAATCCCGTGTACAGAGGCACCCGCTATTGTTTCCCGTCGTCGCCAATCGTATAGAACACACAGAATTACGTTTGCCGTTCATATAATATATTATTATAATACACAGCACGTTCTTCTGCAGAGGTTTAGTAACACTCATCAGTGCTCGAGTTGGGGAAATGGGAAAATGAAAAAAGAGCGAAAAGAGCGAATCATCTCACAAGTTTAAAAGAAATTAACGCCCGCCGCAATTATTCAACTCGTATATCATACCGCAGAATCTTTTAACAATTATTTCCTTTAGTTTTCCATTTCATAAACTAAAACCATGAACACAAATCGTAACCATACAAATGCACAGTATACATTTAAATTAAAGATAAATAACATTTATAACTATGAATACCAGTAAAAAACATGATGGAAAAAACAATTCGCTGTATTAATGTATCCTGTCCCTCAGTTCCGACGAAAATTATTAATAAGGGTACTTTTAACATTTAATATCAAGGCTCGGTTTCCATGCGTCCAACCTCCTGTAAACACTGTTAATGTTAAAGGTCTATCCGGGGCAAACGAATATGTTTTTAAAAAGCTACAAAAACAAACATTGTAATGAATAATGAATAGGGAATATCGAACACTTTTGATAAAAGTGACGACTAAATAAAATTTATAATTATAAAGTTGATGGAAATTGTTTTTATTTATTTGTCCATCTAAATACTTTTCCAGTTATTCATTTATAATCTACCGAATCGGAAATGTTAATCATCTTAGACATTCGTAACGTGAAATGAAATAATAAAAAGTGACAGCTCATTGTTCATACGATCAATATAAAAACATTATCAAAATGAATTCAATTCGAAAGAGTACAGTACTGTTGGTGCACCCTTAAGTGCGGCATTCGATTAGGCAAACGAATATAATTTTCCTTTTAAGTCGGACCGAAGAAAACTTATAGAAATCAACTTTTTTGAATGATAACGTTTGGAAAAATACGTTCGCAGATAATGTTGCATTTAAAGTGATACGTTTCATAATTATTTTTAAATCCCACGCTGCGGTTCGACTGCAGGTCCTCGACTGTATACGGTGTAACTGCAGGTACGCGCGTACAAAAAGGACCGAAATCGAAGATATCGATTTGCCGCGGAGTACTCAGGAGAGGGTGCGCGGGTGGTCGCGGGACCCGATAAACCGAATTGTCATTTTCTCGCGGTTCGCGCGGCCGTGCACGTTGTCAATCAACCGTGTTCGGCTAGTTTCCCGTTCGGGGGCGCACGCAGGGCCGTCCTTAGGATTTTCGAGGCCCAGGGCGAAAATACTTTAAATACTTTTTACATATTAAATCGTCTATAAACATATTATTATGACATTAATAATTCTTATCACACAAAAAATTTGGTAGGTACCTCGAAAATAAAACCAATTTTACTACTTTTTTCAAACGCGAGGCCCCAAATTTAAGCAAAAATCGCGAGGCCCAGGGCCTAGGCCCTGCTCGCCCCCCCCCCCCTAAGGACGGCCCTGTCTTGACGGCATCGGTTTCAGGCAGATCCACAATATTGCAAACGTTTTTCATTCGCATTCGTTGCGATGATCGTGCAATATCGTAATCGGCATTAACGATTCCGCACGCTCGCATCCGCCAACACCGGCGTTTCGACCGTTTGTCTTCGGGAACGATATGGAACGCGTGACGATGTACGAGACGGCCGTGCATATAAGGGACGTGTGTGATCAACGTACAAATCTCATAGGACGGGAGAGAGATATGCGAATTACGTGCTGCCCGGCGACGCCAAACTGCCAAAGTCGAAATAATAATCGTCACCGGCCCGCCCGAAGTATCGAATACGAATCGAGAATAGTGTTTATCACGACGCGCACGTAATAGTACGTGCGCAAACACAATCCCCGTCCGTGCCGCACGCGGATAAGATACGAGAGCACTGGCAAACGAACGACCTGTCGACGATCAACGTGGTTTGTTAAAATGCATATTCCGTTCATTGAAAATAATATTCCAATCCCATTTAATGATTGTCTGTGACCATAAATGTCGTAACTTATGTAAACTTATAACCGTACGTACGTACGCAAGTATATTATTTGGCCGACGAGTAATACACTGTTAGACCTATGTAATTATGTACAATATTCTGTGACGTCTTGTGCGCTAATTTCATGATAATGTGTGTAAAGTTTTCGGAGAAACTTACTAGTGCCTTCGCATCCGAAAATTAAATTTGATCGCATTACGTGTTCGAAGAAAATCAATATTCTACATTACGTAATGTATGGTTTAAACTACGCGGAAGTCGGAAGACACACACACGCGTGCTCACCACACTCATATTTAGTGAACCCGCAAAATATATTAGCTCCGTAATCCAATCCAAATTTTAAGTTTTGATTTTATCAAAATACGTCGTATACAAAGCTGTCATTTTTTAAATGTCTCAAGTTTAATATATATACTCGTATGTGTTATATTCTCGGAAAGTTTTAACGTGTCATATAATAGATGTCTAACACATATTCGGGGCATCATATTTCTCGGAACTAATACATTTTAATGCCTTTTTTCCAGGATTATATACGAAAAGGTACTGAACAATATGGCAGTATGTTTATATTATTTTTAGAAAACTAAGAAAAATACATTTGCATACTACTTGACGTAAGAAAAATGTATATATATTATATATATATATATATATATAATTACATATATTTTCATAATAAAGACCAGCTTAATTTAATGCAATATATATATTTTATGGAACTACTCCGTATTTTTGAACTGCATTATTGATCATTGACAATCTTAAGACTTAACATTAGTAAAATATAAATTTATGCTCGCTTAACACAAGCAATTTGATTCGTAAACAAAACCGTAAAATAAAAGAAGAAAAGACATAGACTTCTCCGAAATATGCAGGACTAGTGTTTACAAGAAATAATTTATAATGCTATGTGTTTCAGCATTTACCACTTGAAATAGTATTTCATAAAAGCAAAAATTTGAACTCGTTCGTTTTCCTTACATTTAAAAAAAAAAAATGCAAATTTTTCAAATCCATATATGTAATTTGGATGTAGTCCAACACAAGGCTTTAATGTTATGGAAAATAATCAACAGTATTTCTTTATACGACAAAACCTTTGTCAATAAATCAGTTATAATTCCCATTTCTCTTGAACTTAATATACCATTAAGACTTAAGTTTAAATCACAATACAATACTTTATAAGGTTTTATTATAACTACTCCTACACTATCTTCATTCTGTTGTCAATATTTATATTTGAATTAAATTTGGTCCCCATTAAATTGCATTAATATTTAAATATTTATCAGTTAATTGATCATTTTGTTTTCACGATAAGGCTTTATCCGCTAGTCAGAAAAAAATACTTCATCTATCGATTCGATAAGCTATGGCGGAAAAATAAAGGAAAAGTAAAAAAAAGTTTCAAAGTGCCCCATCAGTTTCTGCAATAATAAATTATTCTATTGTTACATAATTTTGTTAATTGTTATATCATTCATATTTATAATACCCATCATGCATTTGGTCATTGCGTACACAATGACCGGACAGAGGGTTAAATTTCCTATTTTGAAGAGCAAAATTGAGTATTGTTCACGGTGCTACCCTACTTCGAAACAGTGACATTAACATGTATGTATATGACAATTATAACGAACGATATTTGTTGAAAATTCACAGCGTTATTTTTTTTAGAATAAGTAATTTAAATTTCAAAAAAAAATACATCAATAACAAAATTCTATATTATACAGTAGAGCTTTCTTGTTATAGTCATTGAAATAATATAGACCACCAAAAATTATCTGCAATTATTATTTGAAAAAATTCTTAATCGCAATTGCCCAAGAAGTCAGAAGTGACTTGTTGACATACGGCATTGTTTCTATGTTTTCTATGACCGACCAACCGACTGCAATGCGATGTACTGTGGATATTTTTTACACGTGTATATAATAAAGGCAATGTGTTAAAATTACTTGCTGTTGCAGTCTGATCTAAAAATTATCGTGTTAGAACTTGAACACCTGTAATTGGATTAATACACGATCGAGGTTAAACTAAATCTTATTATCCTTATAAAGATTATTCACGATTAATGCGAGTCTTCAAATACATACACATACAGGCAATTTCAATGAAAATTATTGACCTATAGAAGTATACGTCGATTACGTAACGATTTATATACGAAAATAATTAATTCATCCTTCGTATTTTGAACTGCATAGGACTTCTAACTAGGTATTTCACATTCTATCTAAAACTCCACGAATTAACACTTGTACTAGCGGTAAAAGTTTTCATTATACCAGTAATGACACAAAACATTATAATTTAAACGTTTTAAATAAAATAACCATGTTAAAATGACATATTTATTGTGCAGCATTACATCAGCTCGACCAAATATTATATTATATTATTAATTTAATTCTGGATTAGTAAAATGTTTGTACATTATTGACTAATAAGTACAAAAACCTATATTTAATTTATGAATTTAATATTTTTGAAATATAACCCCATACTCGTACATTTTAAATTTACAAAAGTGAATTTTTTTATTTTTCCAGTAAAAATAAATGATTTTGTACTATATTCGTTTTATTATAATATTATGATCGACGGTATTTACTTATTTTCGCGTGCATTCTACTACTTGTGATTTAGTATTATAAATCAAAATCGTCAGTAAATAATTATGGCTAAACCAATGGAACAACCTGCATCCCAATTATGCCACCTGGTATAAGCCTCGACGGTACCCTCTCATCCCGGGTTTATAATCTTAATATAAATAGGAACATAATAGTTTTCTTAGCATGTGTCACACCCTATTTCCATCTCATTCAATCAAACTTTATACAATGACTACGCTCAATGTACTTGCCATAACACAGAGGCTGTTTAATTAATATATATACAATATATATACGTATATATTATATATATTGTTATCAAACAGAGGCTATGTGATTTGATATATCCCCACATTATTGTTTTTCTTCATCCCCCAAAGTAAACTACAACTCACCTTAATTAACTCATGTAATATCCCACTTAATGCCCAATCTATCCTTACCTCACAAACGGCTCCCATTATTCTTTCCATCATCTCATTCTTCAACCACATTGGCGTTTTTAATTTAAACGTTTAATTATTGTTAAATTACCACTGAATTGTCGATCCTATAATAGTTGAAGCATATTTTCAATACAAAAATTAAATTAAAATTAAAAATTATACGACCAGCTAAATGCATTTTAAAAGTACAAAAACAATATCCGCTAATGGAAATTTCAAATTACCCAAGTTCCTTATATGACTAAATTACATGACTAAAAATGTAAGTAAATATATTCAAAAGTCAACATAACAGAGAAGTGGGTTGAACGGATACAAACGTAATGAAACCTTGGTTTTATTCAAATGTATTGAAAATATTTATTTATTTTAATACTCATAGTAAGACTATTCAAACTTTTTCATTAAGTTAATAAATAAACTTACCCCATACAGTATAGGGATGTTGAGGAAATACTTTTTGTCGCAAACTTCGAGTGCTCCTCAACAGTAACTGATATGGCTCAGTCTGATTATATAACAGGTCACTATACCATTGTTATTACCACGGGAAACTATAATTATTATATATAGATAGAATTTTCAAGGTTTTCTGATAACCTTTTTGACTATTCTATCCTTATTTTCCATTCCCACGGGGATGATACAGTGTATACGTGATATAGTGATAGTCGTGTCAAATAAATATATAATAAACCATTTTCTAAAGAAAAACAACAGCTTACTTGGGGCTATAATAATAGATCCTTGGACTAGTTTGTTTTGTGAATAATTTAGTTGTGCCCCTAAGTTAAATGAATGAGAAAATAAATACTAGTGGCTATCGATTTACGTACGAACGCACGCTAAAAAATCTACTTCGACGATGACATCCATAAGGAGTATCCGGACAACTCTAAATTATAGATATCTGAATATGTAAATATATATTCCCAATATTACAGGTATTTTTAAAATCATATAGAACCAATAAATAAACAATTTTAGTAAAATTAGTTTAATATGGCATCAAAGATTAACCAGAAATAATAGTAAATTAAAAATGTATTTTCAACAGGATCTTAAATTATTATTAATCAACGAAATAGTTTTAAAAAAATATTTATACTTTAATATGATATATTATTTTAATATATATTAAATGATATAGTATATAAGTCGCAAAAAAAATAACAACATTTTGTTTACTTCATAAATACAAACCCATTTGTCAATTTCTTTTTTCTATTTATACTTTTATACTATTTTATTGGCAACATTTTTTTGAGATTATACTTCAAATGACAATATGGAATTTCAAAACTCCATTTTTTCTAAATGTATACCTTTTTTAACTAGGTACTTTTAATAAAACGGTTCAAAATGCATTTACCAAACAAGATTTTTACAAAAATATTTATCTGGAACATTTTTTAAAAAGTTTTACTTTGGCTTTTAAAAATAATGATGAAAATATAGTTTATTTTAATTCTAAAAAGCTTGCAAGTTTTATGTAACTCATTTATCCGTGGGAGTTGAACACAGGTGTAACTAAAGGCTAAAAAAAATTGCGATATTTCCGAGTAGCTTTCAAAGAAATTGAAACAATAATAATTTTAGGTAAATTTGCTGATAAATCGTGATAGTTTATATCAAATAATTCGAAGTACAGCTAATAGCAATTAATTTATGATTAACTTAAAACATTATGCATCATTTTGTTCTTCAAATTATATTCTCATACATGATTTTTTTTTTGCAACTACAATAATGTTGACGATTTTCCAAGGATCTAATTAGGCGTAGTACATAGTTGGTAAATACTCGCATTGCACCGTCGTAGTGTTTTTCTTTAAAAAAAAAAAGGTATTTTCCTTCAGGAATTGTATGCATGTATGTTTTGTACACTAATATTATATAAAATAGTTCAACCTACCTACAACAATTGTAAAAAGAACACTAAAGGGTTACTAGCATTTTGTGAGTGTATAAAAAATACAGGTCTTTTGAGATCAAGAGTAGTTTCTAGAGCACAAAATAATAAAAAATTACACCTTTTTTTGTTACATATTATTTTTCTGTTGTGACTTACTCATGCTGAGAGCAATAATCCATTTTCTAAAAGCGACACGAGAAACACCAGTTTTCCAAATCAATCATTTATACATTAACTCGTATTTTTTGAGATTTGCTTCATTCTTTTTTTCTCTTACAATCTTCAATCTTTATCATTCGTAATATTTATTGACTTCAAATTAGATACGTAAGTCTTTAATCTTCTTAATCAATCTGCATACTATTATGAAATTTAATAGCCTTTACACAGACGTACACTATATACTACTCCTCAATTACTTTTTCAATTATTTACTTTCAATATTAGGCTTACAGCATAAAAATTTACGAATTTAACCTGAAATGATTTATACATGCGTAGTTTTGTATTATTGCTAACTTTTTGTGAGTGACCACAGTAAATCAATATTTTTATCTTTTCGTTTATTTTTTTCATGATATATTTACTATACAGTTTAATTTTTATTACGATCATACTTGTATTTAATGGAAAATTACTTATTTATTGACTATTGTGTAGAAAATTATTTCAGATTATTTCAGCCTGTGAATCAATGTTTGAAACAGTTCAAGCTAACTGTCCTCAACAGTTCTAAAGTCTAAAATAAATCTTAAGAGGATTTTAGTACATTTCGAAAATTGAAATATTAAAATAAAAACCTTCTCTGAAAAACATCATGTCTAAAAATCTACTAACTTGTTAAATAACAATTTTTTTGAAAAAAAATGTGCACCAATTACAATAATTGCGAAAGTTATAATGCATGTACTTGAAGGAAACGATAGCAGTGTCATCGTAATGTTCGTCATTTCATACCCATTGTTCGCAGACACTATACGCTTACTATACTTACACACTCCGTGCAGTGCATACAATGAAAGATTGATAAGGGTGTAATAGGAACTCGTGTTTTGTACTTAAGTTGAAATATATTTGTAGTCACGACCTGCAAGAGCATGTGCTGGTTGACGAATGGAAGTTATGAAAAATGGTCGAGCAGAAGATAAAATTAATGAGAGTTTTTCGGACATTGATAATAATCGAGAAAAAAAACATCCTTGAAAGATCCTCTTTATTTTATTTATTATTTTCACGATCAATAATCCAATTCGTTTTTTTTTCCACGCGACCACGTAAATAATAAGAAATAAATATTTAAAAGTATAAAAAAGAAATCTCAAGACCGAATATTTTTTAATATGCGGAAGACAACCGCTTTTACACGTACAGTTATTTTTTCTTGACGGATTTACGGTGCAAATATAAAAATGAATACGCGTTTTCAATTTTTTTTTTTTTTATTAATCTCTTAACTTAATATAACAATGGCTCAAGATATGCCCTTCTATTTATGTAATACCTATCTAATATCTTAGCTATTCAAACAAATACTTAAAATAAAGCAAAAAAAAAATCTTGTACACGTTCCATTCCAAAGCAAACTGTTCGTTATCTTAAAAACACGTTATGTTTAACTATATTCTCCACTTGCTACTCAAGTATTCTTTTGTCGCAATTTTACATCAGTTTTCCATTACAAACGCTCTCATTTAGAGCAAACTTTGTATTTTTAAATCTAGTCTTAAATACATTATCTTTTCTTGGCCCTTAACTGAAGGAAACTGTACAGATATCATATAAAACTTCAGTATCATAATGAGTACAACTCATCATTAAAACCAAAACCTTAAGCTCGATAATATGTCAGAATTTAAAGTTTATATGCATACTTACTAATTAATAATTGTATTTGCTTATTAATTAATATTTTTTTACGGATAAACATTACACTTGGCTAGCATTCAATAAAACATATTGTTTGGGGAAAAAAACTGAACACTCCTTTCTGACTTGGAAATTTGGCTAGGTCGTTGTTAAATATTTTATAAAATAATTTTTTGGGTCGTTCAGTAGTTCAATCATTAATTAACTTACACTTTGTTCACTGGATTATTACATCGCACAACAGTAACTACAGCATTTAAATATTTTTATCTTTTCAAAATCTATATTTACGAAGCCCAATATTTTATTTTATGATGCCAAGTCTTTGTTTATAACTTTTAATTCGAATTATCTCTGTAGGTCCGTAAAAATATATTTTTATGTGATTTAACAATTTTTGTACTCGTGGCAATATTTCAATATTTTGTACTTTTAATCGGGGATAAGACGATTTTTCAATAAATGTTGTGATGACATTTTTACGAAAAATATGATTCGTGGGGACGTGGGTTATATTAAATATATTACATTTTATGAGGTGTATTTTATTTATTGTTAATGAGTATTATTCGTATTTCGTAATAAATCTTTAATCTTTGAATAAACGATCAACTATTAAGTCACTGATGTGGATAGGAAGTGTAGCAGTATAGGCTTAGGAAATAATATATTATTATACAAAACCTACCAAGTTTACACACAACACGGCGTATATAGTATATTGTAGGTACAGTAATCACGGTAATATTAAGCAATGGAAATATTATATATATTACATAATATATGCAATACGCTTATCGGGCACCAAATAGAACGGTAACATAATAATAGTATACAGAGTCTGACCGAGGATTTACCCATTGCGATATCTCCTGAGATGACTCGCAGGGACTAGGACTACGGATAATTCACATTTTAATTGAACTTAATGTTTCGGTAAACAAAGTTTAAAAAAATAATTTTTTATTTTATTATTTTCAAAGAGTTTGAAGATCGACATTTCGCAGAGTTTATTTTTCTGACAATTTTGACGTTTCAACATTTTATTTTCATTGAACTCATGATTTTTAATAACTTTTTTAGATTCCAGATAATTAGTATATTATTTAAAATACCATGGTAGTCCATAATTTAATGATTTTATATTATCTATTCTCGTTTTCTGATAACCTATGATAAGTTCCTGGAAGCTAGAAAAATTCATTAAAAACCAAGAGGTTAATGAAAATAAAATGTTGAAACGTCAAAACGTTCAGAAAAATTAATTCTGTAAAATGGCTTAATCTTAAAATAGTTCGAAAACAATAAATTAAAAAACTATTTTTTTAAACAATAAATACAATTTAAATACGAAATATTCGTAGTCATTGTCCCTGTGAGTCTCAGAAGAAAAAAAAAAGAACAGAATTCCAATATCTTTATTACCTCAGGAGATATCGCAGTGCGTAAATCCTCGGTGAGACATCCTGTATAGTTATGATTTTATGAACACACAAAACCACTCGTGATTTTTTTCTACGTTTTATTTGACATCGTACAAATAATAATATCCATGTGCGAGATGACGGCCATAGCGGCATGTTACGCGCCTAAACGGAGTTCGAAAGACAATTCGGCCGACGATAACGTCGCGCAGTAGTCAGCCGTTCGAAATCGTACTCAATTTTTTCTATAGAAATGCGGCGCGGTAATATTCACAGAACGACCGGTACGGAGAAGCGTTTATTGACCCCAGGTTGAATAAATGACTGCGGTTTTTTTTTTATTTTTTTTTTTATTTCCTCCCCCCCCCCCTCGTAAATCAAGTAATAGCAGTTCGATCATCGTACACGTGGTGGTACGCACATGTATTATACGTATGTATACGTATTGATTGTCCATTGTGTGCGCACATGAACACGCCGAATCGAGATTCGAGACACGACGAGCGTTCGGAGAAACGGCGGCTGCTGCGAATAACTTAGCGAGAAAGATGCTCTTGATACTTGTGAAGAGATGACGACATATCTTCAATATTAGTACAACCGTTACGGATCGTTGCCAAATCGATACGACTCGAACACTCGACTGCCTTGTGGGTAAATATACGTGCGCGATACATATTATATACATCGTGTTACGTCGTTCTCCCCGTTCGGTGAAACTTCGTTTTGCACGGGCGAAACGTACAATGGTTAATAAAGTATAAAATGCCACGCACTCGCAGTGAATCCCGTTCAAAACGATCTCCGGCGATGGGTATTAGAAGTTAGAACTGGTACCGGACGGAAACAATATTTGCTCCGGTCCCTAATGGTATAACGAATTCATTATTATTACAAACGGAATATCTTTTTATTATTCGGTCCAGTGCGATTCCGCATAAGACTGTTATCATTAGATATACATTACACACACACTCGCGCGCATACATAGATAGGTGCGTAAACGGAAACCTAAAAATCAATATTAGTGCGTGTAATATATTATTATTATTTCGTCTCTCCGTATACGAATTACTGCGATCGGTGACGTATTTACATACAAACACTTAAGGCGCACGTACCTACACAGCAGCAAATTTAAAAGGATATTTCTAAAAACGATGGTATTTGTGATTCGTGTGTGCTTTCGAATTTACGATATTTCTATTATAAATATATTGTGTCCATCCCATAGCAGGATATAAACGTTTAATTTTGCAGTAGGTATGAAGCTAATATTAGTATTGTCATCGGTCGTAGAACAAACATAATAAAAATGTATTCTGTGATCAACGGTATTAATCAACCATCCGACCGGCGGTTAGTCACGAATATTTTGTTGACTGCCATTTTGCAGACCCTTATTATCTAATTAAACCTAAGAATACCTGGTAGTATCATAAAAATTTAATAATATCAAAAACCGATGGTTGTTATCGCAGACTATAAAATTCAATTCATACAAGGTACACGGAAAAATATGTATAATACCTATTTTAGGTTATATTTTAGTACTTTAGGGCGGAAATTTACGCGGACGTACAAGCGTACATTTAAATACGCCCCTGGGTACGATGCCGAATTCCCGACAGTATACTGATGGACCGTACGTTGATGTAGGCTACTATTTTATCGTCACGTTTCGTGTGTGCGGTTAAATGTAATTAAATTTTCGATCGTACTTGACATTGGCAAACGTATCAATGAATGAGCAGCAGTGACGGTGGCGGCGGTGGCGGTGACAAAACTCCACGTGCGAGTCTAGTCGTGGGGAGTTGAATGCGATTCGTATATACTGTATAGCATCCACCCCCACTATCCCTCCGTCGCCGTGCCGCGTCCAGCAGTCTCCGTTGCGTCACCGACGACAAGCGCCACGATCCGGGCGTTCGAATTTTCGCTTAAGTATTTTTAATTTCAATTTTTTTTTCCTTTTCAATTGAAACATCCTGCGGGCCGGTCGATCAGCGTGCTGCGGTTGTGCTCCATGGGAATAGATACGATAGTAATAATAACTTATTACATTGTGCATGCACATATGCATGTAGATGAGAGAGAGAGCGAGTGAGTGAGAAAGAGCTGAGAGCGGGACAGAGACGCGCATTGTTTCACAATTATCATTATCAATGACGTGGAGGGAACGAGCGGGTGAGAAAATTATTAATTATTATTATTTTGAAAGACGCAAATGCATACGCACTCGTAGTTCGTTCGAGGTTTTGCGCGTCCAGATTTATCATTTTATGTTGTACACTTATACCGTAATAACTTATACGGTGAATTATTATTTAATGCCCAATGCCCAATCAATTTGCCAACAGATATATACATCAACGGATTACGCCGTAATTTTCTACCTCGGCGAGAAAATAAGATGTTTCACAATCGTTAAATTGGTATCATCATTATCGATGTGGTGAAAAACAATAAAACGCAAATAGTCGTATAGAGCCCGTCGCCATTGCGTGCGAACAACGAGGTTTGGGGGGGGGGGGGGTAAATAGCGTTTTTGTTTCATTTCCACACTCAACTTGACGTTATTCATATCGATTTCGTGCGGATTTTCAAGAATATCACGAATAATATGGTAACTGGTGTAACAAGTTGTCAAAATAATTACTACTACATTACTACCATCGGTTCGCATCGCCTCGTGTAGAGGTGCGTACCGGCTTTGGCTATAGATTACTATGTCTATAGCCATAATAATAAAACGTACACAATGTCTTGGATAAGAAATTCAACGACGTTTACAACTGCCTGTGGCTGACGTCTGTTTTCCATGAATATCGTACTAGATTGGCTTACAATATTACTATTTACTATTTCATCCACGATTAACAACAATTTTAATACCCACGTAAAGTTAAATATCATCATACTTTTTTTATTCATAGGTAAACTTTTCTAAATGGTTCACTCATTCAAAAGCGTTTAGCCAAAAATGAATAGCCTCGTTGTATACAATACCTAAGTTCGGGAAATTATGAAAAAGCAACAAAAACTTTCGACCTTTTTTGTGAATTCATTATCATAGAATAAAGAATAAAATTTGTGGGTAAAAAAAGGTGGCCGCCATTTGCGGGAGTATCGTGACAGCGTGAAAAATCTCTATTAAAAACACGTAGAAATCGTATAACAACTATAGATAATATATGTTCGTTTTTTTGTTCAAATATAAATTCGCATTTAGATTGCGATCTAATGCGTTCATTCATTTGCAAGGTAATACGTTGTTACTAGACGAAAAATGAATACATGGTGAGGACTTTTACGGTATTTCGAATTTTAGTCGCTCACAAAATAACCCGATACCGTTTATTTTTTCGGAGTACACGTGCGCGTCTTCGATTAGATTAATTTAAGGGGGTATAATGAAGCAAGTACGATCGATTCGAACATAATAGCATAGTATCAGGTACACTTTGGACGCAGCGAAATAACCGCCCAAGTCCGTGCACCACGCCACTACATAATGCAACAGTATCTGTACTGCACGGGGTCGTTTATTGCACACTTGTAAAATATTTACTTCTATGCTCACCGAACAAACACAAAATTGTTGTACACCATACCGGGGGATTTGAGTTGCGCGCTTCGGTCCGTAGACGATAAGCGTGCAATATAATGGAATACAATAATGTGCAAAGCGTAATTTCATAGCGTTATCGTGGGCGTGTACACACACAATACTAAAAGCAGCGGGTACGGTGAGAGCAGTGGCGGATTTAACGGGAAAAAAATTGACATTTGCCGCCTGGGCCCCTACCCGAAAAGGCCCCCGGGCCCCGGACCCAGTCTTCAGTCTTCATTAATTTTCATTTCAACAAAAAAATTAAAATATAATTGGTGAATGGTCATTTTTGTTTGTGAAGTCTTAGATTGTAACACATCAAGTAATAATAATAAGAAATCAGTAATAATAATACTGTGTAGTGTTGTAAATTGTTTATGTGACTATAGTTGCCCATATTATACTGTCAAATATACACCGCGCACCGGCATGTATTTTTATTTATATTGTTAAGGTTATTTAGAAATTATATCCAGTTTGTACGATTTAAATAAATGTATTTATTTTTTATTTTTTTTTCAATACCTATCTAGTTTAACAGTGTTTTAAGAGGGAGGCCCTCACGAGTTAGTATTAGTTACGTATTAGTTACGACGATTCATATTTCTTGGGCCCCTTATATCGTATGCCGCCTGGGCCTTTTTCCTTAAATCCGCCACTGGGTGAGAGCATTGTGCATATTTTCTTGTGAAACGCAATATTACAGTTCGTCATACACTGGACATCTCGCGCGTCCCAAAGCTACCGGCGGTAATGATTCCAAAAGAAACGCCGGCGCGCGTAGTTCATATACACGAACGTCTCGGTGACATAAATATATTATATAATATTATTACGTGGTGTTCCGTGTGTAATACGTATGTGTATCGCGTACGAAACCAGAAGGAACCAAACACACGTGATATGTAATCTCAACGCGATTAACAATTAACACTTAACACAATATCCGATGTGTTAAATACTCGAACAGAACCGTACAAGTGCAGCCGATGCGTACAACCGTGTTGTATAAATATATTACAGGTGATAATACCGAGGCACGTTTGAAAAAGTTCAGAAAATGTTCAACGCGATATTTTCAAGTATTTTATCCGTAAAAAAAAAAACGTGCGACATTCGTACGAAAAAAGTTGGGTTAATTAACAATGATTACGTCTTAACGAACGGAAAACAAATATATATATATATACAACACACCGCGATTTTTTATTGCGGTTTATAGTTTTTAAAATGCTAATGACTTGATAAACATATTCAAAGGTTGATTGGGTGGTGTCGAAACGTTGAAGCTTTTTTCGAAATTATGCAAAATTAAAAAAAGGTCCACTTTCAAATCTCGGCGTGCAAATGAAAAATTTAAATTATAGAAACATCAACATAGAAATATTCAAATATTTTCTCTACGATTGATGCCCACAAATATAAATATGCATTTGAAACGCAGATGAGCATAAAAAATGATAATGGTAGTTTTATTTAAAACAAGAATTTATATTTTGAGAAAAACGATTTTTAAAACAGTCGATGCGGAAGATAATATGAAAAATGCATTTAATAAGTTACGCGCGGAAAGACCGCACCAGCGGCGCTATGTAAAAATTATTATCAAAACTATTAACGAAATACCTAAGGAAAATAAGTGTGCTGCAATAGGAATAATAAAACGAATCAAACTATTTGATTCCGTATGCATTTTTTTCGCAAGACATGTGGCGAAATATCGAGACACCGTGCGCACACGAGAGGTGCGTGAGCTGTGTACCGCGAGAACACTTAACCTACAACCGCGAGCAGGAATAAATATAATTTCACGTGTTTTGACCACGCATCGAGGTGTGCAGGACTTGGGTGTACGTAGTAACATATCGTAATATCCCGTCGACCAAAGCGGGAAACTTGGAAATGTTTGGCAACGGGTGGGTAGGCGATCACGGTCAACACGAGTACGGGAAAAAAAGAACCCTTCGCCAGGGACCTGGGGCCGCGAACAAGGCGCTACGAAACCCGTCGACGGCCGACCGGACGCGAAAAAGGGACAAAAAATATCGCACGCGTCTGCACTGGCTTACACGCGGTGCGGTGCACCAACACGACATGGGTCCGTCGGAACAGGTGCGTTTCGACAATGTAGAGGGAACGGCCGCGGAGCGCAGAACAGGTTAGGTTTGACGGGATGATACGGCGAGCGATTTCGTACCACCTAGCCGGCGGGTACGCGCGCGGATCAGCAGCAGGACCGCTAACGATAACCGGTCGGCGGTTAACTCGGGTCCGAAGGACTCGTTTGATTTTTTTTTTTTCAAAAATTCTTTCGGTACGCTCGGACGCGGTTTTGTTTTTTTTTCTTTACGTTCCCCCGTCGAGGCGTTCGCGCGCGTCGTCGTCGTTCCTACAACCGTAGCTCGAGCGCAATAATAATAACAATTATAGAACACATAAATTTGTACTACTCACGGTGATCCGTCGGTGAGAACGCACGTGGTGCCGGTGCGTGAGCAGTAGTGGCCGATGATCGCGGGCGCCGGTAGTGCAGCGGGTGCAGTGCTGTGCGCGCGGAAAACGGACGACGACGTGTGACCACGCGACGATGTCCGCGGCGATAATAACGTGACAGCAACGACGGCGGCGGCGGTGATTGCAGTGGTGATGGTAGTGGCGGTGGCGGCGGTGGCGGTCGTCGTCGCGGTGGTGAACGCGGGCGGCGAGCTGCTGTTGCTGTTGCTACCGCTCTCGCTGCTGCTGTCGTTGATTCTGTCGCCGCCGCCGCCGCCGCCGCCGCCGCCGCTGTGGTAGCGCGTATCCGTACGTCGGTGCGTGCGCGTGTGTGTGCTATGCGCGCGCGCGCGCCCGACACGAAAGGATAATAATCACGACAGCGACTCGGACGGACTCACCGCTGCCGCCGTTCCCTGCGTCGAGTAGGCGTGTGCGTGCGTGTGCGTGTGTGCTTGCTCGTCCGTGTGCGTCGGTATTGTTTGCGCGCCGACGCGTGCGCGCGCGTGGTTTACCGCCAGATGCGGAGGACGTGCGCGCCGCCCGCGGACAGGGTGAGAATCCGATCGGCCGCCGCCGCCGTAACGGCCGCCGCGCGCACAGCGCACACAATCGATAGCGACGGTGTACGTGAGAACCGACGGACGAACGTGGACGGACCGTGTTTCGCCGGCACGTGACACGCGAGAACACGACACGCACACGTGAGGCGGCGGCGGCGCTTGCGCCCGACGGACCTACCTCAACGGTTACGAACAACGCGACATTACCCGGTACTCGGGTGATAAACAACCGCGATCATAACGATCCGTTCCGCTGGTTCTCAACGCGCACGTCGATCGTATCCTTTTCTAATCGGCCGATCGCGCAATACGTCACGGACTTGGCCGAACGGTGCGAAGGACACGGGGGCAGAGCCGCAGCGCTAACGTTTGGATCGTTTCACGTTGCCGCCGTTTTCCCGCGAACATCACTGGCACAGGGATTCGGGGTACACGTGAGCAGCCGGTAAGCGTATTGTGTAACGCGCTCGGTAACCGGTGCGGGGGCGCTAGATGCGGCGGAGGGATGTGCCCGGGGGGTCGTCGACCTCGCCGGACGGACGCAAACTCCGTCCCCCTGTTGATATCCGTTCGTGTGTGTGTGTGTGCGCGTGTTTTTGCCGTTTACAAAACCGTATGCGAATCATCGTCTTGTACCGGCGGCGGCAAGAACTCGTGGTTCCGGAAGGAAAGGGGCTCGAGTCCACAGTAGTTTATTTTTAACTTGTACCGTCGGCCAGCTCGTCTTATTAGCGCCCGGGAGAAGTTTCCGAAAACAATTCTTCCGCACACCTTGGAAGTGTATTGTATTATTATCCGTATAAATAACGAATAATTACATACCCTTACGTACATTAAGGCAAAACGACGACTGTTCGACTGTAAAATGAACAATTTATAGCCGGTGTGCACAACAATACTATTCCTTAACGCAACATGTCGATATGAGCACGCATAAACTTCAACAAGTTTTTGTTCTCCAAAGTACTTTTTGGAAACAAAAACCATTTGCTTCTTTAAACTTATCACGTGGCTCTCGTTCACACGAACGCATTCGGTGAGAATTTAATTATTTCAACCGTGTTATCACGTATTGGTTCCGTGAGCTGAATCTGAAATATTTAGAAGCTAGACCGTGATTAGAAACTTTCCTCCTTTCTAATTCTGATTCAAACTAGTCAAAGCTACGGTAACGGCTAATGTTCTGATAAGGATTGGACACAAAAATTAGATGCTGTACCTGTACATATACAATGTGCACTCTGTGTTTCCTTCGTTGTCCCGCCCGCTAATCCATGGCGTATTATTGTTTATTTTTCAGTAAAATTCTACGCGCTTAACAATTTGTGTTTTCACAATGGATCTGAAATCCCTCTTTAATTTCGACCATACGTCCATACCCTCCGTTAAAATCTTAACTATAGGTTGTCACTCTTAACTTAACTATAGGTTGTCGTCCGGTCCTGCTTTTTCTTCTTTCGTTTTCTTCCTTCAGTCTACGTACTGCATTGATGAAGGCTTCTACTGTATTTCATTTATCCGTATACTTCCGAGCTCATAATTACTTCTATGGTCACTGTCATCACCATTCATATGCATCACTAAGTCCGCAGACCTTCGCTATATACCTTATATCTGTCCACGCAACGCTCTCAAGAACGTTTGACACGCGCTAACCAACTACACTTCGGGGATTACAGATTCCGAAGCGGTGCATACTAGGACGGTTCTGTAACCGGTCACCGCTAGGTTTTATCTTATAGTTTACTATGCAGATAAATGAATAACATACTGAGTAATTTATTAGTTTCGCAAAGAATCTAAAAATAATAATAATAATAATCATAATAAATTATTATACTTACAACAATAAAGATATTTCTACAATGAAACAAAATTGATTTAAAATACTTATAACGTGGTGGAATCCACAAGTTCACCGTCCATCAATTAATAATGATAAATGTTACTATTTTTCTTTTTCTTTTTTTTTTTTTGTATAAAATAATGACTGAGTAAAATATTTACTGACGAAGACTAATGAAATCGAAGTCAACGGTTTAATAGTTCTCAGTGTTGTAGAGAATTTGGCTGCTTTCCAAATGCCTTAAGTCGTAAGGCTCATATAAGAAAAACGTTCTATAGATTATGATTTTGTATTTTTCAGCGTGTAATATGTACGAACACGTAAAAGTTTGTAAAAGAAAAAAGTCGCGTTTTAAAATATGGTTGTTCTTAATATGGTTATTCTTTTTTTTCTTATTTTCGAAAATAAAAAGGTATTGATTCAAAAACCCCGGATGTATGTTAGTGTTATAATGATTTGTTTACATTTGCTACCATGTAATTTGAAATACGAAACATGATTTACGTTTCTGGACGAATAAAAACGAAAAAAATTGGTGCAATATTGCGTAAAATTCTATTCTTCTAAGCATTTAATAAAATAATTATATCGACTTCTCTAAAATCATATTAACGGTTACAGGGTGATATATAACATTATTTCAAAGTTTTTTCTTCGTGTTGGAAAACAACTGAGAAAGTCGAAAAATGACCTTTTAACGTACCTTATGTGTCTTATCTCCTATATCTAAAAAAAAAATTCTGTAAGAAACTCATAGTGCTGATTTACCATCTTAAAGTTTGATCACTAAAAAATAAGGAAAATACATAAGTAGGTATACACACGATAAAAATGTAATGCTATTCTACACGACTTCACATGTACAGATAGGCATTAGAGTAGACAGAGCCACAGAGGTATACTATAGATTTTATATTAAATTAATAATTTGGTATATTGATGCGTTATAGTTATAGCTTATACGTTTTGTAATTGTAGTTTAAATAACACAATATTTTAATATTTACAGTAGAGAATGACGAGAGATAAAAAGTATACGATTTCAATATACTAAAAATATAATGTAAATATTAATGAAGACTTTAATTATAGTTAAGAAGATTGACCGTTCCTTATGCACAATAATGAAGTATAATAAAAATAATTTTATAGGTCCTAATAAAATGTAAAATTGCCTTATATAATGGCTACTTCGAACCTGTTAGCTAATCGTCAAGTCTCCACTCTTTTTCTTTAAAGCAATTGCCAATTAATGATAAATTGCACGCTGCACAAATTCGATTCCCCCAAGAATATTAATTTAAAGTTTTCTTATATAATTCACACATATTATAAATCTATTATTATCTACCCATATATACCAACTTGTACATTATACGTAAGCGTGAAATTAAAAATTTTGCATTTTTAAGCTCAGTACCGAGGCGATAACACACACATTTACAGCAATGTAATCATACTATACAAAGATTATTAATTTTGTATTTTTAAAAGCACTTTTTTACAGCACAACATTTACCAAAAATAATAGAATAAATAAAATATATTATAATAATAATATTAATAGAATTTTACAAAAAAAACATGGTAGCTATTGATCATTGTCACTTTTAGGGTCATTTTTAATATTTTCCAAGTGCTATATTTATAACGTTCTAAACAATTTATACGTTTTACAGGGTGATTTTTTAGACGTGCTCACCTCCTTTTTTACCGTATAAATGCTTTATCAATGTGGCGATACAAAGGTTTGTTTTTCGAATAGGAACATCCTATTTTTACTACGGTATTTCATTTTTCTGCAAATTTTGATGTACCGAAATCAAAACTCAAACGATTAGTTTTTGAATTATTCTTATTTAAGTATTAAGGAAAATAGCATTATAATACTTATATTATTATATAGTTTGTAATTATATGTTATCGCTAATTGTTACTAATTCGGGATTACGCGAATTTCACACTTTTCACACGCAATTTTAAATTTGAATAACTCCGAATGTATTAGTCCAGATTTTGACTACGTTACATCAAAAAGTTCCAGAAAAAATAATTGAATTGTTATTGTGCTGTAACAGAGTAATGCGTTCATAAATCAAAAGCAAACATAAATATATTCATTTTTAATAATTCCAATGAAAATCTACAAACATTTATCTTATTAGTCCCAAACAACTTATAATTATAATACATTATTAATAATGTAACGTTATTTGCGAATATTATATAATTTTGATTTATCTAATATTAATGTAATATATAAAAAGTGAAAAGAAATCATAGGTACTTCTTGGATATAAACTATATTATTTGAATCACACAAGTGCACAAAAATCATTCTACGTTTTTAGTAACAGCGTCCTATCACCTACGATTCAGTAAAAAGTAAATTTTAAATGAATAAGACATGTCTACCGATAAATAAAAATAATAATATGTATAACATGTGTTCGGTATTTAGAATATCTATAAAGCACATATTATACTGTACTCATAAGTCAGCGGATCAGTGAATGATAAAATATAAATTATATTTTTCGTTCACAGCACTATTTTAATGTCGGGAAAATAAATTGTACATAATTTGATAATTTATCTTTAAGTTTAAATTGGTTATATATTATACTGTCATTAAACACAATTATTATAAGCGTAAAACGTTACACAAGAAATTTAATATTTAATAAGTTTTTTAAGCTATCTCAACTGACTTTTGTTATTATTTTAATTATCTATTGAACAGAACTATTGGAACACATTAATTTTAAAATAAATACAATAGAATCACTAGATAAATCCTTGTTTTGTTTAAATGATATAAGAAATGAATAAATTAATAAATTCTCCGATAAAATATTAATGGCTCTCGAAAACGCTAAAATGCATGTTATTTTTATTATTATTTATTTTTTAACGTCAGGTGGCAATATTATTATGTTACATTAATAGGTAAGGTAGAACTAGATACCAGATGATAAGATAAAACTAAATACATGCTTATATAATAGATACCAATAACTATGTACAAAACAAAGCATAATGCGGCCGTTAATTCTAAATTGAATGTTAATTATTTATCGGTTAAGGAGCATAGGCGCATAGCATATGGTGTAACGGATGATTATACCCATAGGAGACAAATTGAAGGGAATATAGAAAGGAGAATGGTTTCTAGAGTAGAAGGAGGGTGTAAGGAAACCTATATTTGAGAGGGTGCAGGGAAGTCTAAGGAGCCGTTGAGAGCAGAATAGATAAACTAGATGCCAGCCTCGTGATGGCGAAAGCTGAGGGTCAGAATGTTGAAAATAGTATGCAAAGTATGCAAGAGAGAGTAATCAATAATCATACTGCGGATGATTTACTTTAAGAACAAAAGCTAGATTTGAGATAAATTTATTCTGGGCACGCGCAATCCTTAGTTCGTCTTTAGCTTAGTAGAGGTGCCAGACTTTCACTTCATACTCAAGTATATAGCAAACCAGGGCGAACGGAGTAGTGTACGAAGGCAATCAGCAAAACTGGACATTGTTGTATTACGTTTAATGAAACCTGAAACTTTGAAGACCTTGCCTATTGTAACGTTTATGTGGTGGTCAAAATTCAGCATGGGAGATAAATAGATTCCGATGTCTTTGAAAAGGAAAGCATGTTTAAGAGGAGTTCCATCAAGGAAATACTGGTTTAGTATAGGACCACGGCTCCTAGTGAAGGTCATAATAGGGCACTTGACTAAATGCAGACTGAAACCAAGCCGCTGTACCAACAGATAAACATATTTAACTTAGATTGGAGTACGTGCGATGATTATTTGTATCATCAATTTTCAGATAGATCTTCATATTTTCAGCAAGAGTACCTAGGCATTTGGAAGTTATGATCCACTTATTAATTGAGTCGACGAACAGAAGAAATAGAAGGAGACTTGGATCTTAACAAAAAATTACTTTCGGTTGGATAAATATGAGATAGACCAGGTAAGGAGAGGATTGCCAACACCAAGCGAGCGTAGTTCGTAAATAAGTATTGATTTACCGTGTTAGTATAATAAACTTTGTCAAATGAAGCTTATTTTTTCAATTACCATAATGAGGTAAGTTTGAAAAGTAATTTGAATAAAATATTATCAAATTTACTTAAAGGTTAATTTTTTATTTCCTCGGTATAGTTTTTCAATGAAAAGTATTATTTTGGACATTATATTTAATTTGAGTTTTATATCTTTTGAAATAAAGTAATTTTGTGTTTAAACGTTAAAAACAGTTTGTCAGACTAACCTCAAAACATTTTACTTTATGCTAAAAAATTAGGGAATTTTATTGTCATTTTTTTATAGTTAGGTTAAAAACTTTTAAAGTCGTAAGTATGTATAAATCAATTATTTTCACAAACATTACCTAACTGCTTACTATGTTTTTTTTATATTATCTTCTTTAATCTTTGATACAACTTTTTTTTTACTTATCCATCTTTAAGATAATCAATATTTTTACTAAATGTTCACCTACTATTTTTCTCTACGTGGTTTTTTGGATGCTGTGGTGGGGAAAAGGTACCTAATTACTAATAAGTTATAATTAAAATACCAAAGTATATATACATACATATTTATACTAACTACTAACAGTCTTTTTATAATAATTCTATACCTCTGCATGTTTCTTGATTACGGCTAAATAGTAGTTAATGGTGGCAGGCTGGTGCTTACTGCCTGGTGGTCTATTAATCTTCCAATTACTTTAAGACTTTAGTTAAAAGAAGGTACCAGAAATTATGGAGAAAATTGTATACTGTTGGTTTCACTCAACTATTACTGTCTGGAAACAAATTAATGCTGAAACGATTCCAAAAATAATATGGAAAAACGCGTTCAAACATAATTGACTCTAAACTGAATACTTTATTTATTTATTCACAATCAAATAATTATAAAACTTGACATGATAACTTCTATGTATTTCAGCAATATATTATATTATATTTATATAAAGTTTATGTTAGACAACGAACTGTAATTTAAAAATTTATAAAAATTGATCTTATTGACATTTGAGTATATTTTGATGGGCAAATAATGAATTTCGAATTTTTACTTACATTTAATATTATTTTTATTAATATACTAAAATGGAAATTTCATAATGGCACCAGAGATTATTTAAAAGCTCTGATAACCAATCGTTGGCACCCAACTCGAAAAAGGCTCGCATCACCACTATGCAGTAATGAACAATTCAATAAAAGTTGTATCGTTGAATCGTTTTCCATATGTCAACATACAAACGGTCTAAGTTTTAAAGTTTAAATGTGAACTGTACTCCTAAAAACGACCTATGCATAACTTTAGAACTACCAACCTATGTTGTATGTACCATATATTGATAAATAGTACGTTTGCTACCAATAGCACATTGCCAGACATCGAAACGAAACGGTGAAGGGCAAATATATAACACTATAGACTTCAATAATTTACCTGCGTCCAGGAGCCCTCTGTTGTTCTATGGCTTGAACTATTTGCAAAAGTATCGTGTACCTACATACACGTGCATGCATTCAAGTAAAAAAATGTTACAATCCATCTAAACTGTTCAACTTTTGAAACTTATATAGATATTATATTATGTATTATGCCATTGCTGCCATGTGCATACATAGAAATTTCGGAAAGCTACAACTTATGATAGATAATGATATTAAATTGTAACAGGCAACGACTAAAAATGAATTTAATTAAACAATATCGTTAATATAACTTATACAGTTATCTTACTCATACAGTGTTTTCGGTTAATGTAATCTTAAATTCTTACCTGATTTAATAATGATAATTGATAATACTCGTAATATGTCATGCACACTATAAATTTCCAATTTTTTTAAACACACTATGCTGACTTATGTCTGTTATGTAATTGTGAATTTCTATTTACTTTAGTATTATCTATATTATTCAGTTCCATTAAGTTTGCTGTACGACTGCAAACACGCTAACGCTTAATCACCTGCTATATTACCTAAGCCCTAAGTACACTTTAAAAAACCAATTCAATATTCATAAATCTATATTTTAGAAGCTATTATATTTTTTACTATTCATATTTGGGCCTATGAAATAAAATAAATTCGTGCCAATACCTATAAAAATGCATCGAGGAAAAACAAAAATCTCCCCTGTGAGGGAATCCTCATATTATAATGTGGAGCATTTTTTTAATAATTCGTCGCAACACGCATTAACTTATTAACAACAACGAAAAATAACACCGTGGTGTACTCTATAATTAACACTATATAATACTTCCTAAGCATATAGCATGTATCATAATATACTATAATTATTATGACGATGCATTTGTTGGTCTGTTGGATAATATATTTTAATATAATAATTTGTTGGACGCACAGATTACAAGCAACTCTACAATGTGGTACGCCCCTGATATTTCTACACACGATGTGCCTATACTGTGTGCAACCCAAAAATTTAAAAGGAGGTCATATGCATGATAACGCACAACTATAAATATAAACAAAAACCGATAAAACTGAAACGATAAGACAATTTACGTATAAAACCATTCTCGAATCGTTACATTTTATCAATTAGCGACCTTCTCTGCTAATTTATGCTTCTATGCACACTGCACAGATATAATAGCACTGTATGATAGTATAATAGGTACTATAACCATATGGACTATTATGGTGTCAATACATCCAATTACATATCCTGTAGTCATGTAATGCCTCAGAGTTCACTATTCACACGGTCATATTCTAACTAATTGGCTTTATGAGTTAATAATATTAAAGCCGTAAACTATACCCGAAATACGAATACTGAAATACAACGTCGTCGACTTCTAAATCATAATATCAGTATGAATATAGAACAAAAAAATTAATTTAGGTATTATGAAATAAAATATCAAAATTTGGTATCATAATTTAATCATTATCTTATAGTATAGGCATCTTAAGTTATAAGTTATGGTAGATAATGATAATCACTTAAGTAGTATATTATAGCATTGATTACATTAAATTAATACTAATTTACTAGTAACATATAATCACCGATGACAGTATTGTGCACATTTTTATTTAATTTATATGTGTTAAATACTGATGTTGTGTATGGTAATACATACTTCATAATAACACCAAAATTTGTTCAGCATCGTTGCTTTCGAATTTAAACAAATATTACTCCTAAAAATGCGGTAAAGGCCTGCGGGTATGCAATAAAACCACTAATCCAGATTAATTAGCCAGTTATTCATACACACCTATAATAATTTGGAACTCAACATACATAGCCCTAAACTATTCAACAATTATTCAACTCAAATAATAATGCCTGAGACTTTAAAATGTTTAGAAAATCCAGCAATTTAACTCAAATTGTTTCAAACTAGTTTCTTTTTCGACTGCTAAATATGACCATGAAAGCGTACGTAGTAACTATTTTCTTAGAAGACGGGTCCTATAAGTTTGGGCTTCGTAAACCAAGTGGACGTATAGTCTAACGGCTTTGCACGGATCAGTCTTCGCCGGAGCATTGGCTTACTACCTGACACTATTTAAATCTTAGCCATGTTTGGTTTAGGGAGTTACTTTTGGGTCATATATATCGGTTATAATTGGTTAAACATTTGAACAATATACGAACTGACAGTGAAATTAATATAAACGCAACATTAATCAGCCTAAACACAATATTTTTTACGATTCATTTCTTTGCATCTAGAGTAGGTATAGAAGAACCACTGCTTAAAATTTCAAGAGCATATGTTTTGTCGTTATTGATGCAGTGATCATAGATCATGATGTGATTAATTATAGTAACTTTAATCATGTTTTATTTACTGTATCAGCTGCTTAGTGGTTACGCGAAGTCAGTCAGAAAAAAATCATCGGTTCTATCAGTAGCAAAAACATATCCGTGTTAATATATTGGAGGAATATGACCTCAATCAGTAATTATTAAAATTAACATATTAAACAAAATAAAATATATCCTAGGTAACCAAAAATTGAATACATTTATACACACATATCAGGCTTCAAGTCGTCCTTCATTTTTTAATTTGTATGTTCAATTATGAAAATGACGAATGGGACAATAATTGCGAACTATATGACTCCAGCTATGTATTTTTACGCGAATTGAAGCTGAAATCAATGATATTGGAATATGTTTTGCCAGTTCTGCCAGGCGCATCGGGGAAGGAGATTCCCTCTACTAGTACCTAGTAGTGGAACGTTTATTCGTAACGATTGACTGAACCATAATCGATTTTCGTCAGTTACATGGCCTCGACAATCATATATTTTGGCTTGCATCGCACGTACGGCGACCGATATTTTGACGCCTCACCGATGGCCTTTTTCCAAAAATACATTGAAATAAAGCATGATTTTACGTAGTAGAATTATAGTATATTTTTAAAAAAAAAAAAAATAGAATGCTTCCAACTGATTTGAAAATATCAATGAATATATTTTTATGTAAACGTAACATATTTTTATTTAATATTATTACATCACAGGTGATGGTGGTTGCCTTTAGATGTACGCGTTGCCTTCTCTGTTATGTTTTTTCATCCGTGTTACCAAGGTTACACATATGCGTAACATGCTTACATGCATACCTATGAACGCTAGGAATTTCCCGTTCCCGTGGATTTTCCAAGAATTTTCTTTCGTTTAAACCTTGTCATAACAATATTACGATCCCGACAGAAAAGAAAATCAGACAAATCGGTCAAGCCGTTTTTAAGTGATGTCATTACAAACAAATTGCCGATTCCATTTTTAAACATCGACTTATATACATAGATTGACAAAAAATTTGTTACGGTACCATTATTATGACAACCAAATCGTTGTTGGGGAAGCGGTGTAATTTACTAATATTAATATCAATATTTAATTACTTAGCAACTCTTATACCCAACACGTTTTTGATCGATTTCCAAGATTTTGAGATCTCAGCAATTGCGACGGGTAAGCTTATACATTCCGTTAACCTTCGCGGGAGTCTATTCAACATCTTCCCAAAGTTTCATGGCGATCGGTTGAATAGTGTAGTGAACGCATAAGGGACCAACAGACATAGGCACATCCGGCTATGTAAATGAAGTGGAAACTGTAAGGAGTTTCTAGATTTTCGCATATTATGTAACACGCGCACAACACCGTCAACACCTGCTCTCGGTAGCGTCCATGCAGGAGCGTATTTAGGCACAGGCCCTATAGGCCGGGCCTAGAGCGGCAAATTTTAACGATATTTTTTTACAAAATTACAATAAGTATTTTTCATTTGATGAAATCAAACTTAACTAATTTTTTGTTCTCTCAAAATTAAACATCTATCGACTGTCTACATGCAGGAGCGTATTTAGGCACAGGCCCTATAGGGCCTATTATAATATAATAAATTGTATATTTAAATATGTTTTATAAATAATTTTAGGAAAGATGGAGGGGGGAGGCGGCGAATTGGAAAGTGCCTATAGGCGCAAAAACCTTAAATACGCCACTGCGTCCATGTAGCGACCACTGCAACACATTATAAATGCGTTTAGTATGAAACCACAGACCCCTAGTTCATACTTTAATTGGTCCGATGGTCTCTTTTTTGTAAAATGCATATTATGAAGAAAAACATAATTATGATTCATTTTGATTTTATACATTTTTTTGTAACAAAAATTGATTGAAAAAAATATTTTATAAAGAGATTCCACTCGTTATAATATGCCTTCTTTTTCAGTTATTGCATTGGTTTATGAACTTTAATTGAGGATGCATGCACCTATTTTCAACTCAAAACACAACCGAGGACACAAATTAACATTCCGCACACGAAATAAAACCTAGGGTGAAATCTGGCTCTCCGATTGGTGATAATATTCCCACTTATAATTGAAGTATCGGTGATGCTGTCCTAGACGCTTTTAAATAGATAATACTTTACACAGAACGTTTCAGTTATCGATAGTCCAATGCTTGGAATAGCCCAATGGTAGGTGGACGACGCAGGTGGTAGCGGGTACGTCACTGAAGTTTCAAAGTTCTGTGTTTTTTCAGAACAATCTCGGTAATCGGTATCTTATCAGCGTGGTGAAGGGTGATCGTCTCGCAACGGTGTCAAGGATCACCCCTCAAGTATTAGGCTTGTACATCCGTCTCCCTTGAGGAAGAGTGCTACGCAGGGGCACTCGATCTTGTGAGTGGAACTGGTAGTCGTAGCGAGCGAAGTCCTTTGATATATTAGGTATTTAAGTTGTAAATATATAATACAGTCGACTCTCGATAATTCGAAATTGACGGGACTATTGAAAAACTTCGAATTACTGAGAGTTCGAATTGTTGAGTAGTTCGAAATAACGAGAGGGCAAAAAAAATTCGAATTATAGAGAGTTAAGAGAAAAATTTTGTTTTTTTATTATTGTACATACATACATACATATTAATTATTTCAGGAAATTAGGTGATGCATAATATATATTAGAGTTATTTATTGTTAATTTTATTATTATTATTTTTTGAAGAAATGTGTAATGGTTTTCTGCTTCATTGAATTTAGTTTCATTTTTTCAATAGTATTTTCTATAGTATTCTATAGTTGTCGACAATAATAATCTAAATTTCTACACGATTGTATAATAAATTATTAATAAAAAGACTATAAGAATACAGATAAAATACATTTGGTAAATATATGTACTTTGAATTTCCGAGCATTGAACGAATGATACTTCGAATTGTCAAGTGTTAGTGGCCAGTTTTCCCAAAATTTAATTTCGAATTACCGAGTGTACTTATATGCATTGTTTTTGTTCGAATTACCGCGCGATTGTCAAGGGACCGAGTATTTACTTTGAGTTACCGAAGGTTTGAATTATCGAGAGTCGACTGTAGTACATAATATTAATATAATAAACAGAAATAAAACATAAAGGTGAATCGAACAAATATGTTCGGCCAATAAGAAGGCCGTATTTCCGTACGGGATCTGCATTTGATGTGCAGAATGGTAATACGCACAGCGGACCGCACACTTATTGAGAACCACTGGACTGATAAGCGTTATCATCTCGTTACCGTTGTGCGTCCGTATCGCACGGCGCGTTTATCACACGGGTTTTCGAAAACAATGTGCGTTTTCCAAACAATATAATAGCGATATTACTTTTCATTCGGTTGTGCCCATCACTAGATATTAGGTTTTTCGACATTTTCTCGTCTTTCCGTCACGGTTGTCACGTGGACGCCATGGTCTCCGTCGACCGTTGCCTTACAGCCGCGCCCGACCGGTTCTGTTACTAATGCGAGTCCGCTGCTACCGGGTGTTCGTCGACGGTGAACTGTGGGATTGCCTGTTCGTGGTGAAACGCGGCCGGGGCTACGAGCTGTACACGACCGTCGACCGGTTGCCGTCCCGGGTCTCGGCCGAACTGCACCGTCTCGGGCCGCGCGAGACCCGCGGCCCCGGGCCCGCGGCGGTGGACGCCAATCACCTGGAGCGCATCATCAAGGCGTTGGAGCACAGCGACGTGTTCAGACGGACGGTGTTGCGCGGAACCGTCGCGGACAACAACGACGGCGCGACGACGGTCGGCGTCAATGACGTGCGTCTGGTGGGACCCGGCAGACCCAGACTGGCCTACACATGGTACACCGGTAGAATACGTTTCATATCTCAGATACGGCAACATCACTTTAACTGGCCAGTGCTGGCAGTGCGTTTGTCATGATTTAGGGACCGGATTCATGTGCGAATGCGTACATGTATCGCAAGAAGCTTTTTCGAATCCGATGAACATTGTACCCGATTCAGATCACTCTTATAAAAATAACACTAATTTTATTCTGCATATTTCAACGGTTTTACCTGTTAAATGCATATTTGTAGTCTTACAGTGCATATTATCATTTATTACACATATGTTCGTTTTTCGTCGTATTTTCACGTTCACGTCCACATCATATCGATAAAATTGACACCTGTCGTTATTTCCAAAGATAAGATTACATACTTCATATAGTCATATGCAACATATAAATATGGATAAATTCGTTGCTCGTATTGTAGAATTCAAATTTCAAGTGTTCGACGGTCAGTTTTTGATGTCAGTCCGTGTCTCGTGTTTGATGTTTAAAATTGTGCCCGAGTGCATCTATCGATTTTTGATATAATTTTAATTCGGAACTTTAAACTACCTAAAGTAAAAACACCAATTAGGAGTCGTTTACAGATATACTTAAACGATTATAAATATATTTTTAAAACCGATTGTTCAATTTTGTATTGCAATATTTGTGAAATTCCTGTTAATACATTTACATATTTTTACATAATTTTAAACAAAGTTTTAAGTGCATATTTCAAAATAAATACATATTTTATAACATATTACAGCATTTTTAGAAGCATATTTTGAGGATTTTTTGTGCATATAAATCCGGTCCCTAGTTATGATGGCTTAAACACAATATTACATGTTTGCAGGTGCGAGCTGTACGAGAAAACTGATATACAGTACAGAGAAATGGAAAATGTAATGGCTTGGTTGTCAACTCTCGGCGGAGCTTTCTCATCGCTGGGTGATCGAACGGAACACTGTGTAAACACTAAATACTATTTCCATTATAACTAGTACAATATTTCTAGCTTATTTTTCTTAGCCGTACAGAAATATTTGTGACAGTTAGGTACTTATCCCCGAGAACCCATGACATTTCGAACAATATACATTTGAAAATTATTATTTCTATTTTAGCTTTAATGAAGGGGTATTTTACACTTAAAATTCTTATTGTTTCTTAAATCATATTTTTTTTATATAATATATATTTGTAGGCCATAGTTGCTGGGAACATATCAGTGCAACAATTGAAAATTGCAATGAAAATCGGCGATCCATTGATTGCTGCCAGATGTAAGCTATATGCTGCTATTAGTCTTATGCAACGTGGCTTGTTCAAACAAGCCAAATACATTGTTCAAAGTCAATACATGTTCATCAAATCTCAATTAAATGTTGATGAGCGACTTATCAATATGTGTTATGGTATATGGACCAAATTACATTATGAAAGGAATAAGAAAAAAATGTCTTTAAAAATCTTGTGAAAAAATAATTATTATAGGTACTTGGAGAGATATATGTTGTAAACTTGATTTCAGTTTTTTCATTAAAATAAAACAACAAAATCATAAATGTATTCTGCAATCAAATTTCTTTATTTCTCTCTCTGAAGACTATTTGTACAAACAATTTTTACTGGTTTCAATGAAATTATTTAGACTTACATTATATAGGTACCTATAATATAAAATATATATTTAACTGTCAAATATAAAATTAAATAAGAAATCTCTTATTTTTACTGGAAGACGTACAACAAAAAATAGATTTTAGTATATTACCTATAAAATATCTTATCATTCATACTAGTAAATAATGCTTCAAACAATATTAAATAGTAATATTTAGAGATAGTGAGAATAACATAAATAAAATACTTAAACTAGGAAAGAAAACTTTAAAAATTATAACATTTGATTTGAAAACTGTATAGTAATCATATAAAGTCCTATGATGGATACATTAACTGGTTGGCGCCATCCATCTCTGATGCCACTGTTATCCCTGAAACATGTCGGTGACTTTGTCCACCAATTTTTACTTTACACTCAGGACAAACTGATTCTTCCATTGGTCCTCCACATTCTGTTATACAATAAATATGACCATTTGTACATTTACACCAGTGACCTTGAGCATTGCTACCTCCGAAAAAATTTACAGCCATAGCTTCATGAATCATCTTTCTCTCTTCGTTTGTTATAACTGAAATACCATCCATTTTCTGCTCAATTAGTTCAATGTTATTTTGTACATCCATGTCTCTTTCTTGATTGTATGCTTTACATGACATTAACAAAGCTTCCAAATTGTCTACTAAATTCTTTACTTCAATCGCATTAGCAATTTGCATTTTAGCAGACATCTTATACTTTTCATTGGATTTTATCTCAAGAAGATTAATAATTCTTGCACCTCGTGCCAATTCCATGTTGATATCAAATTTTTGTTGACTTGACAACTGACGAGCATATGCAAATGCAACAGAGAGCAACCAAACAAAGTGACTAATAATAGTTTGTTTCAATTGGTTTTCCTTAATGGTCGTGATTTGTTTTTGAAGCTCACATACACGTTTAAACAAATTAATAACAAAGTCTAAAGATTCAATATCTCTGGCATGTAGATGAAGTTTCTTACGATTCTTACATTTCTCAGGCAATGAAGCAATTAATGGCATACAAAATATATCCCATAAATTTTTAATATGATCAAATTGATTTGAATTATCAATAAAAAACAATTTGATGTAAATTTTTTTATTCAGGGACACTAATGACTTTAAGACTGTCAACTCTCGGTCTTTTAAAACTTTTAATTCTCCATTCTGTTTTTTTTTTATTTCTGTAATGTCTTTTAAAATTAATTTCACCTGGTTCATAAAACGTTGGGTTTTTAAAATTGGTGTGCTACACAATGGACAATGTTTTATTATTATTTCTTTCTTATTTTGATTGATCCAGTTTTCCAAACCTTCAGATTCAATTGAATGTTTACAATCTTCCAAGTAAACAAATCTACAACAATACCACATAGATAAGATAAACATTGTGTACTACTGTTAATAATAGCTCTTAAACACTAAATACTTTATTGAAAATAAATGTATAAGGAAGATAAATGTCATATAACTTAATTACCTGTTATTAATATATAATCGTGTGTCCCAAAAAACAGGGGCCTCTTTACTACTCATTACCCGGCAAATATTTTTCAATTCTTAAACTAGACTAATGGATCGTAAATTCCTATGACACAATTTTTTTAACTCATATATCTTGCGCATGCGCAACAAAACTTATATTTTTTTAAATGGAAACCCCTATTTTCAATATCATCAATTTTTTCAAGTCATCTTGATGTATCAACTTGTGTTCTAAACCCAAAATTGGCTAAACTAGAGCTTAGTAGAATTTAAAAAAGAAATTTAAGTTTTGTTGCACATGTGAAAGATACACGAGTTAAAAAAATTGTATGTAATAGGAATTTGCGAGCCATTAGTCTAGTTTAATGTCGCGCAGACAGAATTGAAAAATATTTACAGGATAATAAGTAGTAAAGTGGCCCCTGTTTTTTAGGACACACAGTATGTAACTTTTATTTAATTAAAATATTATCATTATTGCATCTAAAACCAGTAATAGGTGCAGTTTTTTAAAAAAAAAAATATTCTTAAATTTATGTATTAACATTTATTTTTTCCCCAGGGTTTACCTAGCTATTTTATATTTTAGGATTTTTTTAAAATATATCAGTTAAAACTACAAAATCCAGAAAACTGATGAAATTTGTAAAAACATTAGAATACACATATCACATAAAATAATAATATGAAGTTCATTACCTTGCATTCGGCTCGTCTTCATTTCCAAACAATATTGTAGTAACTTCTTCTTCTTGACAAATACGACAAAGAGGAGGACATGGTTCACCACAAAAACCAATGCAATCATGTCCACATTGCAACTTAAGGTCACAAGGCTTATAACAAGGTTCTCGATTACAAATGTCACCACATTTATTAGAACAATTCAAGTGCGGACACTGCCAAGTACAATTTTCCTAATAATTAAATGCAGAATATATAATATTTACAGTAATACATAATGTAAATGTCAAAATTAAAAATTTAATACCTGGCATGGTATACATGGAACTCCACAATTTTTAGTACATTTTGAATGCACACAAGAGTACAAGCATTTTTGATTACAGGGTGGACACCGTCGTTTACATGGAGATTTACATCTGTAAAATAAATAATCGTACTTTGCAAATATTTTTAACAAAAATATATACATACGTATGATTACACGGATTTATTTTGTTACATATTTCACCACAAGGTACATGTAAACGACCTTGTTTACATTCCCCACACATACCCTTACACATATCATTACAGTTTAATACTTGGAGACATGGTTCACGGCATTTATCCAGTAGATATTGACTGTCCATTCTAAATTCTAAAACATAAATATACATCACTCTAAATCATAATTCAAAAAATAACTCGACAGACAATAATTACTTTCTACATTTGGTTTAGAGAGTTAATTTTATTAATTTTATTTAATAGACTGAGGCCATGATGTGGCACATTGAATATCTCGATTTATGCAGATTTTTTGATGATTTACGAGCAATAAGAAAAGTCACATTATAATTAATACAGACAAAGAATATTAAATTAAGTAATGCTCAATGACATGACTAAATATAAACACAAATTTAAATAATAGGAAATTAAAGATTAATTAATTTAATTTCAAAAAAATTATGTAAAATATAATAATTTAATAATGCCAATTGCTTTTCAAGCATTACATGAAGTAAACTTTTAAGTTATTTCTAACTGAAATTAACAGGTCAATACATTTTAGTTTTTCTCTTGAAATTAATTTAAAAAATTTGGTGGTATACAAAATGAATTATTATTTTTAGTAAAATTAATTACCTTTATCTTTATCACAGCAAAAAACCCAAACTTTATCATGACCACATGCGAGTTTACTTTTTTTTTGTAACACCAATTCAGTACACTTCACTGTATTACATTCTTTTGAACATAAAGTTTTACACTGATGAAAACAATTTAAAATGCGCTCACATCTTTTAGTGCAATCTTCACGTCTAGGTATAGTTTTGCATTTCACTGTAGTTAGATGGCCACAGTCGGTTATAACTTTTTTCACCTAAAAAATTTCTATTAAATACTAATAAATTATTTATAATATTTTACTTACTAGAATTTCACAAGCTTTACAAGGTTCGAAACATTTAGCAAGACATTTATGATTGCATGGTAATCTACGTTCACATGGAAAATAACATTCTATCTCATTATCACTCAGTCCACAAGGAACATTATTTTTCTCATGCCCACAAGGTAAAACTTTATTAACTTTTACAGTACATGTTGCACAATCTTGATAGCATAATTTTTGACATTTATGATCCAAAGTACATTGCTCATTGACATTTTCACAAGGTTTTAAACACTTGTACTATAAACACATGCAAAAATGATAATTACTTTAAGGAAATATTAAGAAAAATCATGAGCTCAAAAAATTACTGTTTCATGATCAGGATCATTATTTTTGTGACAATTGAGTACACAAGAATGGCCACAATCCAACCGGTCATAACACATAAAAGTACAATTAGGTTTTTTTTCATGGCATTTTTTCTTTATTTCATGACCACATTCTTCTAATATGACTTCCACCTATAATTATACAAATTACTATAATATACCACAAGCATATAAAATTAATCATTTGAATTCTCACTATTTCTGTACACGGAAAAGTATTTTCATCAACAAAACATGGTACATTTGTTTGATGACCACAAGGTAAGGTTTTCATCATGACCACCATGCATTTTCCACATTCCATAAAACATTTTTTCGTACATGGGTGATTATAATCACAAGATCTATAATATTTAAACTCCAAGAAAATAGTGAATAACAATTTGAATTAATAATTATAAATTTTATTACTTGTTACAAGCCTCCCAGCATTTAATTTCCTCATGGTCGCGATCCAACAAATGACACATACTAGTACAGTAGTGACCACATAATAATAATGATTTGCATAACATGGTACAACCGCCCTCCATAATTATATTGAAATCTTCACTTTTTGAAACTTTTGTCAAAATTCCAGAATGTATTGCACATTCTAAAGTTAATTCATTGCCTAGTATGAAATAAATATATTATATCAAAAAATCACAAAAATCTTAAATAATTAGTGAAATTAATTTACCATATGAATCTTGATTATCTAATGTAGTTTTTATTTGTTTCCATAAGTCACCAGAGTTGTACAGATTGTCCATATTACCCATAATATAAAGACCATATTTTGCCCGGGACAATGCAACACATATTCTGTTTTCAGTTTTCAAAAATCCAACATTACCCTTCTCATTACTTCTAACTAAGGACAGTAGAATAATGTCACTTTCTTCACCTTGATAATTATCAACTACAGTAATTTTCATGCCTTCTAATATTGGATGCTTTTTTCGTAACTATGAGTAAATAAAGTAGATTACAAATAAGTCTCAAGTATAACTATAGTTTTAATAAATCATAATTTATATACTTTACAACAAAAATAAAACAATGAAATCGGTCTTTTGATGATTTTTTTTTTTTTTTTTAATGAACACTTTTAAGAATTAACAATCGATTTTACAACAATTAAAAATAAATAAAGTAACTTACAGAGCGAAGATGAAATAATTGGCCACTGTATGTTGTTAAAATGGTCACTTGGTCAGTCTTGTAACCTTGTAGAACTAAATGTCTAGCAAACATAATTAAAAATGTAGCTTCATGATCATTACTCTTGCTTGAAATTTCATCAACCTAGGTAGCTCAATCAAATTGTTATAATTAGATAAATGCAAAATACAAATGTAATTTCTACCTACTTCTTTTTCAAACATATTATGATTCAGGAAAAATAAATCCTTGGTCACACCACGTATATGATCTCTATTATAAACAGTTATATTATCTTTAAGTTTAGGGTATATTGTTGGAGCTATAAGCGACGATATCTCAGGACGCATTCTATGCTGTTCCTCTAATGTGTAGCAAGGAACATCATTATTCACCATACGTTCGAATAATGAAATATCAAAATTATAGTATTTTGACAATTTGTAGACTGCATTACTAGGCCGAAGCTGTTTATGATCACCTTTAATACACGCAAAATAAAATTGTTTAACTTTTTAAATAAAAATTTAGCAGAAATAAAAACAACATGCCTATCAATATTAAATGTTGACAGTGTCTAGTTAAAGATGCAATTATGTGTGCCTCCAAAACTTCGGCAGCTTCTTCAACAACCACTGGATATAATAAAACAAATGTTAGGAATATTTGGAAAAAAATGTATATTACAATTTAATTTCATACCAATAGGTGATTCTAGACCTTCAAGCATTACTCTATGTTTAGCAGCACCAGTAGTAGTTAGAGCTATAACATGCATTTTATTTAAAATTTCAATATTTTCCAACTCTTTTAATTCTGCATATTGTTTATAAGTATCAGAATACATTTTTTCATACTTTAATATTTTTGGAACAAACATTTCTTTAGTAGTTTTAACCCAGCTAAAGTACAAAGCCCATCTTTGTCTCATATTTAATGCATTTAAATCTTGAATATGTTTTGGTAGGTCAATATCAACATCTACTATTTTCAGCATGTCCAGAAAATAATCATGTATATTTTCCATGACACTAAAACTGAATTTTGCTTCTTCAAAGTCGTTATATAAACTTATGTCATTGTGTAACTCTTCCTCTAATCGTATACTTTCAGAAAGTAGGTCCTTGCAAGCATTTTTTAAATCATCTAAAGTTATACTGTAAATAACAATATCTTTGTGATTAAATTCAAAATCTGGATCATCTATCTCATATTGTAAATTTCCATCTTCATCTTCTTGAAATTCAGGTTTCATTTCTAAAAATTTTTCTGAGTGAAAGACTTTATTAATCAAATTTTGACCTATTCCGACAATAAATCCAACTGGGTCAACATTGAAGTAATTAAAATCTTGAAATAACCATACAAGAAGATCCAAAGTAGAATTAAAAAAGCTATGATAATTTTTAGGCATACCATTTTTAAGCAATGATAGTTCTAAAATACCTGCATTATATGAAACAATTTCACTACATCTTCGATAATATTTAATTTCATTCATTAGACTTTGAACTTGCTCATTAATATTTCTTAGGGCTATATTAGTAGTCATTGATTTTCTGTACATACGAGTTATATTCCTTAAACTATAGTTCTCTATTAATTCTGATTTTGATTGACCACCAATTCTTACAACTTTGTTAGTAAACTCAAGTATACCTTCCATAAATTGATCTAAAGCATGATTAGTGTAACACACAACCAAAATTGGTTTAGTGAGGTGTCGTTTTTTAGTAAACAAATTATTTATTATTGTTTTCATAATCTTTAGTCCAATAAAAGTTTTACCGGTGCCAGGTGGACCCTGAATAATTGCAAATTCATGGGTCAATGCTGCTTTAAAAGCTCTGTATTGCATCTCATCAAGTTTTAGCATTTCTTTAGTAGGCCATTGATCATAAAACAATACAGGGAAATATTTCATATTATCAATTGAATAATACTGTTCTGGCATTGTGTCGATATATAATGGATAATCCATATCACTGGAAGCCAATATGATATATTTTTCCATAGGGAAATTATGACTATTAATCTTTTTTAAAGCCTCCATCGTACATTTATAAGGTTCAAAAAATACTTCACTTTCTACCATGGTAAGAGACCTTTTATACATAGGTTTTGCATCTTGTAATAACTCCACAATTAACTTGCCCTGTTTTAAAAGTTCAATTTTACGATTTAAAACAACACCCAAGAAAAAGGTCTGAAACTCATCCACAGTAAATAACAATAAAGAACCATACATAAATCGTTTAGCCATCTCCCAGTTGATTCTCAGTTTGTTATTTTTGTTAAAGTTTATTGTGTAACCATTTTTATCATGAACAAATTCGCCTGTATTTTCAAATTCAACATTATGATATACGCGTATATTATTTATTTTTTTATGACGTTTTTGTTGATCTCTTATCATTTCTTTATAAAATTGAATCCCTTCTCGTAATGGAGCAATAAAATCTTCCCGTACAAGACGAAATTGAACATCTAAATAATGTTCGACATCCTGATAGGCTCCTTTCAAAATATTAGGACGTAAAAATAATTCACCAAGTTCAAAGTCAATAGCAGTTGGATATGTAGTAAGTGTTCTAAAATTATCAGGTGGATCATAAAGTTGTCCAATATTATCAATAATCATTTTTTCTTTCAATTTTGACTCATATGAAATTTTAATCTCATTCATTTTTTCAAGCAATTCCTTCATCTCGTCAAGAGTAGTCTCATTTATCTCAATATGCTTACAATAACATTGTATACCATTTAATGCAATTATAGCACTCATAACTATATCTTTTAATTGCTCAACAGCAGTCCTTGGAAATAAAGTGGTAATAGACTGAAATACTATCAAACAATCAGAAAAAAATAAATTCATATATTTATTCCGATTCAAATTTTTTTCTGTGGGCGTACTTAGTATATAAGTTTTCAGATGGCTAAAAAATGAATTACAAGTAAGTTCAGTAAGTAGTTGTGTTTTACTTTGAATGAATTCAGTGGAACAAATTTTAGCAGAAACTTTCATAAGCAAAAATATCCAGTCAGGATCTTTATTTTGTTTGAACAGATCCATGAAACCATTAGTTTTGTTACTCATCACAAATATTATCTCAGAAGGGTCTTTATCACATAGTTCTTCAAGGCGTTTGTATCCAAAACCAAACTTACGAATTTCATTTTGTTTGCCCTTATTATTGTCATAACAGTTTTTGCCTTTTTTCATTTGATTTTGATAATTTTCCCGTCCTCCTTGTTCATTCTGTCCTCTTTGTTGATTAGAAGAACTACTAAACTGCGACTCATCAGATTGCTGCGTACGTGATTTAAAATCAAATACCTCATTATCGGATTCCCCTTTTTTGAATCTTCTAGGCCCTCTTCGTCCAAAGTTTATACCATTTTGTTTTTTATTTCCACGACCTCTACGGAATTTGTGATTACTCGACTCCATTATTAATTATTGAATCTATAAATATAATAAACATAGGGTAAATACAAATTAAAAGATATTATCAGATATAATTTTAAACAAATCGACTTTAGCTACCACTGTAATGAACTCCAGTTCTACCGATGGGGTCAATTATAAAAAAAACCTATGATTATGCCTACGGATGACTATTTATATGCAAATTAAGCGATTCTTGTTTTTATACTGTTATTGTAATATTGAAATATTGTAATACTCAGCATAAAGTGACTTATAAATACAGCACTATGAGCGCTGTAATGAAACAGTACACTTGGAGAACTCTTATGCTAGCTCCACACTCTCGCCGAGGCGAAGCGAGGCAGCGCGAGCACGAGAGTGTAGTCGGTTCACTCGTGTCGTCTCGCCTCGTGCGCGATCCACTCCGAGTCGGTATTTTGGTCGCGAGTCAAAAGACCACGAGACACGAGGCGCTAAAAACAACTGAGTGAGTCACGAGACTACACGAGAGTGTAGACTATGCATTCGTGTGCTGCCTCGCCTCGCGTTAACTCGACTAGACTCTCGACGAGGATTAGAAGTCACTTCATGCTGTACTTATTCAGTTATTGTAAATTATAGTCAATTTGGCAATCAGCCTTGGTCGTTGTTAATATTGTATATTACACTGTGTTCAATAAAGTTAAGTTTTAACGTAAAGTTGTTGCATTCACTACTTGATTGACACTATCTATATTGTTGTTACCCTTGGGTCTATAACACCCCTCTATTTAGAATTTTTTTTTTTCATTGAGTTTTTTCAACTCAAATAAATTTAGTTTCAGAATATACAGTACGTACAATATATTCATACTATTTTTCAGCCTTGAGCCTGCAATCAGGGCCGGATCTAGGGGGGGGGGAAGTCGGGGATTTATCCCCGGGCGTATAATTTTCGTGGGCGTATTGTAAAGGTTTTACATTTAAAATGGACTTTGAAACAATCAAACAAAAGTCATAACTACAAAATAATATTTTAATAGAAATGTGTAATAATGGGTATGTGAATAAAATAATATTATTTTTATTTTTAATTTTAACAAGTAATAACAATATTATTTTAAAATGGTCACAAATAGGTACGTATTGCAGTGGAAATACCCGTCCGCGACTGTATGTCTGTGTTTACTGTGGACTGCGGTGCATTTCAAGAATTTCCTGAAAAGGGCGTATATTTTTAATTTTCCCCGGGTGTTAAAAAGTTAAGATCCTGCCCTGCCTGCAATACTATTATTCTTACAAGCCAGGATAGTAACGGGTGCGGGATAGGAATGGAAGAAAGTATATAATATGTAATAGATAATTAAGTCTGAAAATAATTTTAAAAAAGCTGCAAAAAATTGCATAACAATCCGAAGATTTGAACCTGGAACGTGCTAATTAATTCAACACGTCATATTTTACCATAGGGTAATATCATTGATTATAAATTTATAATCAATGGTAATATTTGTAGTAGTTTGAGTACTTGCTTTGGCTAACAGCATTAATAATCAGATCGACTTCTTTTTTATGTCGCGTAATGTTTTTAAACATAATGTTTATGTAGCATTAAGCTCGGATGTTAATTATTTGTAAACTTATCAATTCTCAGTATCATAAATGTTTTAATTATTATTAATTTGTTGTAATTTTATTGTAATATCAGTATCAAAACTGTATTCTTAATTGTCTTTTCATTTGTAAATATTAATTATTAATTTCACTGTACTATTGTTTATCATTCTAAAGGGTATATAGTATATAGTACTATATACCCGTTTATATATATATATAAATAAATAAATATTTACATTTCCACGCGGTATGTCGTATACTCGTATGTGTATTAATTATATAAGGGGAAATTAATTTTGTTAATTTCAAAATGTGATTACTCAAAAACAATAATTATTTTCAGCGAATTTGTTTTATACACCATCAAATACTATTTCACAATCAATAAAATCAAAAATCGTGTGGTAGCTTAACTAGACTTAAACCATAGAAAAAAAGATTAAATTTAAAAGCCCACAAAATAATAAGTCTATGAAACACATACGCCTACATTGTTTACTCAATTATTATTTCTTATTTTTATCTGATATAATAACATCAGTGATTACGAAATCAGACAAATATTTTGTGATGTTTAGATCACAAGATTAAAAGTGAAAACGGTCGGTTATTTAATTAATGGCACGATCTATAACGTATAACATAGATTCAGAATAAAATACACAAAATTGAATTTAAAGGACATAAAAGGTAAGAAGTGTAGAACGAAAATTATATAAATTGTATGAATCAATAATAGGCATTTTATACAGCGGTTTACAGTCTTACAGACTACAGGCATCTTGAACAGTTCCTAAATTTAATGGTTTTAAAAATAATTTATAGGATTTGCAATTCAACGTTTACTTACTGGCGTAATTGCTTGGTATAGATGGGTTCTTCCACGCGCAGTTTAAAAGATAAGACGCGGTTCAACTAAGAAAAGTAAAAACGTGCAACAAGTTAAAACGACTTTTTCCACGATGACTTTATAGTTCATTAACATGGAAAACAACTTTTTTCACTTGCACGAATGTAGAAATTCGAATAACGATATCACTGTAAAAGTTATTTTTATTCCAATTAAAATTACATTCTTAATTGAATAAAACGAAAGTACGAAACACGAAAACTATTTCTAATTGCCGATAATGTAAAATGGACGGACAACCATAGATAATAGATATATACCACTGAACTGTATACTATGGAAGTATGGAACGCGCATTGAGAGAAAAAAACCGTATCACCATAGTGGGCCGCCATATGCAGTCCTCTCACGGAATAAACAATTTATCTTATCAATTATCAGTGCAAAATTTTGAAATAATGTTACCGCCTAATTTCCAAATTACCCATAAGAGGAAATTTGTAGAAATGATTTATTGTTTTCCGAAAATGCAATTCCTGAAAGTTAAACTCTTTTGTTGGAATTTGTATCATTTTCCAATCTCCATTATTCTTTATCATATTTTAATAAAATATAGTACTTAATACTTTGTAGTATTTGAATTGTATATTTTATTTTGCACTAGTAATTTGTTATGGTTAATAGTACAGTGAAATAAAGTACATTTATATTAAATTATTTAAAGTACATTTATTACATAAATTATATTATTTACATTACATTTGTTGCATAAATTATAATATTTATTTGCCAAAATTATGGTTTGAAAGTGTAGTGTAACTGGTTGCAACCAAAAATATTTTAATGGCCTGGGTTTGTTCAAGTAAGTACTTCAATTAAATATTTTTTATTATTATGTTTTTTTTTATTTTTATTTATTAAGAGATTTTAACTTAAAATTATTATTACTCGACAATTATGTACATGAGACTATAATAAATATAATTTGGTAAAGCTCACACTTTTAAATGGTATTATGTGCTTTTATAAAATTATTTAGAGTTCCATTTCATGGTGTTATACGGTCAGAACAATGGTTAAATATAATTGGCATCAATGAAACTAGTAATAAAAATTACTTTGTTTGCGAAAAACATTTTAAAAGTTGTGATTTTGATCACAACGGAATTAATGTTAATGTAAGGAAATTTAAATTGTCTGCTGTGCCCAGTTTGTTTTTGCCTGTACTAAACAATTTATTTAAAAATGTATAACAATTACTTTAATAATATTACCTACATATATAGGTAATTGAAATAGTAAATGAAGAACATGAGCATAATAATATGGAATTATAATTTGATGTTGAGGTAAAAATATATCCATCAGATATTTTGAATCTTGTGGATCTTTAATATTTTTAAGTTTGAAATAATTTGTTTAGGAAATCAAATTGAATAATGATGGTATCAGTGATGAAAGTTTGGCATTGGACAGAAATGAAATAAATAACATTTTTTTGTGATGAAAATTTACCAATAACTCCAAAAATATTATTTCATCAAGTAATAAACCACATAAGACATAACATTAAATAAGCATTAAGTTAAAAGTATACATAATAAATTATATTTAGTAGTGCAGCTTTAGTACAACATACCCCAGAATATTTTTTATTTAAAAAATAAGGGAAATATTGTCTGTTTAAATAAAAAAAAATATATAATACACATACTATTTATAATGTATTATGTATTAGGTGGTGTGGTAAAACTTGTTTTTACATGATATTTTATAAATTATAAATAATTATTTTATACGATAATTAAGAAATAAAAATGTAGTAATATAATACACTTTAAATAATTATTATTTATTATGTTTAACAGCCTTTGGTTAGCAATCCAGAAACCTCTTGTGTTTATTGTAGTAAAAGACATGAGATTTTGAGAGCCAAAGAATATTATACTAAAAAACTAGCTGAAATAAAAGAAGAAGAAAGTAAGCTACCTTTGTCTTGTCCTTGTGAAAATAATAAAAACCTCAACTCAAATAAACAATTGATGAGTATGTTTCAAATTAAAAATATGTTATAGCCTTATAGGTTTAATTATTATGTTTTTAATTAATTTATAGCACTGTCGGATACATGTAATGAAAATTTTTCTACATTAACTCCAAAGTCACTAGCAAGACGTGCCTTTATTCTTGACCAATCATATATATCATCTCCTTCAAAGTTGATTAAACACAAAATTAAAAACTCCAAAAATAGAAAGATTAGTCAAACTAAGTCAAGGAGAATGGTACAAAAGTGTAGACGTCAAATAAAAGTGATTAAAAAATTTAAATTGTTATTGAGTAATCTAAAAAGGAAATGTGGTGTTCAAGAAAAATTAACATCCTATCTTGAACATACATTCCCAACAGCAATGTCAGAGATATTTAACAGATATAAAAAGTGGGGGAGAATTACACGGCTTTAGTAGTATCGGTAATTGCAGTACATATCAGTAATTGCAGTACAAGTGATCCTGTACTTAGAGCAGCAACACAAGTCTTGGTTATTTTAGTAGTTGCCCTTGATTCTTCATGGAAAGTTCCAATAGGCTATTTTTTTCATAAAGGTCTAAATGGAAAAGACAAAGGAAAATTAATATTAGAAGCTTTAAAAAAACTTTATGAAATTGGTAAGTTTTTTTATAAATTTTATAAATAAAAAAAAGCTCCAATTTTAATATTTTACTTTTCAGATATTCAAGTTCCGTCTTTAACTTTTGATGGTCCTGCATCTCATTTTTCTATGGCCTACACATTAGGAGCTAATTTATCAACCACAAACATGATAACATTTTTTCCACATCCAAATGACCCAAAAAAATTAGTTCACTGCATAATAGACCCTTGCCATGCTTTGAATTTAGTAAGAAATGCTTGGTCTTCAATGCGTGTGATTTATGATGGTGATAATAACAAAATTGACTGGGGATACATTGAAAAACTTGTTACTTTACAAGAAAATGAAGGACTTCATGCTGGTAATAAGTTGAGGAGGAGAAATTTGGAATGGAAACAATCACCAATGAAAGTGAATATAGCAGCCCAAACTTTAAGCTCGAGTGTTGCAGATGCTATCAACTTTTGAAGAAGCCTTAATATGAAAGGATTTGAAGACAGCGAGGCAACTACTCAGTTCATACGAACAATTGACAGATGGTTTGATATTCTCAATTCCAGAAATCCGCATGGTGTTGGTTATAAAAGTTCATTAAGATCTACAAACATTAACCAGAGAATAAAAGATTTAAATGAAATAAAAAATTATATATTAAAAATAACATGGGGACCATGCAAAGGATTAATGGTTGAACATCCAAAAAAGACTGGGTTTTTAGGTAAAGTTTAAAAATATATTTTACTCATATAATTAATAACTAAGTTATTTATTAAAAAAATTATTCACAGAAATCACTAATTAGAATTTATTTTGACTGAAAAATGATTTAAAAGAAATTGTTTTAGAAAATATTATTAATGTACCTTATAAAAACCCAGTCTTTTTTGGATTTATATTTACAGAAAATGTCGATACCTTCAATACAATTAATTTATTGCAATTTTTTAATTATATATATATATTATATATATTTATATTAACGCAGTTTCGTGTAGTGACTACACTGTAGTCCAACATTTAAAAATTTTACTTACCAATTTTAATTCAATGTTATTTTTAAATTTTGACTTTATGTAGTCGGGATGACTATATGGTGTCAAATAAAACGCTGTATTGTCGAACAGCTTCAATCAGTTTTTCTCCCATCACGTCAGAAAAAATCAGAAATGTGTATAAAATAAATTATTTATGTGGTTTTTTTTTCACATAATTTGCAGTAAATTAACTCACACGCTCAAACTTTTCAACGATACCAATACTTATTATAATATTCCTGTTCTAATGAATATAAAATAACCTAACACAATACGCGGTCGCGCAATCCCTATGAGTTAGATTTTAGTCATTTGGTTTAAGTTTAAAGTGTTGATGTATATCAGTCTTGAATAAAAAATCTTTTGCCTTTTAGGTATTATATAGGTATAAATGATATGTATTATAATAATTTCTATAAATGTATATTTATACAAAAAGGTCACCTAAACACATTGAAGCGGTGCGTCCGATTGGACGACCCGCGTCGTGAATAAAAACAACGTTGCTTTTGCTGGTAATAAAATCTCTCTATTGTTACGAAAAGTATACAACTATTTACAATATTAGGGACGAGTAAAGCGTCGATTTGTGCCGACCAGACTTAAATAAGTGGGTCGACACGATCGGTGGTGCTTGGGTACTGGTCGGGCAACTGCCGGACCCTATCGTTATAACGGACTATATATTTACAAGTTAATGGTTGGTTGGGGCCGATCGTCGGTGCAAACTTAACTAAGCGGCACTCCGACGGCGAACCAGACTCGGGTCGGACAACTTAACTAAGTGCCGATGTCAGGTGAGTGTTGGCCCTGAAAAGGGCCTTTTTAATGTTGCAGCGCCGTGCGTTGTCGGATTGTCCTGTAGATCTGTCACTGCACGAATCCGTGGAGCGGCGGCTACGTGGTCGACTGGTACTGACGGTGTCGGTCGGCGTGGATCCTTGTCGTCGCAGATATGGCAGTGTGCTGGGCGACGCCGAGATTGTATGCTGGGGGAGTGACGTCTATTCTGATTGGAGGTCGCTATACACGTTGCCGTGAAAACGGCAGTTTTAAGGAAACAGAATAGAGGTCACTCAAACAGCAGGTGCAAAAACGGGTCGCGTTGTCAGCAGGATTCCTCGGTAGTTGTTGTCGTAGATGATTCGGCGGTGTGGTCGTTCCAGTTTCCAATATCCAGTGATTCCAGGTTGTTGAACGTTGTAGTCTGGTTGGAATGGAATGATGGAGTGATGTCTCGCTTTGCTTTGCTTTGCTTTGAGGGAGTGGACTAGTCCGTGTACTATACCAGGCTTAAGCCTCTAAAAGTGGATGGATTTGTGAGAAGAATTGTAATTATTAGGGTAGCTGGTTTGCCCAGATTAAAGGGTATGGTTTGGGAATTTGCTTTGTGGATGGAGGGGAGCAAGTTTTGGCTAAAAGTCTGATGTGAACGTGGTCGGAGAAGGAGTTTTTATAGAACATAGATTTTGATTGGGACTGGATTGAAATTTGTATAGATTTGAAATTTGTGGATTTTAAGAGGACCGAATTTTTGACAAAAGTGGGCATGCCAGTTATTGTTCGAATACCGATGTTTTGGACAGATTCAATTCGTTGCCATTGTGAAGAAGAAATATAGGGGGCCCATGAGGAGCCAGCGTAAGTGAGTATAGGAGAAACGTATAGTTTAAGAATGCTAAGTTTGGTTGTCATTGGGACTGGGCTAGTTTTGTTAAGGATGGGGTATAGCAATCCGCGAGTGCAGGTCGCTTTTTTAGTGATGTTGGTAATGTGCGCGTCGAAGTTAAGTTTGCGGCCGATGGTAACGCCGAGGTATTTGACGCGTTTAGACCAGCGGATAGTGTGGTTGTCGATGGTTACGGGCGGAACGTTAGTTGTGTTTTTACGGCTGAATAGGATGGCTACTGTTTTTGTCGTGTTTATTTTGATGCGCCAGCGGTGGAACCAGCTGGCTGTTAAGTTGATTTGGTGTTGTAGTTGGATGGCGGCTCGTTTTGGGTTTTTGTCTGAAGTAAGGAACATGGTGTCGTCGGCGAATAAGGATAGTTGAGCTTTGTGAGTTGTAGGTATGTCGTTTATGTAAGTGAGGTAGAGTGTGGGAGAAAGGCAGGAACCTTGAGGAACTCCGGCCATTATGTATCTGATGGATGAAAAGGAGTCTTCGATTTTAGTGATAAAGGTACGGCCGTTAAGAAATGATTCGATGATTTTGATGATTACAGTCGGAATGTCGAGAAGGGCAAGTTTGTATAGGAGGCCTTTGTGCCATATTCGGTCAAAGGCTTTTTCTACGTCGAGGAAGATAGAAGCTGTTTGAATGTCGCTGTTTAGGTTTTGGCTGATTTGGTGGGTAAGTTTAGTTAGTTGTAGTGTAGTAGAGTGTTCAGGCCTAAAGGCAAATTGCTCGGGTCTAATCTTGTCGTTGAGGGCGGTTTGTAGGTGAGTGAGTATAATTCGTTCGTAAATTTTGGATAATGAAGAGAGAAGTGCGATTGGCCTATAGTTTTCAGGTAGTTTGTGGTCCTTGCCTGGTTTGGGAATGGAAATTATGACTGCTTTTTTCCAGGCAACGGGAAAGTAGCAGATTTTGAAGGAGCAGTTTATAATTTTGGTAAGCGATAATAATATGTTATTTGGTAGGAACTTTAGAGATGTGTTGGTGATGTGGTCATCACCAGGGGCTTTCTTTTTCCGAAGTTTTATGATAATGTGTTGTATGGTCCCAGGTGTAGTGTAGATGTTGGATTGATCTATGGTGAGGTTGCTTAACGAATTGAAGTTTGCAATTACATCGGGGATGTCGGGGCCTGGGTTTGTTGAGAATTGGCGTTCTAGGGAGTCTGCCACTAGTTCGGCACGATCTTTGGCTGAAAATACTAGGCCGTTGGGGCCTAGGAGAGGGTGGGAGGCTGGACGTTTATGGAGGAGGCATTTGTTGAGTTTGTATAGAGAACCGTCTGAATGGTCCAGGGAGTTAAGAAATATGTCCCATTGGTCAGTTTTGTGGGTTTCAAGAAGAGTGCGGATGAAGGAGATTTTAGAATTGAGTTCGCGTTTAGTTGTTGGGTCACGGTTTCTCTGCCATTCGCGGCGAAGTCTGTTTTTTGCAGTGATTTCTACTTGTATGTAATTGGGTATGGAGGTGGGAGAGTTTTTGCGGTTTGGAGTGAATACGCTAGCTTCTACCGCTTGTTGTATGTTGTTGGTCAGTTTGTCAATAGCCAGGTCGATTGAGTTGGTGTCGGTTAGCGGTTGGGTTGTCAGGTTAGGTAGGTTTGTTAGTAGGTTAGTGTACTTTTTCCAGTTGATGAATCGTTGGGTAACAGGGGGATTTGAAGATATTGGGGTACTAAGAATTTCGAGCAGAATTGGGTTGTGGTCAGATGAGAGTTCGTTAAGGTTGTGAATCTGGGTCGGAATAGGTAGCCTTACGAGGGCGATGTCAAGAATGTCAGGCCTGTGTCCTGAGTTTGTTGGAAAGTGCGTGGGGGAGGTGGGTGCGGTGACGAAGTAGTCCGATCGTTGTACGTGGTCAAATAGGGTTCTGCCAGCAGCGTTAGAAGAGTGGCTGTGCCATAAGGGATGTTTGGCATTGAAGTCACCTGCTGCTATTTGCCATTCAGCACTACTAGTCAGTGTGTCTAGGTCGTTTTTTGTTAGGGTGGCCCTGGGAGGTTTGTAAATTGCCGAGACGAGCACTTCAAGGCCGTTAAGTTGGATCAGTACGGAAGAAGTTTGTATGTTAGTGTTAAGTGTTATAGGTTGGTGAACGACGCGTCGATGAATAAGAACAGCCGTGCCTCCGTGCGGAGGAGAGCCACGCACAGGAGGCTGGTCGTTCCTGTAAGTTAGATAGTTGGGGATATGAAATTTGCTAGAAGGTTGTATGCGGGTTTCGTTTAGAAGTATTATGTCTACGTTTTGTTGGCGTACAAGAGAGTGTAGTTCGTTAAGTTTGTGGGTGATACCGTTCGAATTCCAAAATAGAATTTTGAAGTTAGACATCTTGGGGTGTCAGTAGGGTAAGGAAAGTTTTTATGGTTGATTCTAGAAGGGCTTTCGGGTCCAAGCCGGAAGAAAAGGCAGTCAAGAGGCTGGTGAGCAGGCTAATGATCGTGGATAGATCCGGGAGCGAAGGTTGTTTTGTTTCGTGGAGCGAGGGTTTCGGTTGGTTGGGCGAGGATGTTTTGACTGCGTTAGCATAGTTTCCTAGTTTATGCTGCACAGGTTTGGGGTCATCGTTGTGGGTTGGTGTTGGTTGGGGAGGAGGTTTCTGTGTCAAGACAGGTGCGGTAGCTGGTTTTATTGCCTGTTTAATTTTTTCGGAGTAGAGGCGGCATCCTCTGAAGTTAGCGGTATGGGAGCCACCGCAGTTGCAGCAGGTAGGTGGTTGCTCGAGGGTTTTTGAGCAGTTGGCAGCAGTATGGTTGCCTGCGCACTTGACGCAGCGCAACTGGTGACCACAGTTCTGTGATCCATGGCCGAAACGTTGGCACGCAAAACATTGGGCCGGGCCTTAGGATTTATAAGGCGAGACTGAGATCTTCACGTAAAAAAGAGAGTCTAACAGATAGATATCTTTGGCGGAGTGGTCGAATGCGACGTGTACTAGACACAACGGCATCGGCTTGTCGGGGGTGCCGAAGCGGCGGATGTATTTTACCGAAAAACCACGGCAGGATAGTTCGGCTTTGATCTCGTCAGTAGAGATGTCTGTCGGGATGCCCTTGAGAACAACCTTTACGGAACGTTCGTCGGGGAGGCTGAAGGTATGAAAATCTACCTTGCGGGATAGTAGGGTCTTCTGGACCAATCGGAAGTGGGGCAAGTCTGAAGTGGAGACGGTGATTTTATTATCAGAAGTTGTTTTAGCCGAGATCGAGTTCGGGTTCAACTCAGGCAGCAGGTAGATTGTTGGAGCGATTTGTCTCCAGGAGTTCGAGCTCAAAATAATTGGTGGTGGTTTGCGAAGGGTTGGGGTAGTTGAAGGTAAGGTTGACGGATTGTTGTTTTGGTTTGATGTTAGATTGTTAGTCTGAGTGAGTGAAGGACTGTTGGTTTGTGTGGTCGGACTGTTTTTGTAAGTATCAGGAGTGGTTTTTTGTTTGGCGGACGTAGAGACGATGGGGAAGTCACATAAAGAACCGGAGGAACTGGCTTCAGAGTGCGAGTCATTATCGGAGTTGTTGGATGGTGTTGGTGATGAAGGGGGCATGTGCCGGAGGGGTTTTTTTGGGCCTTGAGTGGTGAGCAAGGGGGGAGAGCTGGCTCCTTTACGTTTTGTGGCTTTGCGGCCCATAACGTGCGAGAGTGCTCTTTAGAATTCGCCCTGAGAAGGGCGTTTAATGGGGTTGACGTTTGGGTGGGGATGGGCGGGATTGCTGCGACGATGTGAGGGCGTGGCCCCACGACAGCTGTGGTGGTTGGGACCTTCGCTCTCGCGAAGGCTTACCTGTGGGCGCTGGTGCCCTGTCGACGGTCTGACAGCTGGCTAGTCGACGTTGGTCTGAAAAGGTGTGGACGGCTAGTCGGATGTCAGTGGGCGCTGTTGCCCTGTTGGATGGTTGACAGCTGCCTAGTCGTCGGTGTTCTAAGAAGATGGGGACGGCTAGACGGAGGTCAGTTGGCGCTGATGCCCTGTTGGATGGTACGGAACAGTCGGAGTGGTCGTTTTGGGCTATAGGAGCGGAGGACGTGCGCACTGGACTGCTGTCGGTACTGGAGTGAGTGGATGTGGCTTGAGTAGAGTGAGCGTATCCGTCGGCCTCCCGGACGTCGCTGATTCGTTGGCCTTCGCATTATGTCAACGAAGAACGACACTTTTGATATCACCTTTGGTGCTATCAAAAATGTCATTTCGCGTTGGCATAATGCAACGTCATAAAGTTGACCTTGACCACACGACAAGGCCGAATGGTCCGTATTCATTGGCCATAAAAAGGGCCGATTTCGTCTGGGACCGTTAAGGTCCGAGGGTGTTCCGTTACAACATTAAAGTATTTTTGGCTCAAACGAATTGCAATTTTTTCAAATCACTTGCCCAATGCATTATGCTAAATTGTCTAATCGCATTGCAATTAGACAGTTTTGCCGAAACACAAACCGCCTTGCAGCCAAGGCAGTAGGCACTATAAGAATATCTAAAATCCTTAGTCAATGTCGAATGTATGTAGTTTTTAATTTTTAAAATTGCCTAGGCGTTTTGAACATAATACTAAAAACACAGTAGACGCGTTATGGTTTAAAATATAAATGAAAATGTATGCAATTCAAAATATGACTCTTCTACTATATTATGTCAAAATAAGTAATTTTTAGCAGTAAACTATCATATAAAAGCATAACAAGTAGATATTTTATTACCTACTTATTATTTTAATTATTGTTAAAAAAGTAATAGCATTGATTTTATAATAAACAATGGTTCTATATGTACCGAATATTCTATAATGGTAATAGCAATATTTAATATTTGGTAAAACATTAATTTTTGCACAATATTATTATATTAAGTTTTAATTGTTTATTATATTACAAATAAATATAAATATAAACAATTAATATTAAATATTAAGTACATTTTTACCCACTCAAATATTAAAAATAAATTGATTTTCTTATTTTGTCTTAAGATGAATGTGGCAGTTTATATGATGACTGGAAGTTTTGTAAAATACCTAGGTCATACCTAAAATAAAATTGTGTAAAATGCGTTTTATTTATATTGCCTAATGTGTTCCCATTTGAAAAACTAAAGTTGATATTTCCAGAGGTATTGTAGAGGAAAATATACTCTTTTAATAGGTAGGTACACATACATTATCCAAAAATCAGAATTGGGAAAAATTCGTATTTGAAGAATAAAAAAAGGGTGAGCTGGTTTTAAAATCACCTCGTATATAGATAGATAAGTACAAGTCCTGCCCTTTAAAGTGACAGTATGTACGGATCGGTAAAAAGCATTTGCCGTGATCGATAATGCTTTACATTACCGTAGTAGAGATGATATTATACACTACAGAATAAACTATAATTTATAATACTGTATATAAGTATATTATACATTATTTGATATTCAATAATATCCCAAACACCAAATCCATTCTGTGGTACCACACAGGTTTATTTCAAATTAAAATCCAAATGAAGTATTTTTTATAATTCATATTTTATAGGCACATACACACATCAGGTTTATTGTTGAAAACACAAATTTATTGGGGCCTAAATATTTACATGTGGTATCACCGTTTAATATGTATTTTAAAATCTATAGGTACAATATTTGAGAAAAGTAAAAAATAATAGCCAGGTACACAATGTAGCGGCAAGGCCACCGCAGTACCAAATTAAATAATTGAACATAAAATCATTCTCAAATTCTAAAATTGAATTGATCTTTTTTTTATAAATTCTGATTTTATCTATTTTAAAGAAATAACTGTAAAATCTGATTTGTTGTATTTTTCTCATAAATATATAATCAGTTAACAGCTGATTCGATTTTTACTTAATTAACTAAAATGTCCACTTTACATAAAAATAAAATAGAAAAAATTTCTTTTGGGTGCAGGATAGTTAGTGTAAGAAAAGTAAAATAAAGGAAAATTTGAGTGCTAAATAATGACTAATTTTACTTACACATAATAATTGAATTTTGTATTATTTGTAAAAAAAATATTTATTTATTGTTCAGAACAATCAAATCAGTTATAATGTATGTTCATGGCCAAATAATATGACATTTAGACCACATAAAACATTAACTATGTCAATGATTAAGTGTAGTTTGTGGTTAATTAAACTTTTGGTTTTTTACATAAGGGTTCAGATGTAGAATCACATGGTTTTGGAGTTTTCTGAGTTTGCTGAACAGTAGTTATACTTGCGATCGACGATGGGATACTAAAATTTGGTATTTCCGGTTTGACCAGCTTTAACACAATTCTCTCATGTTGAACATTACTGCTGTCGAGACTTAGTTGAACCGTTACTGGATCAAAAGTTCGAAAAACTATTTGTCCACATCTCTGGGTTTGCTCCTGGTTATAAAAAATAATATTAAACAATAAACATATTAATTTTTGTATTAAACAATAAACATATTATTTTTTACTTGAAGCTTTTAACTAAAAGTTAAAAACCATATATTAATTACCTCTTCGCTGTATGTAAACGTGACCATTTGCAATTGCCCTTTTCGTGATGATAAGAAAAGAGTACCCTCTAAACCATATTTTGGTATGAGTACTTGTATTGCATTCTTTCTGACATATAATATATAACCCTCTTCATCACGGATTTTTCCACGGAAAAATATCTGATAAATAAAATATTATATTTAATTATAATTGAACTTATTCATTAGAATTGAACTATAATTTGTTTACATGAGTGTTTAAAGCAACAGATGCTCTTTCAGCATACGAAGACATTCGAGTTCGGACATTTAAATTTTGGCATATCGCATCAATTTTGCGTTTATCGAGCAATTCAGGTGTAGTATTCTCAGCAGCAATGGATACAGCCAAAAGTCTATGGACAAGCACATCCGCATACCTGAAAATTTAAAAATTAATTTTATTAATATTTGTTAATTTGAATTTCAGTTTGTATAAAATTGTTTTAAGTAAATTTGAAATACTTACCTTCTAATAGGAGATGTAAAATGAGTATAGATCGGTGCTGCCAAACCATAATGCATAAATTCATCAAAAGTTTTTGTGCCACTAGCAAAATAAACGGCTTGTAACATACATCTAGTAGCTAAAATACGGAGCATAGTATTGAAAAATGGGTTGTCATGTTTTACAGCTTTCTCTAACGAATTCGCCAAGTCTTTGCTTGTGTCCACATTTAATTCTACACCCTGAAATAAGTTGAATTATGCATGTAGGATGAAAGATGATGACCAAGCATTAAAAAATTATACCAAATGTGCAGCAGCTTTAATGAGAGATTCAAAGTTTGATGGTGGAGGCTTGGGATGGCGCCTTAAAACAGCAAACTCTGGGAAATCTGAATATATCTTTTTAGCCACTTCTATGTTAGCTAACAACATGAATTCTTCAACCATTGAATTGGTCTCTTTTAATTGTTTTACTTCTACATCCAATGGGTCACGTGTTTCACTGTCTACAAGGAAACGAATTTCTGGTGATGCCAAAACCAATGCTCTAAAAATATATTAATGAAAATGTAAAGGAGCACAATAATAATAATAATTCATATATCAGTTATCTACAAAATAAATCTTATACCCTGCATCTAAACGGCGTTTTTTAAGAATCTTAGCAAACTTATTAAGTTGTCTCAATCCTATTGCGATTCCAGTATTTTGATTTTGGTCATCAATTATCAACTGTGCTTGTTCATAAGTCATAGCAGCTTTAGACTTAATAACACTTTTTGTAAAACTACTATTCACTATTTCTGCATTAGGAGTCATTTCCCATACACAAGAAAACGCCAAACGTTCTTCTCCTCCACGTAAAGAACATAGATTTGAACTGAGTAATCCTAATCACAATAAATACAGGGAGTGAGTATATACATGAGATAAATTCATTATTAATAAACAATTAATTTGTAATTGAGCACAATATATACTAAATTGGCTACATGATCAATGTTTGTCTTGTAAAATATTACCTGGTACCATATCAATACGTCTTCCGGTTAGATAGACAGTAGTTGCACGCTGACTGGCTTCTAGGTCTATTGGTGTACCAGGTTTAATAAAATGAGTGACATCAGCAATGTGAACACCAACTTGGAAATTTCCATTTTCCAAAACTATGCAATGTAATGCATCATCAATATCTGTACATCCTGGAGGGTCAACAGAACAAATGTCTAAGTCACGAAAATCTTTCCGGCCGACAAAATCCTATAAAAACATCGAATCAGATAATAAAAAAATTATTGAATTGTATTTAAATAAATCACCTTAAGCTTATTAATTATTACTAATAACTAATTAGCTTAAGGTGTAATAACTTATTAGTAATAAAAATGTTAATTGTTTTATCATAATAATATTATAGATAGTTAATTAAGTAAAGTTAATAACAAATTATCAAAAGGAAATAAATTGAAGAAAAATTAAATAAATGACAAAAAAAAACCTATGAACATTCCCTGTTTAAAAGAAAATTATAAGAAATAATTTTTATCATTCTGATTACTTAATTAATAATAATGATAGTTCTTGTTGTTACCTAAGAAAATATCTGAACTATTTTAAACAATTATCTATGAAAATTAAATGTTTTATCATTACTGTTAAGCGAAACTAAAAAAAAAAATTGTATTTAAAGAAAGATATTTATGCCATATCAAAATATTTTTTCACTTTAAAACCAATTAATTTTCAAAGAACCCTGGGTCAACAGCCAACACAATAGTAACACACATGCAGTTTTTCTTATTGACACATACAGGTTTACCAAAGAAATAGTATCTATGACAGTGAAAAAATAATTTTATTGGTTATTCATAATAATAATAACTTACAATATTGTCAGAATATTTACAAGACAGTTTCAAATTGTTCAAATTTATTAAATATGGAAAATATAAAATTTGACATACTAGAAACTGAGAACATAAGTTTCACTAATTCAGTTGATATCATTAAAAATATAACTGAGATTTTTTCCTATTTAAAGAACAATGAAAATTGTCAAACACTACTAAACCTGTCAGAAATTGAGTAAATTAGTCAAGAATAATGATAAATAATAATTTTAAACAAATATTACAATTTAGATTGCAGAATGAATTAGAATTCAAACAAATGGCAGAAAAAATAGTAAACCATTGTCATTGGCATGATCTAATCATGTCTGAAGATAAATTTATGAATGAACAACAACAAAATATTAAAGTCATAACTAGTGATTTGGATACTGTAATTTGGCAAAGAAAGTAATTCATATTTAATAATGAGTATTAAGTGTTTATCGTACTAAAAATATATTCCAGAATTAGATCCAACAAATATTTCTGAGATTTACCAAAATATTTTGATTCTTAAAATGTGTAACATAAATGATTCAAAAAATACGAAACATCTAGAAGACTTTATAAAAATAAATAAAGTATGATTATACTAAAAATTTAAAAAAAAATTAAGATTTGATTCAAAAATGTAATTTTTTCAGATAAATTTAAAATACATATCTAAAATAAAAAAAGAAATTAAGAGTGTATTATATAATCTATCATCAAAAAGTAAATCACACAAGAAACCTAACATAAAAATAGCTCACACAACAAATTTTCCAAAAGATCGTGCATCATGGATATCTTCTTCAAATTTATCTACAGTAAATAATTAAGACAATAACTCTCAAACACAACCTATAATCTATGAGGAACGTGTAAGGTTAAAATGCACAGCTAATGATTATATAATTGAATCACAATCATATATAAATGTAAAATATTCAGTTTGAAATTTGAAAATGATTCCAGAACAATGGATAACAATCGAATATATATTGGCCAAAATAAGGTAAAATAAATAAATTCCACAGTTAGTTGAGGTTTTAAAACAGCCAGTTTACAAGCAATTTTAGTATATAATATTAACAAATAAGATTAACATTGCATTTTATAGATGCAGAAATTATGAAAATATTGCCAGTCTTGATTCAAAAATAAGCAGTGCTGATGATGATTTTGTTGAATATTCTTGTTTAAACAATACTACAAATCTGAGTAAAGACATTGGAAAAAATAAAAGTGGGAATGTACATTTAATATTAAATCCATTTGACACTTGATCATTCAAACTTGTTTTTGTTATTAATTTGAATAAGTTATAATTTAACAATCACACTGTTGGCAAAATAATGTAATATTATTTTTCAGTTTAAACCATAGATCTGATGCTAATAGAGACAACATAGTAGTAGTTCCAGCACAAGGCTCACTACATATGTGCACAATCTTGCCTGTATGTTCTGGCTATAAGTAAAAGGTATTTAGTTTAAACGATGAGTAATAATATTTGTTTATTTTTTGGAAAATATCACATCCACAACTAATTTTTAACAATTAGTACTAAATATTTATTAGTTATGGTTATTTACTTGGGCAGAAGTAGTCCATGTTTCTTTTGGTAAACATGCCAAAACTTGGTCTGAAAATTTACTATGTGGGACATCATGTTCTATTAATATAACTTCATTTTCGGCTTCTCTTTCACCAATTTTACCAAGAGACCTCACAAAATGACCCTATAAACATAATATGATAACGTAATAACAATATGTTCAAAAATAAAATATATAATAACATATTCACAATAAGTATCTAATACTAAAAAATGAAAATGAATAAAATATTCAATACAAACCAATGGATATCTTGAAGTTCTCGGCCATGTGTCAATAGCAATAATAACACGTTGGTCTTTTAACTTATCATACTGTCTAGTTTCTATCCTGATTTTTGGAATTTTTTTTTCTGCTGGCACAAACAAATGTCGAGTAGCCTGATATTAAGTAAAAATATCAATATAAATTCCATATTGTGGATAGTTTAAATGATTTGTCTTATCCTTGATAAACAATATATCAGGTAGTAATGTTTACTTACATTTTCAACAACACTGTGTTGAATAATTCCACAATACTGTCTCCACTTTTTTCGTATTATTCCAACCACTTGACCTGTTGGATGCTTTTCTTTTGGTGTTTCAGTATTATTTAAATCATTTTCTAACTCCAAATCATCTATAAAATTTATAATTATAATACATTATAATATATTATGATCACCAATAGAATTTTTTTTTTTTTTACCATAGTCTACGATAACTAAATTAGCAGGTGCACTCCATTGACTTTCTGGGAGCATTTGGATGGCAACAATATCACCATTAATTGCCCGATTGAGATTTTCTCTTCCTTGCAACAATATCTAAAATACAATACTAAATAAATTAATAAAAGAAATTATATTATTTTGTATTTTTCTAACATACATTTTTTTCTTGCCCTTCCACAAAAACACTTCCTTCAAGGAAATTATCATTAGATGCAAAAAATGTACCTTGCATTAGTCTCCCAGACTTTATACCCATATGAATTTGTGCTGGTGTCAAATGTGGTGGGAAAATTGGCTCTTTACTAGTTTCTTCTACCACACTATTACGATTGGACAATTTATCAGTTAATGTTACATTATTTAACCCTTTTACATATTGTTCCACTGAAAATAAAAAAGAAATATTGTTCAATAATATTTTAACTTTTAGTTCCTAAACTACCAAATACTCACATGACATTGTAGGTATTCCCTCATTAATTGCTTTAGCCTTACTAGCTTCATCACTAGATATTAACAATACTTTTATCTTACTATCAAAATGCTTATTATACCAAAGAGCTGAAACTCTAATCATACGGTCATTGTAATCATTTGGACTTTCTCCACGTACACGTTCAACATAAGTATCTCTAAAAATAAATACAAATTTGTACAAATCATTCAAACAATTTATATTTTAAAGATGAGACAAGAATAAATAATTATAACAACAAAGTTTACGTTAATTAGGAGGTATCAATAAATGAAAGTTTGGTATTAATCTATTTTACAAAACATCTTTTTCTTTTATATTTGAATCAAAAGTACTTTTCACACTGATTAAGTATCTGCAAAAATATGTTGCCGCTTGCACTTAGTTTGGAAGTTACAGAAATTTAAAGATTGCAATTTATACTGATAACAAACGTGCATTTTGCAACATAGATATTATCTACCAGACGTGGTTTTTCATAACGAATTAAAGGACATTTTTGATTTTTAAATTTTTATGCATATTATTTAATTTTAATTCTTTATGTCTCACTTATGATGTTTTAATATTTTAGAAATTTTAAGTGAAATTTTTTAAAAAGTGAATTGAAAAAGATGCTAATGTGCAAACTTAGTGCAAGATTTCTTATCAGAAGGACTCAGATTTATATGCACTAAAAATCTTAGAACATGTATAATAAAATAATCATTTATGCTCTTATATTTTGTAGAAATATACCCTTTAAAATATTTCTATGGAATTTTCAACACCATTTGTAATATTTTACTAAAATATAATAGGAAAACAAATTAGAGAAGTATCATAGGTATGTATGGTTAAAACAAATGGTTATGAAACACATAGATAGGTACTTCATGGATTATTAATACTATAAGACAACAAATGTAACCAAAATAATAATATAACTATTGATTCAAAAAAACTGTGCCTGTTAAAGTAGATTTTTTTGAAAGTTTTAATGAATTATTTAGTTGTTTCTTCAATAAACATTATTGATGAAAAACTGAATTAATGTACTTACTTATGATAAACATTTACGAATACATAGTAACACCTAGAGTGATTCCCTATAAGATCCATTAAGCGTTTATAAACACTATGACTAAGATGTTTTACTTCTTCAAGTACAGTTTGTAGAATTATAACATTCTTTAATGTGTCATCTTCTAATGCATCAATCTGTAATCAATGTATACATTGTATAAATATATTTTCAATACCTTATTATATATTTGAACTAAATCTTAAAATAATATATTATGTATACAATGCTTCAGTGAAGAAGTATAACTACACAAGTAAAATTCCAAATAAACATTAATTTTGATAAATACAAATTTCAAAAAATTGTTAACATATAATAATCTATCGAACACTAATAGTAATCGTAACTACCTGATGCAAGACTACGTTTGTGTCCACTAATAAGTAATGTTTGTCCGCAACGCCATCATTGTTAATACATGGATTTTTTTCAAGAGGTTTTTCACCATTTTGTTTGCACTTCTTGCACACCATTGAACCACAACCTATGTCGTCCCTCAAGTAGTGTTCTCGAACAATCTTAACAGATATTGTTTAAGTGGTTAGTTAATTATCGAACGGCGTCAGTGGCGTAAAGTGGAAACTGGAAGTACTCACCTTTAGAATATTACCACGCTTGGTCTTGCGTATAAACGTTTTAGACGTCACTTTCATAACCATGATGCAGCGCTGTAGGACCAGAATCTAACGTTTTTAGAAATGTCAATCGTTAAATCATTGCCCGTTAACCATCGGTCAGGAGTCAAGACGTTTTATTAAGCAAATGTCAAAAATGTTAAAATCAAAACATCAATACGCTAACGACAACACACGTGCATGATAGAGACTTATCAGCTCACCCGGGGAATTAATTAACATGGAGTAATAAACCACTGATCACGTCTAACTTTTGTTCCGAAGACCATTTGTTCCAATCGTGGAACAAATGACGTTTGTACTTAGTAGTTGTGTACGTTGTATCATTGAATTGTATATTGTGTATTTTCTTATTTTTATTCTTTCTTACTATAGTTTGTATTTTTAATGTTTCAAGTAAAATCAAGAATTTTGAAGTCATCTTACAAGTATTATGTTTTATGGTTTTTTAGTATTAAAAATGTTGACTTCGAAGGATGTACAAACAAATTATTATCAACCTATGATTAATGGTTTCATTTAAATTATAAGATATACTTATGTGCTATTAAAAATATACTACAAATAATTGTTATAAATAGGTACTGTACTGGTATTATAAAAAAAACAACCATATAAATAGAATAATTGTACAGTTAAAATTAAAAAATAATAGTATATAATATCATTGATTTTGAATAAAAATATCAATGATTATATTAAAAAATATATATATACATAAATATATAATATATGCATGTATAGGTACAATGTGTAAATGGGAAGCCATTCATCATTATTCATGAGTTTGTGTAAATATTGTAATATATGAATTATGGTCATTCTTTTTAAATAATTAAAAAAAAAGAGTATTCAACAAATGTTCATTTTTATTTTATTTTTGTCAAGATTGTCAATTTGTAAAGTAACTTAATGATGATGTTTTAGAAAAAATATTATAACAAATTACAGTTATAAATGTTTACACAATCCATTATTGAACCCACTACTTATTAATAATTGATGTAATATTTGTATTTATATTCTTTGCTATGTGTTATCCACCTTGAACTGTAGTTTAACTTATTTTATTTTAGAATTTTTTTTTACTAAAATTATATAAAATAAGTTAGCCACAATGTTTATCTGATAAGGCTTTATTTAAACTGCTATGTTTATTTTGTATACTTGTAAGTATTTCTTCATTTTGTTTACGTTGCCTATGTCTAAAAATTTGCCAGCAGAAAAGTAATCCTTAAGAGTATTATTCCGCTGTTGCTTTGGGTACACTACATAGAGGTGTCATCTCCTCAACCCATAGCATCCTAAACTGGCTGCTCTATTTTATGTTATTTAAATTACGTTTTAATGTTAATCTTATTTTATTCTTATGTATATCTTAATTGTGTTGTTACCTAACTCCTAATAATAAAAAATATATGTTTTTGTTAGGTATATTATATTTATAAATACATCTTTTATGACCTGATCAGTAAAAGATATTGAAAATAAGATAATATTTGAAAATAATTATATTTTTAATGGGTTTAAAATATAAAATGGTATTAATATATTAGAAAGATTACACTTAAAAAACAGAAAGAAAATACAAGATAAAATATACAATTATAAAAACACATTTTATACATTATGACCACTATAAATGTTTATTTGAGAACGACAAAGTGGACATACATTGTAATCCTACTCCATCGTTTTCCTAATACACTGATTACAAAATTTGTGACCGCAGGGGACCAGCTTCACAACCACTACTTCATCCAAACATATAGTGCATATTTCAAAAACATCTAAAAAAAATACTATGAAATTAGTTTAAATATTTATTTGATTTTTCAGGTAGTTTATTAATTGTAATAAGATTTCTTTTTACCTACATTCCGTTAAGTCAGTGGTCGACCATTGGCTGGTAGAGGAGATACTGGTTCTAAAAACAATATTACATTTTTATCTTAGAATCAATTTTTCTTTTTCAAAATTTAAACTTTGAATTCATTTTAGCAATAATTTTTCATATGAGCACTATTCAGTTATACCAATATTATTTTCAATTTCCGCATAAGACTGTGCTATAACATGATCTACTTTCACTGGCTGTCCACCCCTTCCATTGCCAGAAACTCTTACATATCCTCGTGGTCCTCTTCTTCTTGGTCTGTGTCTATTATTTTCTATATATATTATAAAAATATATCTATAATTAACTAATTTTATATAAGAAATAAAAATTATGATATGTTTACAATAAAACTGTTTTGCATTAAATAGAATAATAATAATTTTTTTATAGGATATGGTCAATTAACTGGATTATTCCTTTACCTTGACCATGACCACAAATGTATTCATGTTCCTTTGGTGGACCTTCTGCTATTGTCACGCCCACAGGGAACACTGGAGACTAGACAAATTAAAGGCAGTTTAAATGGTGACAATGGTCGAGGTGGAAGCAAAGCTACAGGTTGCTGAGGGAGAAAAGGCGGTTGACATGTTGAGTCCAATATTAAGGGACAAAAGTCTAATCTGGGTGGTAATGGTGCGGGTGGAGCGAGTGGATGCATAAAAATAGCTGGTACTATAGCTCCTAAATATTAACATTGAAATATTATGTTTAACTAAAACTGCTGATCACCTTTAAAAATTACTTACGGTTCATAATGTGGTTCGACAATTTCATTTCTAAGTATTTGTTCAGGAGTATATGCTAAGTTTCTAATTAAATCCTCCAAGTTGAAATTTTCATTTTCAACATTTACCCAAGCATTTCCAATGGTTGCATCATTTCTTGGGTACACCCTATAATCTACTTGCCTTACCTAATAAATTAAAACCCTATATATCAAATACAAGTCTATACATATTATGAATAATTATATTTAAATAGTTCAACAAAAGTTATATAAAAATTATTGATGACCTTACTCTCTGTCCATTGACTGCTCTGTTGAAATCATAGTGAGCTTTTGGCTCAATTGTTTTTAAGTGATCTGAAAATATTAAATAAATTTGTTTTGATAATTATCTTTAACCTCATTTTTATTATAGTTTTATTTCTCTTCATAAAATTTACCATAAGACCGATAAAGAGTTGGGTGCTGGGCGCTAGCCCATTACGCGAAGGAGAGAAGCATAATAAGACTCTATAAAATTATTTGTTCTATATATAAGCCTCTATACAGTAAATCTCTGTGGAGTCACTGTTTCCACCCGAAATCGCCCATATTACCTCATTAGAGGTTGCAGTTCCACCAACAGATTTTAGTCAGTTACTGAAATGGCAAAACAAAAAATCATATAATTAAATTTAAAAGTACCACAAAACAACTCAACCCATCAATGATTATCCATTTACCTAGATCTTGAATTAATATGAAGCCCAATTGGATAGAATAAGAATTTCCGTGATATTCTACTTCATCAGCAGGAAGATGAGCTAAAGAAATCAACTAAAATAACAATTTTACTTATTAAATAAAAATTAAAGTATGTTAACATTTTTTCTTAACTAATAAAATGTAATCAACAAATAAAATTAATTCTTTGAGGAAAAATAGAAACCCCATAAATGTCCAGCATAAGTTCAATTTTTTAATATTTATATACTTAGTTTACAACTACAAATGTGATTATTTAGTTTACGTGCAAATTAAGTAGGTGTTCATAAGTTATAATTCCTTTTTTATTAAATTATCATGAGAAAAGATTACCATTAGCAGAATTAGTCTTGCATTTTAAAATGTTCTGCATAAATGCACTAGTTGATGGCTCCGAACATAACGGATAATGCTCTAAAAAGTATTAATTAAATGTATTAAAAATATCCATGTCATTACACTATGTATGTACCTTATCTGTTTAGTTGATTTATCTATATTTTTCAAATACCTGAATATAGTGAAACAAGCAACCAGAATTGTTGGCTTCTGGGAGCACTCTATTTATCGCGTTTCTTAGACCTTGCTCAAAATCAGTAATAACTTGGAGGTTGTCATAACTGATATTAAGTTGAAGATTGTGCCTAAATTGTTCTCATTTAATGTCCATGGACGATGCCTATCTTTTAGATGCATTGTCACCATTGCCTTAGAATTTATCGATGGAAAGCTATGAGTATTTATTAAGTTTTTAAAATTGTTACGGATGTTACAACTTCTGTCTTTGCTTTTTAATTTTGTTATGTAGGTTATTTTACTATGAAATATTCTGTTTTTTTGTTGTAATTTAAATTTTAAATTTAATTTTCTAGGTGTATCTATTTCAATTGAATCATAACTCCTTTTTAAATTTGAGCTAGGCATTTGTATTATATTTTTAAGTTTATTTTTTTGAGGAGTAAAATAAATTGATAGTGACCTGTGAAAAACTAATTCTACAGTGTCTGATTTTGTTTGTATATATGTTGTAATATTGGAATAGTCATTGAAATATATTGCTGATTCGATTTTTCAATTTTGTCAGTGCTTGAGGTAGATGGTTTTTCAACATGATTATATTTATCGTTTGAAAAAAATCATAAGTATAATGTCCATATAAATTAAAGAATATATTTTTTGATAATTATTTGAATGAAAAATAAATATTAATTATATTGAACTAATGAGGAGTTAAATTTGTCTTCAATCATAAGCATTTTAAATATTTACTCACCCAAATTTATTATCCAAATTTCTGTTCTTTCATCTTTTGGAAACCGATAACATCTTAGATTCAGGAACATTCGTTTAGATTTTCCACGATTTAAATATTCGCACTTATTTTCGGAAATAATAATTATATTTTAAATAAAAATTAATAGTTAAGTAGGTATATTAATCAAAAGGAAAGCACAATCGTTGATCGTGGTCGCTGTCGGAGTGGAATCGGGCATGATAAACATTAAAAACATTAAACGATAAACAAATTACAAATGAATCATTGATTATAGAAACGTAAAAATACGAATTGATAATTGATAACCAGACAACTGTGATAATAGAATAATTTGGGACATTTTTGAATTGTCCCATTTGGAACAAGTGTTTTGTAGAACAAAAGTTCATTGGAACAAGAGATACTGGCCCATATTATTCTTTCCTCTGTAATCTGTGTCTGCGACTTCTGTGATCACGAAGTCGCGGTTAGCCGTGTGCGTATTGCCTTTTCCTCGACCGTCCGTGGTGCGTCGCGTGCAACATCGTCGGTGGTGGTGGTGGCGGTGACTCGACTTGTGAGATGGACGACCAGAAGAACCCGGAGCCGAAGTCCGACAGTTCCGGTTCGGCAGACGAGGCCGATCCGTCTAACTGCGGCGACTACGTGTTGTACCGCGACCGGGCCGAGTGGAAAGACGTTCAGCCGGTAGCTCAAGACGACGGTCCGGCTTTGGTCGTTCAGATCGCGTACTCCGACAGATGTAACGAGACGGCGTTTGTTTTTTTCCATATTTATAGTTATTATATTTCAGAAAACAGAATTTTTTTTCCCCATCAGAATTCTGTAGTACTTGCTCTACAACTGTGTTATCCGTCTGTACTACATCACAGCACTGGAGCAACTATACTTTAAAGGATCGAGAATCCGTAGATCCCATTATATTGTTTCATTTTTTAGAAAATCGGTTTAAAAACATTTAGTATTACAGCTTAGAAAATTATAGACTATTCAGGGTATTCGTTTAGGGTTTAGTTTTGTAGTATGACTTAAACACATTTTGCTGATATATTTTTATTATTCCTAACGCTATGAATTAGAATATATTTTGATCTTGTTAAAGTTTAAAAATTATATTTTTTGTTTTATTTTTAGTTTCAGATGTATTTGATTATTTCCGAGCTATTTTGAAGTCAGGAGAAAAGTCTGAAAGAGCTCTTAATTTGGTTACTGATGCAATAACTTTAAACCCGGCTAATTATACAGTTTGGATTTATCGGTTAGTTGTATGTTAAATGTTGTGATTAATCACATTTATTATCAACTGTATTTTTAATTTTATTTTTAGATTAGAAATTGTATTATATTTGAAAGTAGATTTACATAATGAATTAGAATACATATCGACTGTGATCAGAGAGTTCACCAAAAACTATCAAGTATGGTATGTATTTAATATAAATGTATGTGAACAATGATTTTAAATCAAGTTACTAAAGTTATTTACCGTAAACTTCACAAAAAATTTAGCTGTCATACTGACCCCAACATAAGCCACCTTGCTGTCAGGGATGTGGTTTAACCACATCTCTGGCAATCCCATATGAAGACTAAAAAGAAAGTGGTGTAGACATCTCTATAAAAATTTTTCCCTAATATCCAAAGTAGATAGCTCCATTGGAAGTCCTCCTACATTGTGTCACTGTTCATGTTATGTATAAATCCACCTTATCACTATTACTTAATGTGTTTAATTGTATGATGTATATTTCGTTATTAAAATAAACTCTCTTAAACTTTAAAAAAAAAAAAAACAATAATATATTTATTATCTCTATTTTCTTGAAAAATAATAGAAAGTTTCTATTTTACCTCATCTTGTATCTAATTATTCTAACACATACATTAAATGCATATTTACAAAAATAACTGTATGAGTCCAGTGAACCAGGTTATTCATATAGAATATTGTAATGAAATACTATTTTTTTGTTTTACAGGCAATATCGTAAAAATATTGTTGAAATGTTAAAGGATCCGTCAGGTGAATTAGAGTTTACTGCTGATATTTTAGAATTGGATGCTAAAAATTACCATGCTTGGCAGTACAGACAATGGGTTATTAGCACCTTCAGGTAAGAAATAAGTTTACATCTCAAAAATAAAATTTTAAACTATCGGGCATTTTTTTAAACCATGATTTTAAATACATTATTTTTTTAAGTACAAGTATTGTTTCTGTATGTTAGAAATGTACTAATTAGTGCTTATATCTAAATTGTTTAATATTTTATTTTTGTTTTAGTCATTTAATAGAAAATGAGTTGAATTTTGTTGATGATTTAATAACTCAAGATGTACGAAATAATTCTGCATGGAACCAACGTTATTTCGTTATAAATATGTCCAATCCAAGTATTGATGTAATTGATAAGGAGCTTAAATATACATTTGACAAAATACAAATTTTATCAAAAAATGAAAGTCCATGGAATTATCTAAGAGGGTAATTATAATCAAATATATGTTTATAAGAAAAACATAGAAAGTACTTAATAATTAACATTATGTTGTTTATTTGCCTCTGGATTTTAGATTATTGTTGTACTCGGAGAATGGTGTTTTGGAAGATAAAATTCGCGAGTTTTGTAAAAAATTATATGATAAAGGAAATAGATCAATTTATCTGTTGTCTTGTTTAATTGATTTATTGGCTGTTGACTGCAATTCAACTGAACTGGAAGACATTGAAAAAGTGAAATTTGCATTAAAAGTATGCATAGTTAATTGATTAATAATGTGTCAACAATGTTTAATTTAAAGTATTAATAATATTATATTTTATTTTAGCTGTGTTGTGATTTAGCATCTGTATATGATCCTATTCGTCGGTTCTATTGGGCATACATATCTAGTAATATTGAAAATAAGTACAATATTAAAGAACATGAATCTAAAATTGATATTTTAAGTAATGGAGTTGATTAATATATATTCTATTTTTATAAACATATTGTATCATTTTCTTCTTGTGTACTTGTAACTTCCAAGGTAAATTCAATTGTTTATTTAAATAAATTTAATTTGACAAGTATTTTATAATTTTTATTTAATTTGTATACAACCTTTTAAATCATATTTATAGTATTTTAAAGTTAATTTAGCTCTGAATATATTTTATTTTTTTGTCTATGTTATGATTTCAGTAATTTTTACATTGTTTTCATGGCCGCTTTTACATGTAAAACAAATCAATATTTAATAGCACTTATAGGCATTGCGTGCAACTAATTAAATGGATGAACTTGTAGGTGAATTTGAGTTTATGTTTTAAACTGTTTGTCATTGGTATGGAATACATTGTTTGCCCCAAGTTAAATTTATAAATTATAAAAATTAAAGAAGTATGATAACTTTGATGACAATGATATCTCTGTTTACTGTTAGTCATACTTTGTGTATTTACTTACCTATTACTGGTAAATATTTTAAAACAGTTTCTTCCTCCCATTAACATATTATACCACATTAGTCATTAAGAATTGACAAAAATGATTAATAGTTTGGAATGTTCTTACTACTCATGTTTATCCAGGTATTAAATTCATAAAGGACTATATCTAAAAAAAAAAAAATTGAATATTTTACTGTTAACAATTTTTCTGGCCACTAAATCAAAACGTTTTTTGTTTTCATTAATTACCTACCCCTCGGCTTTCAGTATGCATTATCGACAATTTTAGCAAGTAGTATAAAATCACTGTAGTAATCACTATTTCAACGTAATTCCTAATTAATAACTACATAAAGTGTCACAAAATCACATTTATTACCTTTGCTTGGGTCAGATAAGAAAGCCTCTATATATCTAGGGTTTCTAGTTCAGACAATAGAGCCATATAAGAGTTATTACTTGTTTTTATTTCGCGACGTGAGTCATGATTCCCGAAAGTCAATAAATGATTACGTGATGAAATTTTCATATTCGAGAGGTTATCCCAAGCAAGGCCGTATCTGAGGGGGGGTCTAAGTGGTCCGGACACCCCCCCCTGAAATTTCTATAGTATTTTACAAATGTTTAAAATAACTATTTATTATTAATACAAACATATATATTTTCAGTTATAAATGGCTTAAACTCTAATTAAATTAACTGTTGACTAATATGAATCATATCATCATATGCAAATATTATTACTTCGTCTAATAATAGATTATTTTCCTTTCTATGATGATTTTATTACTCAACTCAAAGAACGATTTTCCAAAGACAAGACAATTTTATCGTCTTTGTATTTATTAATACCAAAAATGTGTGTAAAATCTTCAATTTTAGAACCAGATTTTAGTTTATATTCAAATTTTATAAACGCTGATTCATTAATTTCAGAAATAAAATTGTGGGAAAGAAAATGGATTGCATTTAAAGATACATATCGTCCAATTACAGCTATAGAATCATTAAATTATTGTAACCCTGAACTTTTTCCAAATATTCATTTTTTATTAAAAGTATTAGCCACATTGCCGGTTTCTACAGCAACTCCCGAAAGAACTTTTTCGACATTAAAACGTGTCAAGACATTTTTACGAAACTCTACAGGACAAGAAAGACTAACTGGCCTTGCTCTATTAAGTGCCCATAGAGATGTTACAGTTAATCCCGAAGAAGTGTTAAACCAGTTTGCTCTTCAAAAAGATAGAAGCATTTTATTAATTTAAATTATATTGAATTTGTGTATGTTATCAATTCATTTTGTTTTTATGTTTTGTATAGTGTAAGGTGGCAAGATGTCCAAGTAATTTTGTTTATTTAATTATATATTTTATTAAAAGAAGATTAAAACTTTTTTGGTCTTATTTTTAATCAAATTTTAAAACCCTAATTCAGTAAAATTACAATAAACATATTTTGGACCCCCCCCCCCGAAAAATATTTCTGGATACGGCCTTGATCCCAAGCACGAACTTATATCTATTCTAGTTTCTGGGCTAATATTCTCTTCGCAAAATACAGTCGTAATTCTAACGCCAGTCGCCAACATACAAAAAACAATAATAATCAAAGATGGGAAGATAGAAACCATAGAAAAGAGATTAAATAATAGAAAATGGAATAAATATTTTGGTTTTAACACAAATTTAATAATCATATTGTGATCACTATCAGTAAAGTATTACCTATTTTAGGTTTTATTCGCCGAATCTTCCCTAGAAACTAGAAGGAAAATGTTAGATATACGTTTTATTAATAACTTAAGTACATGGTAAAATAGATGCTAGCCGTTTACTAGATAGGGTTACATTTCATATACCTAGGGCAGGATCACGTAATAAACAGATTTTCGAAATCAGCACTCGTAAAACAAATTATTTGTGTAATGATTCCATTCAAAGATTAATGCGAATTATTAATTTAGACCCTAATCTCTTAGTCTAACGGAATGATAATAAAATCTTAGACTAGGTCCACATATCGTTCTGTTTTCATTGCAATATGCAATCGTATACTTCAACAACAAATTATTTGCTTTCTATTATTTAAATGTTACATAATTATATATTAATAATAACTGTTCTCTTTACCATTAATTATTGTCTATATTGTATTAAAATTTATGTATTTTCTTTGTAAATTGCCGTAAGGCGTAGAAAAAAAAATAAAAAATAAATTACTACAGAAGGGTAATTCAGTAATTGATTATCAAAGAAAGAAACAACCCAGACGTATGACTACGGACGACAATGTTTGAAATAAATCGACACTAGTGTAAAGTAAAGGGGTGGTTCGGTTGGTTTAGTTGACTAATGGTAAAAAATGAGTACATCAGACGCGTTCGACGGATCGGTAGCGAGAGCGAGCAAAGCTCACTCGACATATCGATGTAACCGTCGTCGTTCGTCGTACAAGGGGGAAAAAGCTTTTACAAATATGTTAAAATTCACATTGACAAAGAACACAGATATTCTCTGTCTTTGATAAACTCGATAAACTTCAATCATCCTGTCTCAGAACGATTATGGGTTATCTAAGATCCATTTCTACTCCAGCTATCGAAGTTGAAACCGTCTGCCCTCCATTTAATATCAGATGTCTCTGGTTAGCTGGAAAGTTTCTCCTAAAATCATTCTCAAACTCCAACTCTTATCATATTTGACACTTTTTTCGTCTTATTTCTTAATTGGCGCTACGTTCAAAAATCACTTCCTGTTATTTCTCTCACTGCTAATTCGTTATCCTCTTTGCCTGAATATATTTTTAGCTCAAATTCACTTCTTTGTTTTGGTATTCCTTATGATTCTCTTCTATACTTACCCTCTGTTAATATAGACCCATAATGCTTCCTAGGCCTCTCCTCTGATACGTTAAAATCCCTTCCACTGTCAACAATCTTTTTCTTGATTACGTTAGTGATGATTTTCCCTTATTCATTTTAGTCTACACTGATGGATCCGTTTCCCCTCTTTCAGCAGGGTATTATTTTACTATCCCTAAATTATGTATTTTTTATTCTAACAATCTTCCCCCCACATCTTCTTCCCTTTCTACCATATGTTTTGCTATTATTACTTATTGCACTTATCTCTTCCCTACCCCTAGGCCCTAATAGTTTTTTGATTGTTTCCTACTCAATGTCTAGTGTTCAGTCGTTAATTAGTTATCCTTTCAATCCCCGCCTTTCTCCTTTTATTCACCGCATAAAGATTATTCTTTTCTCTCTTAATCAAGCTGACTTTACTATATAATTCCTCTGGGCGCCCAGCCACTCGGGTATCCTCGGCAATGAAATTGCAGACAACCTGGCTAGGTCCACTTCTACCATCTCTTTGCCTTCCCTGGTATAATCCCTTCCTGTGCCTTCCACCCAATTCTGCGTCAACATATTAATTACCTTTGGTCCTCCTTTTGGAATAGTCTTCCGGCTAATTTCGCCTCAAAATATAAAAGTGCTGTTCCCAACATATTAAAAAAAAACCTGGTTCAATAATCTAAAACTATCCAGAACATCGATTATAAAATGTAACCGTCTACGGGTTGGTCATCATTCACTCTCTTCTTATTCCTATAAACACTCTTTAAACGATTCTGCTTATTGTACAAAACATTCTGAGGAAATAATTTGTGACCTCTCCCACATTATTTTTAGTTGTCCTTCACTATCCTATAATTGTTTAATTCTTTTTAATTGTTTAAAATCTCAAAACATCCAATTAAATCTTTCTTCTATTCTTAATTCCAATCCTGAAAATATTATAATCCGTACTTTATCCTTCATCCTTGAGACTGGTCTATCCGTTTAATTAGATTTAATTATGTTATTTAAAATGTGCAACATAATATCTTAGTTATACCTTATTGTACATATATTTTGTAAATGTTGTAATAAATTGTAAACTTACAAAGTTTCATAATAAAAAAAAAAAGATCATGGATAAATAATTCGCGATATAAATTTCGGACAAATAGTTAGTGGAGCTACTTGCCGTGTCCCACAATAGCATTGATTTAACATACATGTATGATTAGCTGATAACTGTTATCAAATTTTCGATTTACCGGCAGGCGGCAACTGGCAAGTGTGTTTCTAGTTATTACTTCGCGAAGTTCATGATTTTTAAAAAACTCTCAACGTTTTCTACGGTAAAGTTTGTGAAGGTAAGATCTCATTTCATTTAATCTATAAATACACCATTTATTACATAAGTATCCAATTATCCTAATATACATAATGTACAACTTAACTATTTACATATTATATTTTATTGAAAACAATCATTCGGTATTTACAAATCATTTTCTCTCAATCAATAAAACCTCACTGAATTAATACATTAAATCGTTTTTACACGTACTTACGTCTTATGAACTGTTATTCATATCTGTTTTTTTTTTCAAATATGCTCTCTTGCTCTTAGAATAATCAGTGCACGGCACTAGGTACTTAACAGTATAATGTTATATGCATTCTTATGTTTGTTTACAGCCCCAATTTTATTGACTAGCCATCAAACAAAACATACATATCTGTAAACTGCAACAATAAGTATAGGGTTTTGGTGTTGTTTTAAAATTGTATATTTCCAGGTAATACGCACAATGTCATCTACAGCATTGGAGAAGATTCCCGATGTTAGTATTGATAACAAAGGGCGTTACAAGTACATTTTGATCAAGGTGGTGGATCAAAATGATACTTCTAACCAATCAAAATATGTTGTACGTGGAGGTGGAAGTTTTGAATATCACGGTAAGAGTGTAAGACTATTTGTTTTTATGAAAATCTCATTCTTTGTATGTTATATTTTATATCACAAGTTAGTCAATAGCTAATGGTTTTTGGTCGTTGAAATTATTTTAAATTAGTTGAATTGTTTTTATTTGTCCAGAAATAATATCAGACATTGATAGTATCAATAGTGATTTAACATAGTTTTCAGTTTTACAGAAGTTAATTAACTCTAATATTGTCACGGTTCTACTAATAATGTGATTGACATTTAGGTATTGCATCTTTATATAAAGTACATAGTTTCAATTCATAGTATTCTTCAAGTGAATATTTAGAAATCGATAATTTTCCATTTTGTTTGCTCATGAGTAATTCGCATACTCATTTGAGTATTTGTCTCAGTATTTTAAATGAAGTGTACTCAGCTTATTACCATCAATCGTTTTATAATTAACTTGATATATTTATTTGGAAAACATTGAAAATACAAAATACTTTTGTGCGTATAAAATGTTTATTTTTAAACATTTGTTATGCACAATATTTTTTATTTATAAACAAAACGAATGTAAAAATTTTAAAAGGTCTAGTCTTTTATACACATGTTGTTGAAACATTAAACAGTAAACAACTTAAAAGCTTAATAATTCCATGTGTTTTATTATTTGATTTAATTATGTGAATAATATAATGATTTTTAAATGGAATAATTAACATAACTATAATAATATAGTTTATAGATGCTATACAGAGGTTACTAACATTTTTTTTTATAAAATAGAACAACTTAAAAATATTAAAAAAAAAAAAACACCCATACTTACTAATAATAATAAATTATATTAACTTCTGTGAATGAGATACTTAAAATAAATGATATAGTTATACATTGAAATAATTTACCTACCTACCCAGTATTTTTTGTTATTAAATTATTCTGTTCTCTTTCAAATAGGTTTGAAAAATTGATAGCAACATGTAAGACTTGACCTTTTTATAATGCCATTAAAAATATACACTTAAATAGTATTTATAAAATATTTTGATATGTACAATGGCTTAAATAATCATATCAATAAGATTTACAAAACTTGTTGGTTATATAAAACTATTGTAACATGTATTTAGGTATTTGTCAACTTATGTCTATCTGAACCTAAAGACATTTACATTTTAATAACTTTTCATTGCATAAAATGTTAACAAAAGAAAACCATTATTTTTATAAACCTGCCAATATAATGCTTCACAGTTACAATACATCTAAATTCAACAATGGTAAACATCAACAATTCTGTTCATTTATTTACATTTTTGGTAACAGTTTAATTACTTATGTTCAAATTGTCTTGAGATTATTAATCAAAGTTTCAATTTAATTAATACTTAATACAAATCTCTGAGGGCCATATATTTTAACATATTAAATAATGATTTAGCATGTTAAACAATTTCTCTAGGTATTTGTTGATTTCACTGTTGACTGTTGAAACAATAAAAACAATTTAGTTACCTACCTAGTATCTACTATCATTAAAATTACTTAATTATTTTGACACAACTATTATAGTATTAATTTATAAAATTAAGTATTAATAATTTATGGAGTGAAATTATTTTCAACTGTATACACCTATTCTAGTCTCATCTTAAAATGTATATTTCATGACCAAAATTGAAACAATTACTCTGTACATAGCTGTACATTATTTCATCAAGCAATACAATTTTTCACATTTGTACGTCATACTTCTTTTAAATAAATAAAGGTCTAGCTATGTATAAATTAAATTTGATAAAATGTTATAATGCTGTATTTGGCTGTTTGAGTTTTCGTTAGATATTTATTTGAGAGATTATTTAGATCTAGGGAAGTGACGTTAAGAAGTAATCAAAAGTAATAAAATATTTTTTTAGTTTTGAAACTAAAATTAAAATTGCAGAAAGTCTGCTAGGCAATTAATTGAGAATTTCTGTTTTAAATCATTTCATGATTCTAGTGAATATGTATAACTTTTGAAATAAGTGATTTTTTTCTCCAAAAATCCAATGGAATTGGATTTTATATTCTGTAACTGAAAATATGTACAAACTTACAATATCAAAAATAAACATTTCTTAAAATTAATACATAGAAGATTTTTATAAAAACGAATTCATTGGTCAAAAATGAATCTAAATACTTCTATCTTTAACTTTAATGAAAGCTCTAAAAAACGTAATGAAATCTATATGAAATATTTCATGAATAATGTTTGAAGTTTATAATGACTGTTTTGTGATTGAATCTAAAATCATTACATTTCTCAGTAGTTTTGATCATAAACATTTCATTTAATTTTTGTTTTTAATTTTACTCGGTTATGCTAAAATAGTGTAATCTATGCTTATTATTTATCAACGTTTTCCTAATTTAAGCAGGTTAAAGAAGTATAAAACGCAATGCATATTATAGGTAGTCTAACCTAAACAAACCTTTTATAAAACCATGAAAAGTTTGAGTGTTTGACATTCCTCCTGAATTATACTATGTGTAGTATTGTTTAATTGATCTGACTTTATAAATATCTATAAAAAGTTTTACTTAATGTAGATAGACAACATTGAACTCAAGCGTGGAACTCAAGAGATTTATAATATCAAAGTGAATTAATTGCAATAATAGTGTATTTTGAATATGAAACATTTTTGATTGATTATAAATGGTGTGTTTATTTTTATTCGTTTAAATACGTTATTTCAGAAAAAAAATCATAGGTACAAGAAGCATTAAATAGATTATTGAGCTTCAGTGGCTTTTAGAATATAGCTTGTCTATAATAATACTGTACAGTTTTTAAATCGTAAAAATACTCTACCCTGCAAGAAATTAGCCTGATCACAGGTACAATGTTCATTAATTTTGAAAGATAAAATTTTTCAAATTGACAATCTCTGTTATTACATATGAGAACGGCTCTCCTACATACCGTCAACTATGTTAGGCTAATTTTGAATTTGATTAAGTAGTTGTATACAGATGGTTAAAATATAGTATCAATATTACCCTTTATAAACATGATTTTCAACATAAACAACTTCTAATAGTACTACAGAGTGATTTTTTTAAAAGTCAAAAAAGCTATTTCTCAGGAAATACTTTAAGTTTTTTTTTTAACTTGTAACAACATACTATATTCTATGTTTTACAATTATGAATACATCTCGAGACACAGTTTGCTTCACTTCAAAAACAACCCTGTTTAGGTTCATACAGGTGTTATGAAGTACAAACTATTGTATTACCATTAGTATAAAAAAATAACAATTAAACTTAAGACTTTTTTTGGACCCATTATCACTATCTATAGTTATTGAAACAACATAAAATTCTTTTAAATTTGAAACTGTTGTCTTCGTGATGATCTTCGGCATTTTGATCGGCCGCGGCTGGTGTCGAACGAATGTCTCGATTATCGGCCGATTCTATTAATCCTCAGAGTCCTAGATTGTTGGCACACTGTTCATCCGACGTTATAGCTGCTTCTTTATTATCCACCAACAGACAGGGTCCCAACGACGCGCATGAAGCATCCTTGCATTCTAATATACAGTGATACTAATAAGTAATAATATATTATCAATTTACAATAATGTGATTGTCTATACCAGCGACGCCCAATCCCGCGGTACGCTCGCCGCACGTATCCCGCTATAGCCTTAGAAGTGGCCCACGGTGTGTTTTTGTGTGTAAAAAATTCAATTTTTATATGTAGGGATACTTTTCAATTTATAGGCATGTTCTAAAAATAATTTGGTAATTGAAAAAATATTAAAAAATACCATAAAATATAACCTAACAATATACAATTCAATGCGATGTGGTTGCATTTCGTTTTGCAATGATGCGAAATCCTCGAAGCTTGGTTTTCGTCGTACCAATTCTTAAAAGTGCGTTCAGATTATCATCACTTAATCGCGATCTATCGTTTGATTTTTTTAGTTTCATGCGAGAAAATATCCGTTCACACACAGAATCTTCCGTAGACTGTCGGTACGAAGCAAAATAAAAACGAGATGTTCCGTTGTAAGGTGTACATACCGCATTGGTAACAACATGTGGTCATTAGACGAGTTAGGTGCCGTGCAACATAGCGATGAAATATTAAATGAAGGTATATCATAATATTAGTGGTCCGCACGAAGGCAATATTTTACCCCAAATGGCCCGCCGGGGAAAAAAGGTCGGGCATCACCAGTGTGGGTACGACAAAAACTATATACCGCGGTACCGCCGCCTCATTGTAAAACTCGTTTCGTTTATGTGTGTGTGCGTGTGTGAGTGGGAGGGAGGGGGTCGGGGGTCATCGTTCGCTCTACGTTTTACCGGATGTGTTTAGTGTACTCGTCGGGAAAATCAAAATCGAAAGCCGTTTACCGGTGGAGTAAATGTTGGACGGCGTGTGCATCAGCGTGAACGGTAATTTCAGTGACATCTGACCGCCCATGGCGCCTATCAAGAGTTTGACTTTCACGTAGTACGTGACGTAAATGGCGAAAACGTTCCTGTCCTCGGGCGACACGCACACCACGGTGCTGGACAGCGTGCCCTCCGCCTTGTTGACCGCGGACCCCAGCGAGTCTTCGAGCGCGATCCAATTCTTTGTTCTCGCCTTGATCGGATACAGCAGGTACTCCTTCTCGAGCGAACCCCCGTTGCCGGGTATCGGCACGTCGGCGCACTCTTCCGTCGCCACCGTGTTCTTGAACTTACCGTTGCTGAACATGCACACGTCGACGTGTTGAACGATGAACACCTGTCAACATAGCAACAACAGTCGGCCCGCGTTCAGTTCAATGCGGATCGTCGACGGACGTGATCAGTGGGATAACCTCGAGTTGGGTCCCTAGTTTTAAAATTAGCAAGAATCGGGTCCGGACGTAGTTTATCGAGTACATGGGTTGGGTCCCGGTATATTTTATGGAGTACACGAGTTGGGTCCAGCCTATTAGCGTCATCCAGAAGACACCACGTGGAGGTTGGCTAGAAAGCCTTCCAAAAATTATTTTTTGTTACATAAATGTAATCGGTATATTTTTTAAAATTATTAAAATATAAAATTACTATTCAATTACAAATTTTTTATAGTTTTCATAGTTTAAATTAGGGAAGACATTAAAAACTCACATCTTTAACAAAAGTTAACCGGGTAAGTTCACCACTGACAAAATAAACCATCTTTTCTCTTAAAAATTGTTCTTTTTCTGCTGTTTTTTTGCTTGGTAGAGTTGCTGAGCTCCGAAGTGAAATATAAATTTCACTCTGAAATCTAAGTAAAATTTCTACTAAAACAAATATGTTGGGGTGTGCTGCACCGAAACTAACATTTAATTTCGCATGAAAGCTTTCGCAACTATTTGTTGTACGATTTGTGGTTGTAGCAAACTCAGCCCAAGTAGTAGGGGGAAATAATGCATCTTCCTCAATATATGTTTCTAGGAGATAATCACAAAATTTATCTTCTGTTACATTTACTGGTTTGATGGTCATTAAAGCATCAATAAAACAATCAAATACCTCCTCTGGTTTCAAAAATGGCAAACCAAAAACACATTTAAGATAGTCACTTGTATCATTATCGGAACTCTTATATGTCTTTGATAGCCCAAGCTGTTGTTTGCACCGCGCAGTGACGTAACCGTATCGTGTGGGGCGGGGACGATGGTACAGGAACGTACGTGGGTAAATGCCCGGGGCTTCTTTTTTTAAAATTTTTTTTTAAATTTTTCCGTGCACGGATGTTACATTTTTTTGTAAGAAATTACAGTTTGACGTTATGTTCGGTACTCGCGTTCGAATTTCTAACGGTATATGGATCAGCATCGCGTTTTGTTTGAAATTTTAACAGTGGTACACATTACTGCCGGAAATAATGCTGTGTTCCGATCGTCCCAGTCTTATTTTCTACATTTATACCGAAATCATAAGTGCAAGCTTCCATAGAATATATTTAATTTAATTCATTTTTATTAATTTCATCTATTCCGTTATAGCAACACGTGCTATTTACTACATACTTGTATGGAACGTGCAAAATACGGGGTAAACTTGGGGTGTACGGTTATAATACCCTTCGCAGAAAAATTTAAAATTGTATCATGACTTTATTTATCGTAATATTAATACGCCGGGAATATGTTTATGTCGAATTGGTAGTGTACATGTCGGCTATAACTTATACGGAAATGAAACATGTTTGAAGGGCAAGTCGAAATAAAGTGTTTACCTTTATCCGCCTGACAGCTTTTTTACTGGTGTTCCTCACGCTTATGTTCACATGAATTGGATCACCATGTGTATAAATGGCTTTGTCAAGGTTGGCCTCTAGGGTAACTTTACCATCGCTGAGTAAAAACGGTTTTTCCGAAGTAGCTTGCGGTCCTTTTTGACGCCATCCCTTAGGCTGTTCTGACCTGGGTGTCGGTGTTGGCGGCGGCGGGGCTGAAGCCATCTGTACTACTTTTATACCCATTTTTACTATATTTTTTCGTTGTAACTTCTCATCTGCCCTTTCGGCTGTTGACACATGTTTAAAACAAAAACACAGTTAATATTTTGTACAAAACAACATAAGTTATTAATATCTATGTTAAAATTTAAGTACATTAGATCAATTAGATTATACCTATATGTATATGCAAACATAGGAATGAATGAATTACATTTGTAACTAGTTTGTGTTAACCTATAGGTACTGTTTGTATCATGTATGTGTTAAAATATATGAACTGTCCTTTTTGCCATTGCATCGTTTTGTCGGGGCATACGTTTTTTTTTCTTCGGAAAACAAGTTTTACACTCAATATTACATTAGTTCCTTTGGCATTGGCTAAACCTATAATTAATCAATAATTAATCGAACTAAAACAGGCCGTGGTTCAGCTGGGGTTGATCTAATTTGAATACGATTGCCTAAAGCCTTCCTTCGAGATTCGGAATTATAATAATATTGCAAGTTGCATATGATAATAATATGCGCAATGCGCATGCATATGTATACTCCGAGTGTATATACACATATAATATACATAATATAGTTAATATTGTTCAAATAGCGTCGTTTTTATTAAACGAGTATTTAATCGAGAGATATGATTAAAAAGGCTAGGGTTAAAAAAAATAAAAATACTGATGAAGTATAAAAACGCGTAAATAAAATAATTTACTTCTATTTAATTGAATATATTTTTATTTCTATTTTTATTAAAAGAAAATCTACAATCTATACATACATTTTGTACAATTAGTAGGTTTGATATGCAGTAAATAATATAAACAATAACAGCGGGTAATTTGAATTGGGAGATTACCCAGTGGTAACATCCAGCACGTGCATTAATTATTTTTATATTTTATAGCAGAAGGTGAAAGTGTTCGCTGATAGTTTAGAGATAAGAGGGTAGGTATGTGATTGAAGTTTGCTGTGGAATCTAGAGTAGTAAATTTTGGATATTTGATTTAAATTTTGTAGCTTGAGATCCTTATGAAGGTTATTGTTTGTTATGTACCAAGGTGCAGAGGAAAGTAAGCGAAGACAGATGGATTGGAAGGCTTGTATTGTTTTGGTATTGGAAGGTTTTGCGGCTCCCCAGAGTTGGATGCCGTACGTCTATACTGGTTTGAGTAGGAACTTATAAATTAATAATTTGGTATTAATGTTCATTTTGGATCGCAAGATAGGTCTTAGTAGATGGAGGCGTGCACTTAGAGCTTTACGTTTATCTTTGAGATGAGGGTTCCAGGTTAGTTTTTTGTCTAATATGAGTCCAAGGTATTTTACTTCAGAGCAGACCGGTATTGGAATATTGTTCATTGTAACTTGTGGACATGTTTCTTTTTTTAATGTAAATGAAGGAGGACTTGGATTCGTTTATTTTGATTTTCCATTGCCTTGTCCATAGATAAATTTTGTTAAGGTGTCTTTGAATCATATTGGAAACAGTAACTGGATTTTCATTGGAAGCCACTATTGCAGCGTAGGTGCCGAGTTCGGTAAATTATGTTTTTGGGATATCGTGGGTGAATACGTTATAGAGAAAAGGGGAAATGTCGCTGCCTTGGGGAACTTGAATATAATTAAAAGTAATTATATTATGAAATATATTGCAATCGATTTAAGCTAACATTAGTCATAAATATATTATGTACAATTTGAAATGTTGTACACATAATATTGATCTGCATATAAGACTACTTATTGAAAGTACAATTTAATCACTGTGTTATAGAGGTACGAATTATCAATGGAGAAATAGCCTAGTAGAAAAGCTTAAATAGTTCTCGACACAATTAACGATGTATTGTACGTGTTGTATAGCGAGATAAAAAAACCCGAGTAGAGTGATCCACCAACATCATCTCTGTATGGATTACCATAACACTGCCCCTAAATTATCTTAATTATCTTTTATATTAATTAGGTTTATGCGTTCTGCGTAGGTATGGTTTCGATTTGTCGAATTGTGTTTTAGGTTCTTTCACGTGCGCATTTTTAATGTTTATTTTATTATAATTCGAAGTTTTGGAACTTCTTTATGCCCCTTCAGATTCGAGTTATGCGGCCACTCGAATGCCGTATTTCTATACTAATAAGATGTAATATTACACTGGTTTTCTTTTACCTATGTACACTCGTAAGTCGTAACTAGTTCCTATTGGAGCACCGTTGTATTCTTTGGCAGGAACTAATTGGACGCTTGGCGGAGCTAAATGAGTTACTTCCATCGAAAAAGCATGAGCATTGTTCCCCAGCCTTTGTATTAACATTTCCTAAAACACAAAAATCAAAAGATCTGTCAATAGTTTTAGAAAAATTTCAGCATCTAAACTTTTACAACTTTCAACATTTTTGGTCAGAGTATGCCGATTAATAGTGCATTTTAATTAATGCACATGCACATTGATTGCAGTTGTTGCAGTCGTTATAGCACTATTCGATATATTTCCACCACAACCAATTATAATATTTGTTCACCATAATAATATACATACTGCAATAATCTATGCGTACTCAATTATTTAAACCAATACCTACTATGTGATAAGAACAAACCATTTTGTTGCGGACAAAAGAAAACGAGTTCGTGTTGTAGAAAAATGTATTCACCAAAAGTAGTTATTTATTATTTTAGGTAAAGTATACCTTGGATTTATGCTGCGTCAAAAGTTTTGCGTTGCCGGTGAATATAGTACTTTAGTTTATTTTTTACTTAAACAGTTAGTTCTTTAATTTAAAATAATGTTTTCATTAAATTTATATGATTCAGTTTATGAGCGAGCTGTATTATTTTTGCCTTTGGAATACTATTTTTTTTTTAAAATAATCTTGTCTAATATGTTTTGCTATAGTGATTTTATTCTTACCTTTACTCTACCCGTGTTCACAAAAATAATACGATAAATATTTGTAGTATTCTTATATTTATTGTAGTCGAAGATGTAAGATGTATAATAATTATTAGTTTAGATGAAAGATTTTTATTTTTTTTTCTGTAAACATATCGAACACGTCGTCTTAAACTAATGAACAATTTTACCCTAAAAACCTTGAGTTATTTAGTTTTTTTTATCATTGTCGATACTATCTAAAGAGTAGAAATTGAATTTAAAGGTAGATTTTTGTAAAGTATTTTTATTTATCTTATAACTTATAGAATTGATTTAACATTGTTATATATGAAATTACTTGTTAAGCTTAAGGTCAAGGTCAATATCATTACATAATGTTCGCATGACCATATGTGTAGTAAAACCCTTATTATATCTATTCCATTTTATTATTTTTTAAATTAGCTAATATGCAGGTAACAATAGTAACTAATATGTGGTTTTTGAGTATTTGAATATTTGCCTACATTATTCTTCTATTTCAATATAAAAACATAAAATATAATCAAAACAGTTGCCGACTTATTTGTGATTTGTAGAACATTAATGGAACATCCATTCATTATTTTATTTATAGATAATGGCACTACAATTTGTAAATTCATATTTACCTGTAATGGTGTATTTTGCTCGCGTTGTGCATTTTCGTGCGGTGGATATATTTGCGCTAAACACATGATTGCTTCGTTACAAAATTTTAATCCCATTACTTCCTCATCTTCTCGCCCGTACCGGAAAGTTAATGTTATTTGTCCAAATACCTTTACGAATGAAAATATACGAAATAAAAACTATACACGCTTATTTTGCATTAAAAATCAGTATACGATTAAGTATGATTATTTGTACAAATTAATAATGTCACACGATGGAAATTATAAATATTCATCAACTGAAATTTCATTGCTACCTATTCGGTAAAATATTTATTAACGCTTAAAAATGCAATAAAACCGTAACAATGAATCGTACGTGTGTACTCTTTACACATTATTTCGGAAAACCTGTGTTGTGTTGTATAAAAAGAAAACAGAATAATTAAAAAAAACCTTGGAGATTTATGCACCATAAATAATTGTTAAGGTTAGGTGTAAAGAAGAAATGATTCATAATTCATGTATTTTATTTAAGCTAAAACATTGTTTATTTATACGATATTCTAAGAAATGATTTGGGTAGATTGTGCGTATTTTTAGATTATACTATCAACGCGTTGAGCGATTTTTAGATTTACATAAAGAGTTTTTTTTTTTACAATTTTTCATTTTTCTTTTTGTTGTTAGCTAACTACGTATGACACACCATCCGTATACTACTGTCTTTGAATTAAAATCCTCCTATCATCATTAAGTCATCGTTCCGTTGAATTTTGTTAAGGGTTCCTCCATTTAAAATCCATTAAAGACGCGAAAGAACCGGGAAGTAATAATAGAGCAATAATAATACTGTAAAACTCAGCATGACCGCGTTGAAATGCTTTTAACGCCAACGTAGGTCTCAAAAGTAATTTAACTAACGCGTTTTACAGTGTTACCGCCAGTGTGTGAAAGTATATGGCGAAGGGGTGTTTTTGAATGGTATATAATATAAACTTGCGTGTGCACTTAATGCATCTTTTACATACACACGCATTTTCTAACCAAATGATTTTAGACAATTACTGCAGTGATATTGTGTAAAAATTGTTAAACTAAGTGTTGATTCAGTTCGAATTTGTTATTACGACGAATCGCATTTCAGTATACCTAATCAAAACGAAAGTAATTTTCTCATACCAGTCATTATGCGATATATATTTACGTGTATTCGTATGAATATTTTGTTAAATAACATTTTGTTTTGTCAATTTAAAATTGTACGAATAAGTGCACGTGTTTCATAATATTATATACATATGTATATAGATCTGTAATCGTGTGAATTTCGATTATGATTCTGTAGTGAAAATCAAAATAATTTTATCGTTCCGAAAAATGTTTGGGATTAATCATTAAATTAACGATCCGCCTTGTTTGTATAAATGGAAAGCTTTTCGTCATATTTCGTATAAATATAAATATATTAATATGTAGTGCATCATCGTGGGGTAAAGTTTGTTGGAGCCTGCATAAAGTTTATACTGAAAACTAAATAATGAGTAAATGTTTGAGCAGCAAAAGTTTGATTGACAACCATGGTAGTAATATAAAAACAATGACATTTTCAGAGTAGAATTAATTTCTACGTGAACATTTATGTAATAACAGTGATTTTTTTTTTCATATCCCAAAACATTTAATTGACTTTGCTTTTTTGAACGATGCAATATGGATTTTGTTACAATTTTCTTTTATTCGTCGTATTCATTTCTAACGTGTGCGGTAAAATTATTTAACATAGGTTTACGGAATAAAGGTTTGATGAATGATTACAAACATATAATTGTATTAACAAAACAACATTTGAAAATATACGCTTGAATGAAATACCTTTTTCTTTGTATCTTTCAATAGATCCGGGTCCACTAATACGATTCCGTGGATTTTCGTGGATGTACTGTTCGATACCACTACGTCTCTATTGCCCAAGTATAAACAAAGCTTATTGTTCTGTGCTGTTTTTCTGAAAACTCTGTAAAACGAAAAAACTTAATTATTTTTATTGGTGCCATCTGTTTTGATAGGTTTAAAGTGAATCCCGCTGAATAATAATAACATAGTTTTGTATTATACAATAGAAATTTAAATTTGTATATTTTAGCAGTGAAATTGATTTTATTTTTTGGCATGCAAACAACAGCTTCTGATTTGCATCATTATACATCCGTTGTTGTATCCCCGCTTGTTTGTTAATTTTAAGTATTTTTTTATTTTTATTTTTTTTACCAGTTTAGATGAATGAAAAAATAATTTTTTTTCAAATATCAAAGAATAAAATATAATTGTTGTAATATAATCCGTTTCACCTTTTTTATTTTAATAATTGTATATAGATAATCGGTACATTATGTTTTTTGTTGATTAATTTTTTTTTAAAGTAAAAAGATAATCATACGATATTTGTTCAACAGATTATTGGTTATTGATCGAATTATAATTGCGTGTAAATAATAATTATAATTTATAAAACGTGATTGGTCTATTTATCGTATATTATATAGTTGTAGTACAAAGATTAAAATTAAACTATTTTGGGTACATAAAAAATGTTAAATACTAAAGTTTCATACCTATATGTTATATTCAACATCTAAATATTGTATTTTTAAACTAGATGTTTGGGCGATAGCGACATTATTAAAACGTTTATGGACACAATTTAATTAATTTTTAAACGGCTTACGTGCGTACTTAGTTTACATGTATTTTAATGTATTTATTTTATACATAAATTACAATAATTGGGTTCCTGTAATGAGTATATAAAGGTGTTAATATAAAAATGTATTTATACCTGTGTGCTAATCCTGGCAATGAATCTTGAATGCACGACCTGAAAAAATATAACCTTTGAAAATTGTTTAGGTTGTTAGAGTGAATAGGTTAGGGTTCATACCGATATTTATAGTATAATCAATTTACTGCGGTTCGTTTGTTTAATGCTAATATTATCGATATTATCGATTGCCTAATCTTAGTGATAATACTTTGTAATTAAATAAATTAACGATAGTGAAGTAGACTCGGAGCTATGGGTGTATAACTAGGTTTAAAGTTAAGGGTGAGCTTTAGTCCTTGTTAGCGGAAAATAAAACGTGTTACGTGTAAAGATTCTCACAAGTTATAGAGGGCATTCGTTTATACACATACCTGTTTTTTTTTTAAATTTTTTAAGAATATTTATGTTAATTATTTTCTTTATAAAACATGTACTTTATATTTCTCGTACACTAATGTATAAATAATAAAATGGGGCATCGAGTGAATGCAATTTTATGTTTCCAAACAAATATATATATATATATTATTTTTCAATAAACAGTTTTTATAAAAAAAAATCTACTTTGTTTTCAATATTTGTCTTTGGGCGAATTCGTTTGCGTAGGTATTCGTTTGTTGTGCGAACGCACATGCATCGTTTTGGGAAATTGCAGACAATTTTAACCATGGTAGATTGCTTAAAATTGTGTAAACAATATCGTAGTGTGTGACCAGTAAAGTGTGTGCGTGTGTAGTACAAAATAAGTCGTTTGACATTTTCATGAAGTATAATTTGTCTTTTCTTATAAAACGTAGTGCATGTCTTTTAGTATGCGTAGGTTGTGAGGTAAAAACGACTTTATTTTAGAATAAATCTTAACTTTTGAGTTAACATTGAGTTCATGGTAAATTCTATTGGTGCTTTTTTACTATAAATAAAACGCGAGTAATGTATGTTATTCATTGAGAATACATTACATTTAACATAATATTATGTTGCAACTTCGTTTCCCAGAAAATATATTTACATTTATTTTTTTTCCAAAAAAGTCTTGTTTAAAATATTAAACCAAACAAATGTGCATCTGAATGTTTTCGTTAGGTTGTGAATTGTATGCTATCGATATTACTAATTATACTGGTGTTCAATTTTTAGTTTAACGGAAAAATTTCACCGTGTTATACATGACGAGTGCATTTGATATGACTGATACGAGTAATCAGTATTTCTCAACCTTTTTTCCTCAACGTCCCTTTTAGATTTTCAAAAATCTCTCACCGCGTCCCATCATTTTTTTTTAAAAAAAATCGATAGTTTAATTTTTACAATCAACCATTTAAGTAAAGCATATATATTATATATACGAGTATGTATAAAATAAAATATTTTATACTCTGTAAATCATTTTCATTTATAAATGTATATATACGAGTATACTATTTAATATTTTAATCTTTATGTGGAATTTAGAATTGTAGCTCGACTATTCGTGATAATAATACTCTTTATTGCCTGCACATTAATACGATGGTCTTATATAAATTCAGCAATACGCCGACATTTTTCATAAATCTTCTAAAATGTCATCATTCCTGTTTGTAATACGAGCTATGATGAAATCAATATGCCTCTTAGTCGTACGCTTCGTTCACTTTCAACATGTATACGAGCGTTGAAATAATTATTCATATACCAATTAAGATTCCGTCGAAAGTATAATTTAGTATACAGTTTTCACAAAGAAAACCATAGGTTTCGCATGGTATTCGATAGAAATCTAAAATTGACTGTTACTTACTTTTTTCTCGGCTGTTTCTACCGTGAAAGGTTTATCATAAGTATTTGTCGATTCAGCTGAAATGGGTCACTTTATTATTGTTGTCTTATGCGTACATGTGCATTGTGCGTACACCGTGCAGCCAACTCAGTATTCTAACTAAACTTCCGTTTCTATTGTTCTATTCTGACTCGTTGAAATATTTAAATTTGAATAGGTAACATCGTCTACATTGGGAAAAAAGGGATTCCATGCAAATCCCTTTGCGGTCTTCCAACAACAGCCCAGTACGTATATAAATATATAGTGTATACGCACGTCAATACGACTGGTCAGTGTTAAAATAGTATACAGTTTGTAGTGTTTTTAGAGAATAAACGCGTGACGTATGGTTGTCTTATAGAATTCTGTTTTTAAAGCTTTTTGATGATGCCGCTTAGGATTTTATGTTGTTACACCCATACCGACTCATTAAAACTTAACTATTATAATATGATTAGGACTCGTACTGTATCATTGATTATAAATACTTGAATCAATGCTTGTACTAGTGCTTTCAGACTTTTCTGATGGCAATCAGACCAATCAGTTTAATATATGTGTAGTAATATAATATAATATAGATTTTAAACCTATCTACACGTGTTCCATAGCGTTTTACACAATATAAACTGAGCTAAGCATAGAAAAATAAATGTAATTGTTTGACTAGGTACTACATGTTTCTCAAATTAAAAATAATTACCCACGTACCTACATATTTTATAATACTCGTGTATCTCGGTACGATGTTTTGACGGTTGGCGTACAGAATACGATATGATTGCCACCCCCATATGCATATGATCGAGTTGTTATTGTTAATCTTTATATTATTTTGCGACATCTACTGTACGATATAGAGCAGGGATGGCCAAACTGCGGCACGCGTGCCATTTGTGGCACATTTGTTATTACTTATTATTGAATGGCACACCAGTGTCAGATAAAATAAAATAATTTTTTTCTTAAATATTTCTAAAAAAAAATATTATTAAATTAGATTATTATTATTGCAAAGTGGAAGTTCCCGAAACGAGAATTATTATGGTACAATAACAATTTTAATCGTGTGATAAAACGAATGAACTGTCATAAAATTAGTACCTATGAAAAAAATCCAAAATCTAAATTCATATATATGTAAATAAATAAATATTTTTTAAGGCACATTCTCAAATTTGTATATATTAATTTGCACAATAAAGAAAAAGGTTGGCCACCCCTGATATAGAGCGTCGCGTACCTACTCGTATGTATAAGTACACGTTTTTCTTATGTACATAGGTACAGTTTCTTCGCTGTGCATCGTCTTTGTTTTTCGTTTGAACCACATCGAGGTATAATGGGTTAAGTACATCGCATACCTACTCATAATGTAGATATTGTAAATGTATCGGTACAGCATACAGTAGAGTTGAATCTGATACAATTTTCGTCGACCACATGTAATTGTGATAAAAATGCCGTTATTTTACATCGATCGATTGTACATCAACTTTCAATAGTGTGCCTATAATCCTAATTATTATATTTTTAGACCGTTTTTTTGAAATAAAAAATTCATTTCTCGCTCCACTCAGAGTCTAAAATTAAATTACTTTAATGCACGATTAAGTATATTTATAAATTTTGTGTATCATCTTAATGTTTCTATTTAAAATCTTGTGTAAAAAAAACGGCCGAGACTTTACGGTCGGGTGAGATACTTGGACGGGTTATTGCTATTGCTGTATTAGTCTTGTAAACTTGAAACCAATACACCATTGTCTCGAAAAATTATTCTGAGCGAATGAGGTCGGGTGGATCATTTTATATTTCTAAAGCTGGTTAAAGTAGAACTAAATTTTTTAATAAAATAGGTTTAACTTTAAATTTAAAATTCCTATTGCTTAAAAATAGCAACAATTTCATTAAATTATTTCGAAATTATGAAATTTCTATAAAATATTAATATAAATACTCTATATATTTAATAGAATAGTGCGTGACGAAATACTTGGGGGTGCCAAGTACGGAACCCTATTTTTCCGTTTTTCTCAATTATTTGGAAAATTGAAATTCAAAAAATACACACCCCTAGGTAACACCATTTCCTATTAAAAACCCACTATGACTGATGTTCGGAGCAATCCTTCTGGTCGAAATCGTGTACAGAGTAAAAAATAAAAAAAACCACATTTCATGGTAAAACCAATACATTCCTCGTTTTACTCATATTCTAAACATATAATTGATATGTATATATATAAATATATATAATAATATGTATATATATATATATATATATATATATATATATATAATAATACATAATTTAAGTACGATAAATTCGTGAAATCTACGGGAAAATTGCCGAAAAGTTATTATAAATGGTAATAATATTTACGAGTTAAATACATTATTCAGTTATCTTAAACGCGAAATTAGCTATTGCGTGTTTTCTCGTATAATATATAGTGGCACTACTTCAAAAGATATTATAATCATAATATATGTACCACATTAATTTCTGCTTATAAATTAAATACGAGAATGGCTAATAAATTCTCTTTCTCGTTATTGTCTTACATTAATTTTCTATGCGATGTGTTCACGAACAAGACAAAGCTAAATTTGCAATTTGGTATACTCGTAGTAATAACGCAGTGCGTTGAAATGTAGAGCTAAAATCGTATTATTGGCAATTTCGGTTAGATAATATAGGTACACGTATAGTACACATGTATTATATAGTGTGATGGGAGGCGTGAATTATATTATAGCTATGAATTCCTCCTATCCGCGTCAGCGTCAATCATGGTTATTGATATTTTGTTACCAGAAAGAACGCATCAACTTACTAATGTATTTATTAGAATGTTAGATAATAATCAAAAAAATCGTGCACATAGAAAAAAAACGAGACTGCAAACAGTTGCAAACTCAGACATCGACTTTAGTGTTAGCGTTCCGTAAAAAAAAAATCGCATGATTGAATTCCCACTACCGAAATCTGTACTATATCAAGCCCGTATTCGGTTTAAACCCCGTGGAAAATAACTTTTATGTTTTATCACACACGTAATATACTTCATAACAGCTGTATAGTTAAAGAAATTAATTTAATTAAAGATACGGTTGTACAATTTTGTTTCTATTCTTTTTAGATTCTTAGTAAAATGATTCAGAGGAATATTGGTTATTTAACATAAAGTGTTTTTATTTTCATTTTTTCGGGTTTGTCTAAACTCTAAACGAACACGACCAGAGGGATTGCTCCAATCTTCAATTTTTCTTGTCGGAAATTTTGTCTAGTTGGTGCATTCGAGGTGTAATTTTTTAATCCCTCTACGCATTTCCGAATAATTAAAGTAAAATTATGAAAAATGACGAAAGAAAAACGATAACATTGATAGCATACAGGTTGTCAACAAAATTGAATTTTTTTCCGTCTGAACTCGAAAAATAATAATTGTAGAGACTTGAACATTTTACTGGATACTTTTATATTATCGTTCTCTGAAGATATGATATAATTTTCAAAATATTTTGTCTTTTTTTGACTTTAAAGGAGTGCGTATAGTATAGTACTAATTGAAAATCGAATCTTCACCGTATTTCGGAATTTTAAGTTCCAATAGTTTTCAAAGAAACAGCGAAAGTACGCGTATAAATTGATTCAAAAATGCTAGCCAGCGCGTTTTTAATAAAAATCCAATTATTTATTTGAGTTTAATAAATTTCACTTTCATTTGTTTTTTCAATACAGTGATTTATCTTGGGTTTTTGATCCAAACTAATAATACGCCACTATCATGTAAGACGAATGGAGCGAGATGAGTTGCCAACTCTTTCCAACATCTGTAGTTTCGAGTGCTTTGATAATAATTTTTGATATTGCGCGTTAAAAAATACGCCGTGACGCACTAGACGGGCATACATACGAACAATCCATCACGGTTATAGCGATATTTAAACGAGAATAGCTCTATTGGTTATTTTAAACAGCGAAATACTGAACTATAAACGATGTGTAATACACGATAAACTAAATGATGAATATAAAAATTGTATTTATAGTTGTGCAAGGCATCAAACTGTGTGAGATGAACGAAAATAAAGTACAATATACGTATATTGTATGCAGAATACGATGATGTATCGTCGTGGGTAGTTTATAATATCCCATTGAACAGTTAATCATTATATTTTTTGCATTTCCCTTTTCCTCCACATTTTTATGATTCGAACCATAATATATTCAAATGTTTTGAAAAATATATAAACATTCGCGATTGTAACTAATTTGTTAGTCACTAAAAGTCTGAACATGTACAACATTATTATTTATTTTGCACACATTCTACTGTATTCATATTAAGTATACATAATTTATGCAATGTAATTGGATCCCGAATTTCTTGTGCGCTTTATAAATGTAGTGAACTATTATTATAATACGTGAAAAGAAACTATGATAACAAATTATAAGATTAAATATAATCACAATGGAGTCATATCGGTGGTACCTAAAATGGTTGAAATTAAATTATAATGTCGGTACTTACGTTTTTTAAAACCATTATAAGCGTTGCACGATAAAAACATTAAACGAGAAAGAAAAATGATAACTATAATAATTATTCATTGGTCTATTATTACTTTATTTGTAAATAGTTTTGATCACGGTCTTGTTTACTAGTAATTACAATAGATGTGCGTATAACGTGTCTACTTAAATATATAAATTTATTTATTGTTGTTCCTTTTAACTTACTTTTTTTTTTTTAATATGCGTATGTAAACCATAATTGTGTAATATTTTATTTATCTCGATGTTTGTGTTTACTTCTAAACATTTTAAATTATATTTTTTACGTCCTACTTTATTTACGTATTTTCTACAACTTTGTATTCAATTAGTATTTAAACAATATTATAACATATATGGTAAATTAAATCAAATCAAATAAACAAATGAGTATATATAGGCACGGGAAATGTTTAAAAAAACATTTAGGTACTATTTTTCAATTTTTTATAAACATTTTACGGTGAAAGCTTTTTAAAATAATGTCAATTTTTTTGCTTGTTTATAGCCGTAATCTCCCGCAGGGAAATTAATTCACGAGCGTTTGAATGGTTTCACCGTAATCATATTTAAGTGTATAACATGCACTGTACATTTTTACATATTTTATGTCTGGGTGGTTCTTCCCGTATGATCATTTCTTTTTTTTAATTTATTTATAGCCTCGGCGACTATGGCCATTGGCATACAAGGATTTATTAGGTTCACATTTTCTTAAGATACGTTATTTACATTTACAAATTTAGGATTATATATAATTAATAAGATTAGTCTTAGTTATAAAGGTAATCATGGTGCTTATGTTGTCTGGGTGAAGTGCTTCTGATAGAATGTTTGATACCTCTGCTTCCCGTTTCTCCGTTTCATATGAAGGCATTCGGATACGAATTGTTCAGTAGGTATGATGATTATGTATATAATAAATAATTGTATCAAACAAAGAACTTCGTGTGTAACAATAGAGTTGTCTATTATTTGAGATTCAAATGAGTCAAGAGAAGAAAAAAAAATTAATTCGTACAATAATTATACTTGAAAATAAACCGTGCGTAAATAATCCCGTTTAAATGAATTGATTCATTTATGAAAGCGTATTATTGTGGTAACATTCGCAAAGTGCAAAAAATAAGTGGATTGCTATTTGCACGATAGACGATTGATATGGATAGGTACACATTTATATCATAAAATACTAATAACCGATTTCGCACGATATAACGATTACGGAAATAATTTCAGTGAATATTTGTTTAATTCAAAACTATTTGATATGTTAAACGCGACTTTTCTTTAAACGTATAATTATTATAATAGTTAGTTGTTATTGTATAATATATAAGCACATTTGATTGTAATATATGAAACGATAAATCGAAAACAAACCTTAAACGTTGTTTTGCCCCCACCTCCGTATGAAAATTCTGGCCACACCCTCGCAGATGAGATAATATTGCGCTTTTTCCGTTTTTCAATGCGGTTATGACGCGCGAGAGACCGGGAAAGTCAGGTTTTACGTCCGACGCACTTTAATGTTGAAAACACATATGTACGATACAATATACAAAAACTATCCCAAAGTGATTGATTGTGACGGTGCGTAAACATTTCAATAAAATTGTCGTCCTCAGCTTTCTATTCGATAACTGATGAGCTCACAGTTAATCAGTGACGAAGGGTGAAATTTTCGGTGCACTCCAATGTTCGAAGTGTTCGAGTGGTCTCGTTTCATATAACCTTGATGGAAAGTGTAAAAACCTACCACCGTTGACAATGCGTAGTTTTTGCATCATTTTCCCCCGCCACTGTCACGGCGAAAATATCATACGAACCTATAGACCAGGGACGGCCAAACTTTTTCAAGTAATGATCGACCGAGAAAACATTTTTCTTAGGATGGTCGACTTGAGCAGAGAACGCCCACCAGAGTTTCAATGGTGAATAATGATATGATTTGCGAGTCTAAACCACAACAGACGATCCGTGTACAGTGCAAATACATATTCTTATAAAATGCCAATGATCTACTTTTAAATCGTACGCGATCGACTGGTAGATCGCGATCGACCGTTTGGCCACCCCTGCTATAGACAATAAGGGGCACACAGGCATGTTATAGTTATTAATTACTACGTTATTATATGGCTATAGCCAAGCTTACGCTTTTGAAAAATTAAAGTCGTGCTAAGGTAAAGTATAACAAGATTACGTTATGATGATGGTTTAAGGAAAACATTTTACGTAGATTTTTAATGCTTAAACAGTATGTTAATTAATTGAAAAGTCAGTCGCCAAAACTCATAATCTAGTACAAATATTTGATTGGAGTATTTTTAAATGCAGAACTTAAGTACAATGACTAAACTAAAATAACTATCCTTTTACGATGATTAATACAAAAAAAAAATTTTAATTAAAATCATGGTTTTTTTTCTTCAAAAGAACCATTTTAAACTTTTACGTTTTTCACATCCAATGCAAATCCAATAACGAACTCGCTTCTCGATGATATTTTATTTAATATTTGTATTTATTTTCATAACCGTGCAAAGTGTCTATCTTGAAATGCTATAAACTATTCAATTTTATAAGCCCATGAATCTTTGTAGCGAAAATAACGTGTTATTTGGAATACCTTGCGCATGCTAATAATTTTATTGCCTTATTCTTGAAAAGTTAGAGAAGGATGTTCAGTATTTTTTTGGTAGCGTCACAAAATATAAAATGTATTGGTGTGAAGCTTGGCCATTTTTTATGAATATTGAACGTTCAAGGAATGTATTTATTATTTAACCACTTATCATAGACCAACGTTATAATACAACTTTCCACGAATTGCTCCTGTATATGCATAGAAAATTGAACCAATTAAATTTTTTTTTATCTTAAAAAATATAGCTCCCTTGAAATTTTGAAGAAAAAAAAAATTATAAATGTTAACGTTAACTCAAATACTACGTTACGTTAAAATAAAATCTCCATTCAAATGTTCTTGTTAGACCATGAGTCATGAGTTATGGTGACTGACTTTCCAATGAATTAACATACTGTTTAAGCATTAAAAATCTATGTACCGTATTTCACAGTATGATTACGCGAGAAAACAATATTAGTTTTCATGTCCTACGTCAACGCAAGCGGTGGTAATTATATTTTTTACCACGACCCTCGAAAATAACTAAATTTTTCTATAAATATAACGCTATATTCGGTGACATTAGACTTGACGCATCATGCCGAAGGTTTGATTAAAAAGAAAAAAACTATGTGCGTTTGAATTAAAAACGCGTGTATATATTTTTTTGTATACAATAAACGATAGACTACCTACTCGTATACATTTTAGCCGAATATAATTTAAAATGTAACTACAGATTACTTATTATTCAGCGTTTTCGCTCTTTTATATGCGTATTTGTGTATATGTTTGATACAATATAACATATATGTGTGTTTTTTACGAGAAAAATGTTTGGAAAAAACTTTGTGAGATTTCAAAAGAAGCTCGAAAAGTTTCATGTGTGACATCTCCGAATAAATGATTGGTAACTAAACACAGATTGTAGAAGAGTTGGTTTTTTTTTTTAATTTTCTCGTAGTGTGTGAAAAACGAAAACATAAAATAAAACTATATGATATAAAAATAACGACCGTTTTTCACTTAAAACTCCGAGTCAAATTCTATCTCAAGTATAATTTTTCAACTTTTTTATTGATTTTTTATCACCTGACCATTTTATTAAAATTGTTAATTTTTACCTTATCCTCTTAAAACTTATATTTTGTATATATACATGCTTAAAATGTTCAGTTTATGATACTCATTAAACTAAAAATAAATTTATTTATCAATGTTTAAGTGGTATTTAAAAAAAAAAAATGGTGATTAAGCGTCAATTTTTTCTCTTATGGTGGACGTATACGAATTGCTTTTACGTTGTTTATTCAAAATTGATTACATAATTAATATCATAATTATTAATTAGTAATTATAGTTATCATATGTTATTGTGTTAAGTCGAGCTAGTTTTTGTAGTATGTTCGTTTAAAATCAATGTTTTCGAAACCGAGGACCACTAAATAAGTTGTTTTAATTAAAATATGCCAACTTTTGTGTTTAATAATTTATTGTACTTGTATTTCGGATTGAAATTTATATCGGGTCAACGCTGGTATAAATAGATTTATGTGAACGACTTTTGACTACACTCATGCATGTATGTATATTCTATGTATACACGAATGTATTTGACGGTTAATAAAATTTTGAACAATATGAACTAGCTCACATGTATTTATTTTCGTTTAATGAACTTACTAATGCGTTGAAATTTAGAGGTTTCAAATAATAATATTCTGCTCGCATCTGAAGTTTCTTTTCAATGGATTTTGTTCGGTCTGAAGTTTAATTAAAAGCTCACGTGTTTGAAACCAAATTAAAACCGGTATCGTATATATTATAATATGTACAATTTAAGTAATCGACAGTAGTGATTTATGCTTCATCAAGCTCTGCGGACAAATTGATTTGCAATACACCTAAAGCGTTGGTTTGATTTCATACACATGTATATTGGCGCGTATTCGTATATTTTGATCGGCATACCAATTAATTATTACAACTTGTGCTTTCGACTGAACCGTGTATTACCTAAAGCCTATATGTAAACGTAGCCGTTTTGTGATAGGTATAGGGGTTTCATAAATTGTACTCGATTATACTATAATACCGGCTCCGTTCATCCCATAAGATCAACGTTTATAGAAACAACTTTTAATTTGAATATCAAAATTACAATTATATAACTGAAATTTTAAATACAGTAACTAAATTTTATCAGTTTAATATGGTTGAACGCACTTCATTTATTATAGTGTTTTAAAATAAATACACTCCAGCCAACTAATTCCCTCCCAAATGCCGTACAAAATCTAATAAAAGAAAAACACAAAACTAGAAGAATATGGCAGAGAACTAGAAACTTAGCAGTCAAAAGAAGATTAAACCAACTGAACAGGAGAATTAAGTGGGAACTTGACAGCCTAAGATATATCTCCTATCGCACCTACCTTGAAAAGGTAAATCCAAGTGACTCTAGTCTCTGGCTGGCAACAAAAAGAATCCTTAACCAACGAAATCTTATCCCTCCATTAAAAAATGGAATTGCCAAATACGACACCAACCTTGAAAAGTCCGAAGCTTTTGCTGAATACTTTGAAACCTGTTTCACTTCTGAAGGCGACACTATTCTACAAGGAGAAAGCTCAGATGAAATACTGAGTTCAACTAACAATGAGCATAACATTATCATCCCAACATCCCCTAAGGAAATTCAACTGCTCATATCTAAACTAAAGAGTAAGAAAAGCCCAGGTCACGATCTAATAACCAACAAAATCCTAAAAAACCTGACATCGAAAGCATTATCCTACTTAGCCTCTTTATTCAATTCGGCCATGCGCATTGCTACCTTCCCCTCTACATGGAAACATGCAATAATAGTCCCTATTCACAAACCAGGAAAGCCAGCAAATTCCCCCACTAGCTACAGACCAATCAGTCTACTACCAACATTATCCAAACTGTACGAAAGGATATTGTTGGAAAGGATGAAACCCTACCTTCACGTTATCCCGAAACACCAATTCGGTTTTAAAACCAAACACTCCACTTGCCACCAAATCCAGCGCATATCCGAAATAATTGTACATGGTTTCGAAAAAAAGCAATACACCACAGCAGCATTCCTAGACCTAACACAAGCCTTTGATAAGGTCTGGCACAGCGGACTTGAACAAAAATTAAAAATATTAAAATTCCCTGAATACCTACTCGAAACGATCACATCCTTCATATCCAACCGATCTTTCAAAGTAAGAGTAGAAACAGACTTCTCACAACCACACCAAATCAAGGCTGGAGTCCCTCAAGGATCGGTCCTGGGTCCAACACTATTTAATATTTACTGCTACGACATCCCAATCCCTCTCAACTCTCAATTAGCAATGTTTGCGGACGACACGACAATTCTCACCCAAGACAGTTCCTTAGAGTTATCAATTCAAAATCTACAATCCTCGTTGAATGAAATAATCACCTGGTTCAAAAAATGGAAGTTGAATCTAAACCCAACTAAAAGTGAGGTTAAAATATTTACCCTAAAAAGATATACCAACGTCAAAAACATTCACATAAACAACCAGGTCATTCAATGGAATAATAAAGACGACGCAGTCAAGTACCTAGGTGTCCACCTAGATGAAAAACTTACCTGGAACATATACATAAACAAAAAACTCGTACAGGGCTACACAAGGATGAGAATTCTTTACCCTCTAGTCAACTATAGATCAACACTACAACTAAAGTCATCACTCCTCCTATATACTTCAATAATCAGACCACTTTTAACGTATGCTTGCCCTGTTTGGGCAACAGCCTCGCCCACTAAAATTAAAAAAATCCAAACTCTCCAAAATAAATTCCTTAGAATTTGCCTTAAAGCACCTTGGTATATGAGGAATCGCCAAATACACAACGATACTGGAATATCTCTAATAAATATTTGGATTAAAACCCAACTTAAAAACTTTCACACCAAGCTGAAAGACTCGGAAGGAGCCCGCCATTACCAATTAGGAAAGAAAACCCAAAATAGGCGACTGCGACCCCGACTACCCCAAGACATTCTCACATCAGACACTGGAGAGCTCGCATCGGAAGATGAAGAATAACCAATAAATTATATCAAACCTAACTATGAACTATTAAACCATTGTAATCACTAACATAAATGTAAATTATAAATTTTAAATTGTAAACTTAATGTAAATGTATCATACTTGTAATAGCACCTAATGTGCTGAAACATTTTAAAATAATATAAAAAAAAAAAAATTCGCGATCTATAGGAATTTCTTATCTTACACGTTTAGAAAACTCGAATTATTTGTATGTTTTTGTTCAACAATATTGTCAATAATTTGTATTAAATGCATTATTAATCCTTGTATATACTTATATCAAAGGATAATTGGTAAATTATTTCAATTAATACACAAAGTGTATGGTCTCGACGCTATCAAAAGTCATGTAATAATTTGTTGTATGTTTCTTTTTAGTTTTTAAATTTGTATTCATTTTGGACCCCTTTATTATCCCAGAATTTTCGTCCCGAACGAGTTATATAAGAAATCGCCAGCAGCTTAAAATTCTTTGTAAAAATCCTTTGAAATGAACTTTCTTACTTTTTTCTCAGAAATAAGTAATGAATGTGAAAAAGTTTTTAAATGTTCTTTTACAATAAATTGACATGAGATTGAAAACGCGAGAAGAATTATATTGATACCTAGTCGATATGTACTTAAAGTTTTTGGCCATTTTCAGTTGTCTGGTAATATTTCAGTACATGTCGTGTCCGTAAGAAAAATGACCATATTTTGAAATATTATCTTTGATTAAGTACTAGTTGGTAAATTGTATGCTATGCAAGACTGTGCATGTCCGTTTGAGTGTAAAGATACTTGTGTGTCGAAATGTCGTATTAGTTTCTCACAATAGTCTGGTGCTAATAATGACTTAATTTCTTCACAAACTATACGAATTTTTCTGTAAGTTGTTTATATAATCCTCTCGCAAACGATCGCTTTTATTCTTCGAAAACTTTTATTTTTTTTTTAACATCAGCATTGATTAAATATATTTTATATAAGTTGCGCATTTCCGCGGTTGGTTTAGCTGTACAACGATTTGTCTTTTTAAAATATTATCTCGGTTAGAGTTGGTACTTGCATGTCAGCTGTAAAAAATAAAAATGAACACTAATTTTCTGATTCTTTTACAGCTATTGAATAGTTTATGTACACAATACTTCTACGTATTGAATTGTATAGCATTAATTATTATTTAATTATGTAGGAGTAGGTTTATTGAATATGCACATTGTATATTGTAAATTAATATTTATGACTACTCAAGAAGGATGTTTAATTTGGTAATTAATCGATAATTTTACTCATGTACCTAATATAGTTATCAAACATTTCATTTATGTAGTTAATTTTCAAAACCACTAATGGAACGTAGGTTTAAAATTTTAAAATCCTTTGATAATTTAACTGTTAAACCTATATGTATATGGTTTATGTACTCAATTATCAATTTCCTCTTGAATCTTTTAGTGTTAATTGTGTATAACTAAATAAATGAATTTAAATAATTGTAATACTTTAGGTCTTAAGAATATAAAGCGAAAAGCCGTAATTATTTTATTTTATTAATTGTTATGTTTTACTTGCCCCATTATATGTCAGTAAAATGGCTGAGGATTTACACAACCGAAGGATAAAAAAATGTAAACTATACAATAACAAGTATACTTGTATCAAGAGGCGTGAGAGTTGAAACAATTATCAAATTTAAAACTTTTGTTTTCCTTTTATTTGACATAATATTTTAAACATAAATGCTTGGAAAAATTCGTTTCGACAGTTGTATTTTTTATATACTTACAAGCGAAAAACTTAAAAACTAAAATCGTTATTGGTTTCTGAGAGGATATTATGAGCCTGGAAATTTATCGGGTCTATGTACTAGATTACTATAATTGGTGAAGGTCGAAGAAGAAAATGGAAAAATCATATAGAATTGCTTTGAAGATATTGGCGATAATTACTTTCTTAAAGGTCTGACGAGTGATAAGGTCAAAACTAGGAGTTTGTATAGTGTACGAATTGAATAGAAAATGTAACACAAATCGATGTATGAGTCGTGGAAGCGAAGATTCGTGCTACATTTTTAACGACGTTTACGTTACCAAAGTTTATCATGTACGCGGACGAGGTTGAAATATTTCAAAACGGCAAAGTCCGAATGACTCCGCAATTTCTAGTTCGAGCGATACGTTTTTTTTGCCTCCATTATTGTTCTCGACTTTTATTTTTAAGGCTCAATCAAGTGTTTGGGTTTAGGAACATGGTACGCCGAATCGATAAACACTCGGACAGTTTCTAATCCGAAAACTAGTCACCAGAAAATCGACTTAAGCGCAGCTTAATCACCCAGTAAATCCATGCACTAATATATATATAGTGGTGTATTATGGGTGTGGTGTATTATGTTTAGTATACATTGTAAATACCAAGGGGGTTTCGGTACTAATTCGAATCGTGGTTTCCAATCGGTGCATAATGAATTGATGAATATTAGAAATGTTGTTGAACAATTCCGCCCGTTGTCGCTAAAGTTTTTATCTTTATAATGTAATGTTCGTTTACTGCGATGGAGCGTGTGATATTCACATTACATCGCGTTTACTGTCTACCGAGCTTTTGATCAGCACGCGTATTTTTTTGCTAGTGTACAACAACAAATAGTTTCAAAGTTCCAATTCGGAGTTATTAGTTTAAAATGTTCACATTTTATACGAATGTTTTAATTATACGTTTTAACATGATGTAACGTGCATGGTTAGTAATTTGATATGCGACCAAGGAACAATGTTGGCGGTGGAGCATATACAATATACATGTATATTATATACTGATGTTACAGATTTTAATGATGTTTACGATTTAATGGGGTTTCGTCGTCGTATTAAAAAAAATATATCATCTGTGTAATATTAGCCGCGTGTCGTCTAATTGGTTCTTATTTTATACGAATAAATTGTACTTGCGTTTATCGTGAATGGCCTTAAATTCCGTGCATTTGTGGCATACACGTATGCAGTATAACTGATCGTCATAGATCGGGGATTTGTAAATTATTTAACGGTTTGAATTGTTTATGTTAACAACGTGTTCTGCAGCAGGTCGATATAATTCGTTTTGAACGTCGTACGGAACACCTTAAGGACTTGCAGGAGCACATGGCGGGATATCCGATAAGTCGATTGAAGAGGGGGAAAAAAAAGGCCGTCCAAAAACATAGGAATTCTATTTCCACTCGATTCGGCCGCAAGAAAGACGAATCGCACGCTTTTAGTTTTGTTTTTCACGACTGCTGCGGTTTGACTATATACAAATCATCGTGTTGAAAATGTATTAGATACGACGTAGAAAATAAGTCGGTTATCCCGTCGAACATCAACCCCTATACATAGGTGTATCTATACACGAAACGGTCGATCGCGCAATATCGCGCCGAAGTGCGTACGAAAATCTCACGAAAACCGTGTATTATGTAAATATCGTTTTTCCCCCACCCCCGTACACAGGCGACCCGCGTATCACGCACGCTATACGCGCATTTCGTTCTCCGAATAAATTCAACCGGCTTGGGTGTCTCATTTACATGTATCCGGCGTGTGCCGTAGTGGTGATGAGCAGGGTCATCCATCGTGTGCGTGCTGTATACGAGAACGCGTTTACAGTGTCGCAGGACACACGCTGCACTCGAGTCTATTTCGAGGCGAATTAAATCCGGGTGTAAACCTATGTATGTGTTACCGTATGCGTGTTTTACATGCACGTATAGTATGACCGTTTGTATCGGTCCGGTGTAAACCCGAACGACCCGATTTGGCTAAACTCTTCGACCTACAAGGTAACCACTCCAGTGGTCTATAGTGATCTGATGGACTCGAAACAGTCCGTGCCGATTCGCGCGTATACGGGGACACACAGAAAACGGTCGTCCATTGTAAATACACCGCACTGGTAACCGAGGTAATTTGACAGTTGCTGGATAATTATCAAAAATGAACTAGGCATAGCCAGGGCCTGATTTACCAACTCGTAGGCCCAGTACATTTTACAATTTTGGGCCCCAAATCTGTCCATCTCTATTTTCTTCAATGCTAAAATAAAAATGTACGCATAATATATTTTTAGATTAATGCTGTATATGATTAGTATATGAGTAGTTGGATCATAGAATAAATATTAGGTATATTAGGTATAAAACCACATCCGCTGCGTCCGAAACCGACGACATCAAAGACGTGCGACGGAAAGCCGACTGCGTGTGCCGACGAACGGCCGGGGAACCCCGCGCGGCGGTGGCTTGCGACGGCATAGCGGACGAACACGCGTGAAACGGACACGCCGTGAATGGTGGGCCCGACCAGCGTGTGTGGTACGATATTATGGTTTTCGGTCCGTACGCCGCGTCGTAGCTACAATGCAGTTTCGCCGCGGCGTGCAGTTTTCGTGTTTTCGCGGTTAAAAAGCGCGGTTTCGTTTTCAGTCGACGCACAACGCACCGGCATAACATACGCATGATCACTCACAAGTATGGTTAGGACCCAACCACACCCAGCGTTTTTTTTTTTTATATTTGGCTAAAATGTGTAGTGGTACCTATTTCATGTCTGCGGCTTCTTCAATTTTTGCCATCAATTTTTGTCGTTCATGGCTGCCTAGCTCTCGTATATGGTGCATATTTCCATCAGATTAGAATAAGTAGTTCCAACTTTTGATGCATCTTCATCGAGTTAACGGTCTTGGAAAGGTCCTGAACCCAAACCGACCGTGAAAATATCTCGAATCACAGTTGATAATTCAGCAGAAAATCCACATTTGGAAGCAAGATTTTTACGAGCGTGCCTGATTCGTATGGTTTTCGTTATGGAAGGAAAACATTGTTTGATTTTGATTAAAATATCGTTTTATCCGTTCCCGTTACAAATTTTTATGGATTATAACCTATAACCAATAATTTGTTTGAAGCTTATTTAATTTAAAAATATACTTAATTATTTACTGCAACGTATGGAATAGTAAATGTTTTATAATATTGTTTTTTCTTAACTTCTCGCATTTTAAGAAGCTTCACAGTGGATTGGATTATGAATGGACTAAAAATTTTGAACACGTGTTTTTGCCAAATTGTCGTTTAGATATTTATCTAAAAAAAAATTGTTAACCTTTTTTTCTATTTAAATATGTGAATTTTATTAGAAAATTACTTTGTACCCATTGCTTGTAACCTACTCAATAAGTTACGATAAAAGCTAAACATCAATGCATAAATTCTGAAATTCAAGTTCAAAATTATACATATTTATAGTTTTTAACATTTAATCGTTTTTTTTTTTTATAAAACAAATACACTTTTATGTAAAATTAAAGGTTTTAAAAAACTTAAAAAAAATAAATTATGGTGAATAGCAATGTATTATATTATTAAAATCTGTAAGACTTTTCAGTGGATATATTTTTTATTTTTTTTTTTTGTACATCTAACAAATAAATAGTTTAAAACTTTAAAAAAATAATAAATTATAATTATAAGAACCCGGTATGCGAAAGGACATTTAACTGAACGGATATTTTGACGAGATGTCATTTTGACGAACGGGATTTATTCTTCGCAATGTGTATACGTATTATTCGCTATCAAATAAGAATTAAAATGTTTTTGAAGTATCATAAAATTGTATGAGATAATTTTTTATAATGAACATTACGATAATGTATTGGTCTGTTTCAGTATAAACATGAAATGAAAACTAATAATAAGGTGGAATGCTTGAGAAATTATCAATAAATTATAATAATAGTATAACACATTTCTAAACCATTACATTGAAGTCGAGCGTCCAGCATAATATGTTTTTCTTTAAAATATTTCATGAAATTCTTACTGAAAAACCCTAAATTTTGCAGACATTTGTTATTTAATTGGTCTACTTTATTTACGCTTTTCTGTTTCTTAGTTAGGAAAATGTTAAATCTGCACCGACAAATAAACTATTTTTTTCGTTTGAACGATGATGACGTGACCTTTAACCGAAGTCGGTAATATGTATATTTTATAATGAAAACTACGCTATGAAAAGCACAATCGTAGAAGTTTACGTCCATATTTTCGAAATCTGAGTCATATTTAAAATATATGCTATCCTGATATTCTTTGAATCTTAAATCAAATCTATTGATCTGGTTCATCACGTGACATCAGTAAGTATAAATTTTCTTCTATATATAATTCTGTATATATATGGTCTATAAAGCCTTGTGTTTCTAATCATTACTACAATAATATAAACTTCCCACAATGTCCTAAAGTTTAAACATTTAACACTGCAAGGTAACGTTTCAGACTGGATTTGTTTCACGTGCGTGCGTATTATATAATATTCATTATATGTAAACGTTTGTGGGACGAATGAACGCGCGAGTGATAGTAAAATAATGAATGTATAATGTATATGATGTTCTACAGATTTGCATACGTGCAACGCGTTTACGTTTTAGATAGTGAACTCGAATATACTTCGAAAATATAAGCAAAGTAACTTGAATTGACAAGTAATTAAAAAGTAAAATATTGATCTCGCAGTGAATCGATTACCGTTCTATAATGCACAGCCGCCCTAAAACTAATTTATACTTATAAGTAGGAATAAAAATGTTTTTTTTTTTTTTTTCATAACTTGCATTTATTTATTCAGGAAAAAAATATTAAATTAACATATGACATGGAGTTTTTGGAAACGTTTTTGAACGCATTGTGTTATTTGATTCGAGGTATGGTGGATTTGACATTCATAAGTCTTTTCTTCAAAGTACAGTTCATTCGCAACCTATCTTCATTTTCCGCCTTTCGGTTGATGGAAACGGACGACTGCAGTTGCCGTCCAGAGCGTATTGGCACAACTTTAGGAGTTTTTGGTTTTCCATACGTATCTATAATCATCTGTTTCTTATCGAGATGAAACTCTGGCCTCGCCTCCGCCATGATTCTTCTTCCCACGTCGCATAAGCCGTCTGAAGAGGCCAGATGACAACATATTGATTTATTTTCAGTCGTGGTTTTCATCAATTTTGGTATGATCGGCAAACGCTTTCCCAGTAAACCGATTTCATGTGAGTGTTCTTTTTTTGGTGGACTTGGGGCGGGCATCTTCGAACTCCTGATGCATCCTACGGGTTTCTTTGCTGGAATCAATTTTCGCACATCACCGGACTCGTTTTGAAGAGCACTGTGGCGCGGCTCATTCACCACATTACGCTCACTGCACTGCGACAACTTGTCACCACTTTTTTTACCCATCACTGAGGGTCTTGGCCGTTCTGTGGTAGCTTTTTGAGGAACACAATATTGTGGTTTGACTGCGGCCGTGACTTTTTGCCTTAACGGTGAATGCATTTCCACATAAATTGCAGGGCCTCTAGTGGTACCAACAGCAGACGTTTTTGGCGACAATGACCTCTTCGGTAATCCCGGGTCCCCCGTCGTGATCGTGCTGTTAACGATTTCATGTGAAATTATTTTTTTTTGAGGACTTTTTGCGAACATCTTCGCTCTCCCGATGCATTGGACGGGTTTCATTGAAGGAGTCGATTTTCGCACATCTGCTGAGGTTTTTGACCGTATCGTGGTAGTTTTTCTAGGGAAGATATCTTGTGGTTTTTTTGCGGCCGTGTTTTTCGGCTTTAACGGTAACATCGGTAAACGCATTTCCGAACGATCCGTAGTGCCTCTCGCGATACCAGCAAGATACGCATCTAGCATCGATGACCTTGTCACAACACCCGGTATATTGCTCGGGTTCGTGTTGTAACTGCATTCATGTGAGCTAAGTTGTTTTTGCGATTTTTTGACGGGAATATTTGAATTTCCAATGCACCCGTCTGGTTTCTTCGGTAGTGTCGATGTTAGGAAGTCACCAGTCCCGTTCCAAAGAGCACGTGATGACACAATACGCTCAGTGCCCTGCGAAGTCTTATCACCACTTCCCGTGCTTCCAACAGTCAATCCAACGTTTCCAGCAGCAGGTGTCTTTGGCAACACCGACCGTTTCACGAGTCCAGTCTTGTTGTATGACTCTGTTTTAAAATCTTTACAGTTAAGTGGTCTTGAATCCACATTAGTTCTATGAAACATACTATTAGCTCTCTCCTCATTTAATATCTTAAAAAAATACTTAACAGAAACCGGCCAGCCGTCGCTCGAACTGTCGCTGGAAAGTAAATCACTGAACGGACCCCATTCCTCCTCATCATCGGTGATATCTGTCCTGAATTCGGATGAACACGAAAAAAGTCGTTCGTCCTCCATATTTTGAGACTTGCAAAATGTCACGGAGAAATAGAAAAATATACTTCAGACTATTCAGTTAACAAATTAAGAACTTTTCAACTAGGTCGAATGAAATATTTCGCTATTATATCAATGTATCTGGTATTTTATTGATTGCAAAGCAAATTGTCATGGTCGCAAAATTGATATATTGTATAATATATAAAGCCAATACACATATTTGACCGTAAGAAAAAAATATTTATTTATTATATATAGAAATCAAAAAACAAAATGAGGGGGGCCTAGTCCATGTAGCCCTCCCACTTTGACCTATTGACTCCGGACAAATTGTAAACAAAATGAGGTGGTCAAGCTTATAATCCCCACAGATAAAAATATAAAACAGATAAAATTAAATAATATGAATAAAACTTAGGCTATCACAAAAATAAAAAATTTATTGTTGATATTTAAAAAAACAAATACATCAATTATTAAAAGAAATATTAATTTTTTAAAGATAAAATTCTTAAAAACTGACGATTGAAAAATAAACGTCAACTCATAGATGGCCAATTTTAACGTCTCATTTGAAATAAAATGCTAAAACAGTCAAAACTCTTTCTGTTATGCGCTGGTCTTCAAGAAATGATCCTTGTGTAGTTGTGTCAGCTAGAATGAATCTGGGAATGAAATAATACAAGTTCTCACTACAATCGAATTGGATAAAACTGGAAAATCAGAAACAATATGTGAAGCTCGTGGACTTAGAATACAACTTGAGAAACTGGAAATGGCATTCATGGCTGTCCTATGAGGTTTTTTACTTGATAGGTTAAATTATGTTAGTAAAAAATTACAGAATGTTAACATCAATGTGTGTACAGTGCTCGAATTATATGATTCATTGATTCATTTTGTGAATTCACAGCGAGAGGCATTTGATGAATATGAAGAAAAAGCACTAATCAAAGTAAAAAACAAAACATATCAATCTGAAAAATCTATTAAAAGAAAAAAAAATAATTTGCCATGATGAAACTCGAGATGGACAAGTAGACATATCAGCGAATGATAATTTTAGAATTAATACATTATATGTTATACACGATAGATTAGCTACTGAATTGAGTTATAGACGAAAAGCATATGAAACATATTGTAAACCGTTTGATTTCTTTACTAAACTTCTTGAATGGGATAACTCTGAAACATGGTTAAAGCAAATGAGTTATGTTTCATTTACAAATCAGACTTAGAAAAATATGAACAACTACATTTTCGTTCTCATCAAATTACAAGTTTTAATGAAAAGAAAATTACACCATTATTACTATTGCTTGTAATTGATGACCTTAATCGCATAGCTGGTATTACACATAGCTCTCGTTTTAACGTCATCATTCGAGTATTACGGAGCAAATGTTCAGTGAGAAAAAAGTATTTTTATTTGTCAGCTATATAGTTATCATAGGTGCACATTTTTATACTTTTCTTTTTAATCCATACATAATGGTATTATTATACATATACGTGTATATCCACAAATGTGTTATGTAAAGTTTGTGTCACCACAGGACATCCATAAGGTGGCGTGAAAAAACAACCAAGGAAAACATAGGTTTTTTAGTAACTTGAACATTTAATAAAATAAAATCCAAATTAAAGCATTTTTACGGGGAGAAAAAGGGTAGCATGATTAAAAAATCACCCTGTATACACATATTTGTGTAATTTTGTTATATGTAACCTGAAGTATCAATAAATATTTTGATTGAATTACATTTTTTATAAGATAATGTGTACTGTTTTGTAAGTCATTCACCTTATTGACTCATTCGGTTTACGGACTCAAGCGATCTGGTCCCAAAGTGAGACCAATAAGTGGCGACTTCTGTATATATCATCCGTACGGGTGCATGGTCGAATTTGAGAATTATACCCGCTTCTAGTACCCAGGATCCTGATCGATTTAACCAATTTTTTTCTCATTACATCTTTTTTTGATTTGGCCCACTACATAATATAAAGTTCTAAACGGTTTTCAAAAAACAGATAAAAAGGTCCGCCCGAAAAATCGTTTTCAATATTGTTATAGTGCCACGGTGGACGGAGATTCCTAACGTATAATAATTATAACCTATTGCAATGCCGCACGGGACGTCATAGTATTTTATATCGTCAAAACACTATTTTTATGTCGCGTATTAATATATTATAATTAGATATCTAAAACAAAAATGTCTAGCCCTAGGCTAATCGGGCTTATGTGGCCTGTACTTGCGTCCGTGTATGTGTGTAGAATATGCCATATTTCACTTACAGTGCGCGCGTACATAGTGTTGTATTTACCCGCTTAATTAGTGCACCCAAAGCGAAACGTTATACCGGGTGGTTGGCGCGTGGGCCGAGCGTTATTCATCGTCGTCTCACGTATAATGAACTAGTGCGCAGAGATTATGCCTACGTATCCAACCTATATTATTATTACTATTATTACGCACCCACACACACACACACACACACACACGTGTAAACATGTTTATTTGACGCGACGGTCTTTATATATATATAATTTACATTTTAACGCCGTGCGATAACATAATTAATTAAGCCGGAGCGAATCGCCATGCGTTTACGTTATTTAATTATTAAGTTTTCTGCGCTAACCGGAAATCGCTGCCCGTAGTATAGCAGGTCTATACATCGGGTAGAGTGATGTAAACTATAATTGCAGGAAACACGAAATATTTCTAATTTATGGTTTATTAGAATATTCGATTCGATAAAACAATTATTATTATTGCGATTATGAATCTAAGTTAGGTCACCTAACTATTTCAGAACCGATTTGGTTTGTCGATTATTTCGTAACTTTGAACGACAAAGTTTTTTTCCGTCTTCGAAATTCCTTGTAGATGAATAGGTATGATATTATCAGAATGACATGAGAATCTCGATTTATCTTTCTCGAAAAGACGACGATCCGAATCGGAAAAGAGGGTTTTTATTGAAAAATGATTTGTCTTACTGCGGAGTGCGTTAGAAAAGGCTTGAAATTGAAATTTTTATACCAACTTATACATCTATGTACCCGGTACCTACTGTATCGCGTTCCCGGTCGACATTAGCGCAGTGACGTAAGTTAGAATAATAACACTAATAAATATGTAGTATGCTAGTTATACATAGTTATAGCTGTACGAATTGTTGTACGAACTTCGCGGTACATACGTATAATATTTGAGAGTACGACGGCGGGTTTTTATGGTTTTTTTGCTATCAAAGTTACTGGTCACCGCTGTATAACACGCGCGAGCTGATATTTTTAGCGTATTGTCGCCGGTTCCCACTCTCAGACAAAAAAAAATAATTATATTATTATTATATTAAAAAAAAGTTTATACTCATAAATGATTTGTTTTTGTTTTGTTTGAGACCGGTGTTTATTGTAGTTGTACAAATGCCAGCGGGTTTTCTCGTTTTTCTCGTCCGTGTTTTTTTTTACTACTGCTGGGGGGTGTCACCGCGCTATACATAACGAGCCGCCGGGGTTGGGAAAATTTGCAAATTAATCGCGACTTGTTTATACTGTAAAAACGGTTAGGATTTCCGGTTAACGCTTCTGGCCAACACTGTCACACACTAACTCTCCACGTACACACGTCGACGTCAAAATTCTAAACGTTTGCTCGAGTTGCGTTTTATTTGTTTCTCGTTTTTGCGGCTCCTCCGTCGTTATTGTTTCCTTGACTAACTATAACCAAGTACGTGTCGTATGCCAATTAGACTTAAATAAACATCGCATTAATTTGTTTACGGGTTAAACAAATATGATATAATGACGCTATAGTTCATAAATAATCGCGGATCCGTATACGTACACATTCAGCATTTAAATTGGCTGGAAACCGCCTGCGCACGATACACCCGGTAAAATATGATCGAGCACGCTCCGATTTTCATGCCGCTTCTTCGGTATTGTTGTGTAAATACAAAGTTTTTTTTTATGATTTTCGGTATTGTGTGGGCTAAACTTTTCTTTTTTACAAACTCAAAACGTTGCCAAACTTCTATATTACTTTTTTTTATCAAAAATATTGTATTGTATAATATATATATATAATATTACTGCATACTGTTATATTGTAATATCAAGTGGGTTTGTCATTTATGTACGTCATTCTTATTACTACTGTTAGTACTTGTTACTACTTGTTCTATTATATGTCATATTTATAAAACATCTACGATTCACAAACATTGTGCGCACCTACATATTTAAATACAACATTGAAAAGTCACGTATATTGTATCAAGTATAATAATGTAAGAAACTATTGTTCAAGTGCGTTGTATATGAAGTTTTATTATTAAGACTTATGTTCAAAAATGAGATACTAAAGTGTTTTATGTGTGGAATAAACTTATATGATGCAAGCGCTTTAATACTATAGTGCAACATTAATCGTCAATTGATTTTCAGCCAGTTGACAAATTAAACCATGTTCAAATGTCAATCATGTCTGTTGGGTTTTTTGGGCTTATTCGACCTTGGAGGGCGATCGATTGTTTTTGAAAATCCGTTGATGCTCAATTGCTTAGCGTTTCAAGCATCGGTGGCTAGTTCTTTGATCAGTATACTCAAGTGCTCAAGATAGTCAATACACACACATATATATATATACATATATATACATATATAATTATCTTTCGTACAACACGGTTGAGAACAAAAGCGTTCTTATAATTTTTACCCCCAAAACTTGTCGAAAAAAACAACAAAAGCCTGTGAAACGTTGAGTCAAGTACCTATCTACCGATCGGAGTTGGGAACGATTTGACAACGTTGCATAAAAACAATTTTGCTCATTCGGGGTCCACGGACGATTCGAGGGTTTTGCCCGATTGTGTGTTGTACACCGTGCGCGTTTGGTGGTTAGATCACCAATTCGTCTCTAAAAATATCACGTTCCAGTAATATAAAACGACCTGATAACAATATTCTAGGATGCTGTACATTTTTTTTGCAACTCTAGCAGTTTGATTTAACGCATATATATGTAACTGTGTGTAAGTTACACCTCCTTACGTAAACACAAATGCGTACACAATTAGTCGTACCGTGGAATGCAATACGCGTAGGTATATATTACATAGGTAGTTGTTAAAACAACATTATTAAATCACACAGTATTATACTTACTATGTGAATACTGTGAAACGCGGGTGATTATGTGTTTGCACCGTCTCTGCGAAGAATATAATAAAGTACTACTGCGACGTCAGATTTAATGATTTATAATTTATATTTTATTTACTCTTTAATTGACTTATATCCACCATAAATTATTGTTATTGGATGATATTATTATTCGTACTTCACGTAATAACGCCATAACGGTGTGTATTGAACCGAAGAAGTGAAGCGCAGTACACCGCGTTAGGTCGTTAAATATTTTCATCGTATAAGTTTGCACTGGCAAATGCGGTCGGTAATCAATAATAATAATTGTTATGGACTTTAAAATCTGTTATTATGCTAATTAAGGGGGAGCAAAAAAATATATTAACAAGGATAAAGTTTGTCCTGCTACGGTGAAAGACGAATAAAATTATCTTCAGCAGTTGGGACATTGTGAACCGCGGAACACAATACTTCGTTAATACAACATTGTGTACAACATTTGAGTGTGTACAGGCCACGTCCAATCCTCCCAGGCTTATCCCAAGGCCAGCAGATATATAGTTTTGCATTGTGTTTCATTTTAAACCACGTAATCCTCTTACACTTCGGATGTCTCACGATAAATATGAATCTCATAAATCTATAAATCGTACATCGTATAATTCTTGATTGAACATAATCTACCGTTATTTGTAAAACCACTCAATAGATTTACTGCGGGTTTCCCATATTCTTTGTTGCGACTATGTTCCGTTTTTTTTTTCATCTTAGCCGTATTAATTTAATTTAGATTTCATTTAAAATGTCAGCGTTTTTTGCCGAATCGAAACGATCACAAATAAAGCAGTCGGATTTTGTTCGGTTATGATACGAGTATACATCACATATTTTACAATTGATATTTGTGTTTATATTTTTCCACATTTTCCAGCCGAACGTTTATCTTTGTGTATAAAGTATTTTCAAACGTCGTCGTCCGCACAGTTGTGACTGATAGTGCGTGTTTTGATTTATTTACCAACAAAATAAATTTCAATCATCAATTAATAAAATAAATAATTCAGATACTTTGGAGTAAAAGCTTGGAGTATCTTAAAAATAATCTTCAATTACACTTTAAACTTCTAGGTGGATCTGAGAAGGTGCAGTATAGTAGATGGCCCGCAGAGTGCGTGAGTCTACAGCTGTTAATCGGTCGAGTTAGGAAATAATCACATCGTAAATTCATTAACTTTAGTTTTCAGTTCAATCACTATAATTTTTTTTACCATCGTGTTTCATAGGTGTATAATTTAATTTTAAAAATGGGGTAGCTATTACTTATATTGATTTCCGACACCCAAAACAAGTACTACGGGGTACTGTAAACTGTAAAGTAGTTATGCTACTGCTCTAGCCCCTAATGATGCCTTCATGTTAGTGACATAATTATTAGTCATAATTACGGATTAAAACCACATGCATATATACGTGTGGTTACGTGATTTCGGTCGGAAAGTTTGGAAAAACTTCCAAGGGGTGGTGCTTGATGACAGCGGTGACGGTTCGATGTCCCTACGAAACGTATTAGTCCGATGACCCTTGCGTCCGTGCACTTCACTCAACGGGGTGTAATTCTCGTAACACGGTCGGCATGTGCATAGGTCCTGCGTCCACTTTCGGCATCGAGGATTTAGCCCCTCTTCCCCTTCACCCGTCCCGATTTCAACCCTCTCCGACCACGGAAATGTAAAAGGATTAGTTACGACCGGTCGGCTTCAGCGTATTTTAAATACGCACGTCCGAACCGAGCGGTGTCGGCTTGGTGATAACAATAATATTACTACTACTGCATGTCTATTTTAACGCGAATTAATATTATGTTCGGCATTGTTCCGTCTGTGACCGCAGGCCGTATAGTTGCGCTACCACCGCAGCAGCAACAGCCTCGGGCATTTGCGTATCCATAGTCATTTAATGTTTAAAATATCTATTCTGCACCGCGTACGGTTTGCTGGGTCACAGGTGTCAATGATACGTTGTGTTTTCTTTTGTATACATTTTTTTCTGATAATACACCTGCATCGAGCGCAGCATTTTCATGGATCGATAATTGTACCCGACGAGTGATGTATTTTTCATACTTAATAGTTCAATTTCGATTTTTTCGGTTGTTTCTCTAAGCTGTAAGAGACATTGAAAGAAATGGTTGATTATTTACCATTTCGTTTTTTATGATACATGTATGCACAAAGTTAGTTACTATTTCAACTAAACCTGTAATGACCAACGCAACAGCCGAACGATTATACACTCTCGCGGAACCCAACCTAACTGCTTTTAAGGTTTTTATTTCATTTTCACCAATAAACGTGCCAAATCGATGACATCGGATATTTTCATTAAATATTGCTTGGTAGTGAAAATAACCGTGACAGTTTGATATTGTCTTTGCGAATTGTTCATTTTCTGCGCATGACTTTCAGAAAAGTACGGTTCTTGTGTTCGTGATGTGCGCATACATTTTGCGTACAACTTACTGTTTGCGGAAATAAAAATTAAACTTTTGGGTTACTTTTTTTTATAGAAATTAAGTAGTATACAGGGTGTCCCACCGGTATTTACACAGAGCGATGTCTCCCGTGTTATAGAGATTATCAAATTCTGTTTTTTATTAAGCATCCCTGGGTTAATACAATTTTGTTGACAATAGTTTGGTAAATTTTTTGTGTACTATTAGAGAATTTAAGAAATCAATTTTTTATATTATAATTTTTCTGAAATTCGGAATAGCCTTTTTTTAGGGCTTCTTTTTTTAAAAAATTCGACGGTTCAACTTTCAGTTTTCATGGGATTCATGATTTTTAATAATTTTTTTAGTTAACAAGAAAATAGTGTACTATCTACACAATTTTTAATAGTAATAATATTATCAGAATGATGAGTTGATAATAATTTTTTATATTTCTTGAATCCAATGAAAATTGAAAGTTAAATCGTCAAAATGTTTAGAAGAAAAACCCCTATAAAAAGGCTATCTTCAAAATTTAGAACAATTATAAAATAAAAAGTTATCTTTTTCACGTCTGTAATAAATAATACACGTTTATTTATCAAACTGCTGTCATCAAAATTACCTTTGTCCAGCGATAAAGAAAACAGAATTTGATAATCTTCATTAACATGGGAGATATCGCTCTGTGTAAATCCCGATGGGACACTCTGTATATATTTATAATACAATATTTCACAGGAGCTCGTGTGCGGACGTAGAGACAAGTTGACGTAGCATAAGAACAAAACCATTTCGTCTTGACGTGTACGTTTCTTGACGTATTCCATGGAGCATGAAATATATGCGTGTGTGTGTGTTTGTCTGGTGCGTGCGTGTGTGTGCGAACGTAGAAAGTTAACACCAATAACGCGATTAGTTTCATCTGTAGTTCTATTGCTGAAAGCAACCTAATTTTATAAAACTTTTCGCGAGTTGTAAAGTGAATAAAAGGTGGTACCCGCGCGCTACTATATTATATTTTCCGGAAAAACTTACGACTTTAGTTTATGAAGTATATATATAAATATATTTATATATATATATATATATGCCTTTCGATTGTTGTTCAAAGATCTTTTTCTGTATATTTATTTCGTTGCTACGACCTAATTGTGTGAGCAGACTTTTTATAGGCACCGCGCGTCAAACAATAGAATCATTCGGATACAGTGATTTCGATCGATTTTAAAACTGGCGCGTCATTATGTATGTATGTAGGTACGTGATATTATTCGGAACAAATACTTTAGTAAAATATTGTGTACTCTTGGGTTGCTTGTTAACAGGTTAGTTTATTTTGAATCACTAAATTAATTAAAAATCATTTTATAAATTATTGTTTTCCGACGGTGCGGCAATGTTGAAAAACAAGGGTTTTGATTACGGGTTTTAATTGGATTATTATTACTATTATTATTGTTAAAGTAAAATGTATAGTAAAGGTCTTACTGGTAGTCTTATAGTGCCCGCGAGGAATTTGTCGAATACAATTTTTGAAACATGTTTAATGAATTAATTAGTGTTAAATTTACGATTTTCATTATTATAGTCGTATAGTATAATTAATCATTTTAGAGTACAGTTTTTGAACTAAAAGAAAATAATCATCATATTTTTTGTACGATTAGAATTTACCCATAAGGATTTGTAAAGTTCAAGAAATATTTAGTAAACGACGGTAAGTGTTACGGTTGCGATTTGAAAACGACAATACATTTAATTTGTAAGTATTAATTGGAGTTATATGTGAAAAATGTATGAAATACGCGTATTATAATACATCTTTGCAATTTGTTCGTTGAAATTGGTTTTTAAATTGAAAGTCTATGGCTGTTCTTGAACATAGTATAAAATAAACCAAAGAAAATTGGTAATGTAACGTCAAATTCGTCATACTAAATAAACTAATAAATCATTTTCTGTTGACGTATATATTTTATATTTTCGAATCTAGTCCATCGTCTGCTTTCAAATTTACGGAGAATAATATGTCAAGCCTAATTGGGTGTTGGTAGGGGTAGCCCCATGAGGTTTTAGCGCCATTAACTATTTGTGAACTCTTTTTCTCTGGGGTAAAAGACAATTTTAAAGTTTTATTAAAAACGGTAAGTCATCGTGGCTTCCGGGAAACTCTATTGTGATCGACAAATATGATAAATAAAACCATTATTTTAAAATTGAAAAAACATAAATATTTGAAGAATTGATTAATAAACGGCATATCTCGATGACAATATGTATTCAATAACTTGACAAATCGACTTAAAAAAGAACTTTCAAGTATAGATCACTTCAATTGCATGAACATTTAACATACTATGGTAACTCTTGGCCCAAAAATGGCTCTTTATGGAAAGCAACAAAAGATATCATCAAATAAAAAAAATTACTCCATTTCATCTCGTCACCATTGAAAACAAAATAATACTGTCCGGGCGTTTTCCTTGATGTCAGCCAAGCATTCGACAGAGTGTGGCACGATGGTCCATTATTTAAACATAACATCTTTTTACCCGCTCCACATTACTTTATACTTAAATCGTATCTTGAAGACAGATTTTTGCTGTAAGATATGGAATCTCAATTTCAACATATAATATTAACGCTGGAGTTCCTTAGGGTAGCGACCTCGAACCATTACTTTATAATATATTTATATATGACATTTCGAACACTATAAGTACAAAGAAAGATTATACCAAGTACAAAGGGAAACAATGCAACTCAGGCCTTCACCTTCTACGTCCAATTTTAAAATAAAAATACTCATATACAAAACCCTTTTAGCCTCTTTGGTCATATGAAATTCAAATACGGGGTCAAGAAAATCTTCCTACATGCACCCACTGAAAGCATTTCAGAAAATTAGTTGCCGACTAATTACTGGATGCCCATGGTATGTTTCGAATCTTAATCTACGCAATGACCTAAGAATCTCTTCACTCAAAATCCTAGCCAATCAGTACTGCAAAAGATTTCTTGACAAACTGATAAACCAAAAAAAACTCCTTATCTTAAAATGTCCTCCTCCATTCCGGGAAATAGAATTCAAAAGCTAAAGAGAAATTGGGCAAGAGATACATTAACGAACCTTATTCCTTAACCCATCGTACCAACTAGACAAAATATCCTTTCAAAAAGTACGATGTTCGTATACATTGGAGTGATCTTTCTGGTGGAAATCGTATACACAGACACAACAAAATCACATTATGATAAAACCAATACATTCCTCGTATTACTCAGAATTTTAAAGATAAATATACAAATAAATAATTGTATTTATATTTCAGAGATGCTAAACTAATGAGTGGCTTCCTCCCTCACGTTTCCATGTAATTTATTCTATTGTTTGTTTTCTCTTGTGAATACTCAAATTTACTCATTGTGCTTGTACAAGTATATATTGTAAATAATAAGTAAATTTTAAATAGAAAAAAAATTGATTAATAGTATTCAAACAATATTCGCTTGGAATATACATATTATAATGTTTTTTGATAATACATTGTGCGTTAGAAATTGAACCCTATGAACTGAAATGTTTGTATAAAATACAAAAAATAGAAAAAAGTACAATCGAAACATCTCAGAGGTGTATTACGTATAAAAGCACAAACATTTTTAAAACAATTGCACATTTCATTGAAATGTATAGAAGATACATAGACATGTATATATAGTGTATTCTATTAATAATTATGAAAATGGAAAAAACATTTTTATATATATTTAAATGCTATACAGAACCATAGGTATATATTAAGTGCAATATTCACGGAGTAGTGTTCGGTTGATATTTGTTTTTATTGTGCGTGTTTCATCAATCGAATTTATCAATGCAGACCGAAAAACTACCATTGAAATCGAATAACAATAGCGTTTTCATTTCAAAGTTGGCTGCGCTTGAATAAAAATTCCACATTGGTCCCCCGAGATGTTTCCTCGGAAGTTTTCATTTATACAAACACCGACATGGCAATGCACATATATACATGATGGTTAATGAATTAAAGAATACGTAGACATTGGAAGCGATTCGAAATTCACTTAAGTGATCTAGTAGGACGGAAACTTTGGCCGTAGGTCAACATTTATAAATTTTAATCAAAACTTCAGAAGTTACCCATATGGCATCGCCAAGACCAAGTACACCATCTATATACTGATTATAATGCGAACTCGTATGAGAAGAAATTTAACGTTAGCACGAGGCTAATGTTTGAGTTATTCGGCTCTAACGCATTCCACAGGGATGACATTAATTAAATTTTTAAATGTTTTATGTTTTACCTTGTAAACGAGCCGGTGATTGAATTTTAGAAAAGACTCTTAAGAGCAGAGTAAATATTATTATTTTAAGACAAATAGTGTGTATGCGTGTGGAGTGCACGGGATCAATGGTGCTTTTTTGTAAGACGACTAAAATGCCTACGAAATAATTGAAAAGCAGTCTCTAAGTAAAGTATAATCGAAAACCATTCAATTACATATTGGAGTTTTAAAGTGACGCAACATGCGTCCTCCTCTGATGCGTTTACGATTGTTTACGTATATTATATAAAATTATCATAAAATATCGCACACAATTTATTACGAAATAATTGCTAGAAAATCCGTTGATCCGACAATATAGAGGACGATTTTTTCACTAAATTACAACCCTCTTTTTTGAACGTCAATATGCTTAAATTTGGTTTTTTTTTCAAGTTACCATAAGACCTACGTTTTCTAAAAATGTTTTTCGTGCCACCTTAAGGGTGTGCTGTGGGTAGGAAAACTTTTTTTTTCAAATGGGAACACCTTATTGTTTACACAACATACCATTCAGTTCAATTTTCTTGAATTTTTTATGTAATTTTGTCAAAATTCGGACTACTACTTTTGGAGTTATTCAAATTTAAAATTGCGTATGAAAAGTGTAAAATTTGCGTTACCTCGAATCAGTAGCAATTTGCGAAAAATACATGTAAATCATGTAATATAAGAATAAAAAGATAAAACTTAAATTAGAATAATTAAAAAACTACTCGTTCGAATTTTGGTTCAATAAATCAAACTTTACAAATAGGTAAAATGTTCCCAATGAAATACCACATTGAAAAAAAGGATGTTTTTATTTGAAAAAAATCCTTTATCACAGGAGGGTGCCACCCCTTAAGGTGGTATGAAAAATAAAAGTCATGGAAGACAAAGATATTATGATAATTTGAACAAAAATCCAAATTTAAGCCATTTTTCGGCCAAACCGTTGAACATGGTTAAAAAAACACCCTGTATACGATGGGTAAGATATTATCTTATATATTTAACGTATAAGATCATGAGAGATGGGTAGGTACTTTGTTTATGCATCTACTGCAGTATCCCAAAAATGCACATCGAAACCGCGGGGGTTATTTACTATACGTGGGTATATAATACATATTATATAAGCAGGGCTATAATTCGTGTTTAATCAACCCCACATACGAATTGTGATCTATCTGTTCGTAAATAACATACGAGTAGTCACTATCGTTTGTTTTAACAACGACCCCGATGGGTTTTTCTCAGTAATACGCGCCGCTTCAAAAGTGTTTTGCTCGGCTGATTATATGCGTATAATATTTTTCCACGTATAATGGCATTTGAAGAATTTAACGAAAAATGTAATGCTGTGGAATTTAAGAATGCAGAGATTTCTGCCTCAGAGAACTTTTATAGAATTCATATACGAAGATATGATATTAAAAATATTTAATTAGAAAAAGTGAAATTTAAAATTAAACAATCTTCATGAGTTCAATAGTCAGTTGATATACGTTCTAGAAGGTACTGCACAAATTAAATGGAAAAATATTCAAATGTCGTTCGGCTTCCATCTGATTAAGTTGACTATGAAATATTAAAATGTATATGTAATGCACATAAATTGAAGTAAGTGCATTTTCGAATTGGGAATATGGAGTACTCACCACTTATGTACCACTTAAATATATAGCCCACTCGCCGAAAGTCGGGTTCGTATGAGACGAATTCTCTCATATCACAAGTGAAGGAAACAAATATAGTTATAGAGACTACGAAGGTTCTGAGAATATACTTTGTTCTCAGTAAACTTTGAAAATGTTAACTTGCATATCTTACTTGAAGACGATACCGTTGTAAGCAAACAAACGAGAAAATGATTTTCATAATTTGACATGGTTTGGAGGTCGGTGTTGTGGTTTTGGTAGGACACTCTTTAGACACTTAATGTGTTTACCTATTATGTTTTGTAAATATAAAATAAGATACGTCATTGTAGCAATAGTGTTGTACTTTCACGATCGTGAAATATTAATTAAATATTAATGTAAATTCATGATTGTAGATTTATTTTTAATAATAGAATGACGTTCCTAAGACGGTACGCGGCAGAGTACGAAAACTTGTCTCTCCTATATTTCTTTAACGAAAATCACACCCAAACCTCAAACTTACCTAAGTATCGAGGTGAAACGAATGCTCCCACCCCAACATTTTTACGTCATCCAACCTAAGTATTTTACACGAAACACTTAACCGCCGGAAACCACTATCTCGGATAACAGTGATTTTCTAAACAAAATACACTCAAAATATTCTCTTCGGCGTAAACGGACGAGAAAAAAAAAGATCCGCATCTAAGGCATTGTTTTCCGTGTACGAGTATATCCCAAAAGATAACCTTTAACAAACCATCTTATCTTCTGACAACAACCAAAACGAAGAACATACAAAAGAAAAGATTTGAACTTCGCATTAGCTGGATCAAACTATTCGACGAACTAGATAAATCATTGGAACCAGGAGCAACTATATATTTTCAAACACAAATAAATCGCTAATCTCTTTCACCGAGATTAAATATTATATAATTGAAACGTCGTCGTATAAAAATACAAATATTAACGTGTTATGCGATGCAATTAGTAATGAGTAATGACACTGAAGATCTGCTGGAAATCATAGAGCAAGTAAGACCTACACTTGTTGACCGTTTAATAAAAACAGTGCTCTACGTTTTTCAAACTCTTTTTCCATATTTGTGTATGTTCAAATATAATTAAATTGATCAATTATTTTTTTTAAAAAAAAGCAGAATTTTAAGCGAGAAAAATCTATTCTGCCGAATTCAAAATATTATTAATTTATCGAAATTCAAGTAAACATAACATATTTTGTACGTAACTGTCCAATTTTACGGTATTCATTATTTCCCGAAGTAAGAACGAACATAGTTTTTTCATGTATAACACCGCAGTGTGATAGAAAGGAAAACAGGCAGTAATAAAAGAAAGGAAAATCCGTTTCGTGCCTGCGCATTCGGAGCTATTATTGTTCAAAACCCGAAGGATCGTTATTCAAATCTCTTCTAATTTATCAGAAAATATGAAACATCAAAAGTACGGCAACCGTCGCTAACGTCGTTAGACCGAACACTGCAACAGCATACGGCCGTGGCGATAAAAACGTCTATTTTTCATCCCCCCTCGCCCGTCCGCATTCATTTCGATTCAAACGCCGCCGCCGCCGTCTTCACGCGCGTACACATTTCGTTTTTACCGGCATATTTTTTTCACCCAAGAACCGATGTGTACAGCGTGCACCGGACAACGGCGTCGTAATACGTTACCGCGGTGTATAGCGTACTTTGCCAACGCGTTATGTTCCGCCTTTTCCCGCCACGTATACGTTATACGGTCGCGCCGCCGCCGCCGAGACTTTGACATTTGCCCGAATCCCCGAGGCATTTACGTGATGTGCACTAGCAGCGCCTCCGCCGCATTATTCTGTTACGGTATTGAACCGACGACGTGTAGAGTATATGTGTATTGTTACAGTCGAATCCCATTTGGACTATGCATTGTATACGAGCCGTGCGTTTATATCCCGCGCGCGAAATTCTTAGCGCGGATACCGTCGTCGAAGGGATGGCGCCGCGGGGCTTTCTCCTCCCGTGCATAGCGTGGTAAAATACTACGCGTACAATAAAACGGTAAAAAATACAAGTCCAATCGCAGCAGAAACTCGATTAACCGGTCACCGTCGGGACCGGGGCTATGACGGTTAACAGACATTTTCCAATAAACTGTACGTTTTACGTGCGTGTATATTTTAATAACAATACGAGTCAGTATAAAATAACCGTGCATACCATGTATAATAGAAAAATAATACTTGATACCTAACGGCTGACTGTAAAAATACCTAACTTTGATCGTTGATCGAACATAATCTCGACGATCAAAGTTATCGTAATCGATCGTAGACTAACGTTTTTTTATTCTCGAAGCGATGACGGATAACTGAGAGCGACGGTTAAACGAGTTTCTTCTGTACGATAATATAGTATATATTGTGTATAGTGTAACCATCGCATAGAGCTGCAGTTTGATTCCCACGGACGTGCCCTATGCAATACACGCGTCGTGACAAATCACGAGATAACACGTTATTCGCGTGTTTACACATTATTGTTGCATTCAGTGCCTCGACAGTGGCGTGTTTTATGAGCGAGCTGTAATTTGACACAGTTAAAACAATTGAGAAACGGATAACGCATGCAGGTATATAATACTCGGATTGATATTTACAACACTCGGGCTTCGTGTGCGAATGCGTTTTTCGGTATTATTTAGTTTAGCATTTCAACGTTTGTGTATGCTGTACACATCGTTCCGTGACTGTTTTTACTATTTTTTTTATTTCTTATAATAATCATACGGAGTGATCGAATTACAAGTGGGTGGGTACATATTATTATTATTATAGAAAATAACAAAATCTTATTTAGCCGTACAAAATATAGTATTGCTTATATTATAACTGTTTGTTTATGAAACGGTTTCGGCGGTTTCGAGCGAGTACATAATATTAGACCAATCTCAGGCTTAGGGTAATATTCAACGACGTGTTTTGAAAATAATTTTACACTCTACCCGGGTTTTAGTGGAAATAAGTTTTTTTTTTTTTAACTTTTTAGCTGTGAAATATAATTATATACCAAGGTGGTGGTCAGTGTTTCTTGGACTGACGACCTTTTTTTCTTTTCTTTTTCCACTGTTTAAACCGAGCATCGGGCGAGAATAGTTTATCTCAATACTTTTACCCGAACGACCTACATTCCTATGTGGCTCATTGTTTCGAATTTTCCATGTGTTCACGTTTTAATAAAATCGAGATATTTTGCGTTCACGTTTCAAACGAATGCATGTTGTACTTCCTTTTATTCTTTCTGTGCTCGCATAGTATACATAGTAGTTTGTCGTGTAGAATAATCCGTTTTGTGGTGTACATGATATGATCTACGTTTGTGGATTTTTTTTTAACCCTATCACGTATAGATTATGCCGGTTCTACTAACGCTGATATTTCCCGTGACGGATACGTACACGAATTGTGTTTATATTTAGTTAGTTGTTTAAAAACTTGAACTTCTATACTTGGATCTTACGCAATGATAAACGTACAACAAAGAAAATGAATGTTGATGAGTATATTGATAAGAAGTCTCGTATAATTCAAATTGTAAATCCTCGCGGGACGCCTGCACATCTGTAATACCGTGTGCATATGCTTTGAACGCGTCATATGGTATACAGTATAATTATACGAGAGGAGCTACGGACAATAATGTATTTACTACTCGTACAATATGGACCGTTGCTCCGGACAGGATAATATCTCCCGCTAAATATCGGTCGAAACGTTCATAATCCGTCGAGTTTTTACCTTATCAACCTTCCCGTCTGCAAAAAGCCGCGCGAGAGTGGCTATTAGCCATTAGTTTATCGATCGCTGCGGCGTTGAGAGTGCAGCGTTTTGGTAGGACACCAACCGCATATATTCTGCACTATATTATTATTGTGCACACATTTATTATTACGAGTATTCTTATCGCATCGAAATACATAAGAGTGTACGCGCGGGTGTGTGTATGTCGTCTGCAAATTGTTATACACGATAGTATATTACAGTGTTTACGCGACGGGAAGTCACCGTGTGTGTGTATATATATATACGGTGTACACGTGTATGCAACATGCATATTACGTCTAAGGACTCTGACGTTCAGTGTTGTATTTTGCTTAACAAACACGTTATGTTTTATGAAAACGGCGTGTGGCAAGCGCCACTGCGACGCACGAGTGCTAAAAAGAATTATAATATTTTCGCGTACCGCGTCTCGTGCCCTATTTTTTGTGCAAAATGCACGTACACTGCACGACGTACAGAGTGATTACGTTTTACGGTCGACCTACACGTTCGGGCGTGTTCTCGAAGAATCACATATCGAACCAAAGTTTTAATTAATAACAATAATATAATGCGCACAGCACGTGAAGTTTAGACGGGTAGTGGGGATGCTAAGTTATGCGCCGGCATTTTTCGGGTATCCGCTTCTGTCTGTAACTTTAAACACTCATAAGTAAACAACTATACATGGATACCCGTACTGGTTAAATATTTGATTTTCACGTATCAACAATTTCCTGTACTACAGAATCTAAAATCATCATTTTATATTTTTGCCGTTACGAGAAAAAATTTAAAACAAAAACTCATGAAACGGGAAACTTATAGAATAGCGATTAAAACATTATTGCCTTGTGGAACTATGGCGACCGCGTGTTCGAGTTGTATGGAAAGTACATTTTTTTTTTTTGCATAAATTGACTTAGAAAAATAAGAGACAAAAAAGAAAAATCATCATCCCGTATATTTTGTGCCTACGGTGCATTTGCTGGTAAATGATAAACGTTTTATCTACTTTCGAAAACATGTACACCGAATCTGGTTGTTGAAATTTGCATGTGTAAGCCCCGGCTCTTCGCGAAACTTATATGTTACACGTACTCGAATTCTATTTTTATTTTTCACAGCCTCCGTCCTTCTCCAGCTCCGTTCCCCCCTTCCACTCTCTATGTCTCTCGGCCATCGGTGTTGTTTTATTTTTTCAGACAGATATTCGAGTGGTGGAATGAGATAACGGTCGGATCTGTCACGTCAGGAATTTAAACCATAATGTCGGTGGCCTGATAGTGACCTTTTGAAACGTTGCACGGCGTGTACACGACACGTGTATTATGTTATGTGTATTATATTGTATTATGTATACACTCGTATGTGTGTGTATGTGTGTATGTGTACTATAATATATGACTAAGGGTGTTTCTTCTTGGTACGCGTAAATCGCTTTAAGGGTTAATGTTTTTTTTTTTTTTTTTATAAAATACGTTTTTTTTCCGAAGAGTACGTAAAAATATGAGAAAAATAAATAAACAGCTTTTGTACTCACAGATCTCTTGAACTCGACGGCTCGTGATCTTCGTGCTCTTCTGATAGCATGGCGATCGCCGTGTCCAGACCTTGTTGATGCGTCGCGGTCATCACCTAATAACACGTAAACGTAAATAGGTTATCATGATGAATATATTGTTTTCATTTTTTATTTCGCTTCTCTTATAAAAACAGTACAGCTAAAAAAAAAAAAATTTTATCGCAAATTGTAATAGTCATTACAATTCACACGTAAACCTTGATATGCTTCAATATATTAAAAGTCGACGTTTCAGATATTATTTTGTGTGACTGTCACTATACACATACGCACATTGTGTGTACAATGTATACTGTTCATACATGTGTCGTCTTTGTATTGAGTTATTTTTCTGCGTCGCTAAATGCCGTTCTTATATTATAAGTATAACACGCAGTAGTTTAAATCTACCGATGCTTTATTTCCACTACTGTGTATACACACGAATGTAATAAAAAATAAATACCATGCATTACATGCGTTTTTATACGTTTACATGCGTGCGTTCGTCCGTTTTTTCCTCGTTGGCCTACATCTGTAAGGAGTTTTGTCCTTTTTAGAACGGTTTTAACGTATATAATAATTTTGTTTTAAGTACTTTCCCGCGTGTAAACAATTTTTTGGTTTCATTTATTTTAAAGGCACCCTCGTCCCTATTGGGCAAGGGAGGTTATTCAATTCGATTTCTCTTATCCTGACGGTTGATTTTTTCATTTCCTTTGAAAAAAAATGTTATAGAACGTATCACTCTCGATGATGAATCACTTCTCTATGTTGGTTAAATGTTGTATAAAAAAACCGATCCTTCTTCTATATGTATATTTATATATTTGTTACGTCAACAAATCTGTGTATCCGATAAGACACGTTTTATGTGTCAGTGTTCTGTCAACGAAGCTAGAAATATTGAAAACGAATTTTTGCCAAAATCACCAAAATCCCTTTTATAAAAAACATTTTTAACATCATTACGGACATGAAAAAATATTACAACGATTAATCAAATTTAATAATAATTACAAGAGACGTTTGAATGACATTTTCAAAATGTTTGCTTGTGTTAACTTTACTTTTCAATATTTATAATTATTCAATTATAATTTATTTCACTGTTGCAACGATTTCAACATCTCGGTTGTGAGTACTTATCGTTTTAGTTACATTCGTCATATTTAAAACGTTATTCTTCAAAAATCCTTTATACTGTTTTACCGCGTAGGTACTTATATTCAAGTATTTCTGTACACCGTATTAAACTGTATGCGAGATTATACTATTAAATATGAATTCATTTTGATTTTCAAATATAATGGAATTTTCGTTCATGTTCGATTTTAACTATAATAATAAACCCTCGGGAAAAAACATAATAACTTGACAATGCGTGCTACAACTGTACATATGCGGCCAATATCGGTTACCGTTTACGACTGCCAACGACGGCGCTCCGTGTATGCAATATTACTACATGGCTGTAGTGGATGATTATAAAAGCATACCTTTATGTTTATAGTACAGTCGGTATGGTATCATTATTATTGTACGTTCTGTATCTTCTGTACACTATTGTAGCAACATATCATTTCATGTACACATAATATAGGTCAACTCTGATAATATTCTTAGATTCTTAGTGAAACGAAGGATGTCAAGAATATCAATGTGTGTACCTATAAACATAATATAAATATATGTGTGCGCATTTGACTTATCAATAAATGATGTAAAAAATCTGTCGATTTTTTCGTATTCAGAAATGTTATAAAAACATAGTTAAGCAACAAGAGTTATAGGCTTTTATAAGTTAATGGAAAAGTGGTGTAATTTATTGGGCGGTGAAAATTCTTCTCGAGTTTTCTCGACGGTAATTGTTTAAAGTAAATTCTTAGCGGAAAATATATATTTAAAAAAAAAAAGTGTTTTAACTATTAAATTAAACTGTGTTTTGCCTAAATTATTTATTAGTTTGATACATGTTTACTTAAAAGTGTATTTTTTCTATAAGCGCTTGAACATTAATCCCTTTACACATGATACATTCATTTTGTAATAACGTAATTTTGAAGACATGTATTATCTCTTCGGTGTGCCAAAATGGTTTGTACTGAATTGTTTTTTTTTAAACTAGAGACCCCTCACGTTTAATATGTTTTTCACATAGTTGTATTTATATAATTCTTATAATACTATATATAGTAAAATGATGGTAAATTCGCCATTAAATGATATATCATATAAAATAAACTATAAGGTATATGTATGCGGTTACAGATACTATAAAGGTATACTTAAACAAACAACGATTTTAATCAACTGGTAATAATTATGATATTATCGAAGTTCAGTTGAAACAAACTGTAGTGATGTATCATATAAATACAAATGTTTTTAAAGTATATTTGTACAATTTTTAAATACGATAAATGTGCAAACATCAAAAATTTGGTAGCGATAGAGATACGCGAAAATCACGTCTATAAATTAGTGTGTTCAATATTCATTTATTATGTATATTTTTATGTAAGCTTTGCCCGGTTCGTCTTGGTTCGTGGCAGTAGAAAACGAGATGTGAACACTGAGATCAATTTGAATCAACACTCTCTGGTGATTGATTTTTGAACGTCGTTACAATATAGTTTATACATTATATTAAGTGCCGAAGCCCCTGAAGGATACATGTTGTGCACAAGGAATGCGCAGTTATTAAGTTTGTGTAGGCTGTATATTATATATTTTTGATTTTGGTTTATGGACGTGGAGAAATTACACACCACGAAACGGGCGATGCGAAAGTTTTGGACTTTGAGAGATTTATGAGATGCCGTACTATAACACAGCGTATGTATGTATGTATACATGTATACATAATATACGTGTACGTGGGGCTAAGAAAGTATGTTTATTCTGTTCGTGGGCCGCCTGTTCTGCAGCGCTGGTGACGGGAAAGGGCGACGACACAGCGGCTGAAAAGTTTAACGGTCAAAAATTTAATATACTCTTCCCTAGGGTAAAATACACACACACACACACACACACACACACACAGATATATATATTTATAAGATTCATCTGCCGTCGGACGCAATATTATTTTTATGGAACTCGTCTGGTCCGTATACATCTTTATGGCGGTTAGTTAATAAATTATTTTGATAGAACTTCATTACGAACAACTTCAATCCCAGTTAGTATTCCAGTTTTCATGTATGCGCGAGTGTGTAGTTAATTAAAATTCTTCGAGGGGAATATCGTATTGTTTTATAATATTTATCGATTATATTCGCTGTCGTTTGGTTTTATGTTTTTTAATTTTTATCGGTCGTGTTTTCGACAAGTCGACGAAGAAAACCGAAAATCCGTCGCCATTACATTAATATCAACTTGTTATCGATACTGTTATTGTTGATGTTGTCATTTGTAACAATTCGTGAACGGTTATGCACGAATGTAAGTGTGCAGCTAGCAATAAGTCGACTAGCCAGCGTTTCTCAACGTGTGCTGGGTCGTGATCCAATTTTGGGTGTCGAATAATTTTGAACAAGTCCTTAAAAAAATTGTAAATCTGATATTATATTTTAATTTTAGGCTATATATATATATATATATGTTTATAGTATATGTATTGAACATTTTTAAAAATGAAATAAATGAAAGATTTTTCGTAAGTTATTTTTCTTGATAAACAAGAGGTATGTACATTCATAATTTTGGTATTGACCCAGTACATTACTCGTGTCCAGTTACGGTAATTGAAAAAATAAGGATCCAGCTCATGAAAAATTGGGTAAATATCTTGTTTAGCCTACGTACTGTGGTTGAGAACCATTGGCACTAGCCTATACGTAAATCGCAAATATATTTAATAAATAGAACAGGACCCGCGGAAATTTGAACACCGACGTTGTACGCGTTATTATGAAATCATAATATGTCTTTATAATATTATATCTGAAATTATATTCTTGTCGTTTTGGTCTTGTTTGAACATATCTCGTAAAATGATAATTATTCAAATGAAGACAACTAAATACAATATTTCCGTTTGAATGAATTTGTTTTTATGCATGGCGTTGCAGGTCGTTTAATTGATGACGCATTTGACGAATCGTAGAGGCACCGTAATTTATACAATATATTTCATTAGAAAACGCATTATCACGTATATCTCATGTTAACCATGTACATTGTACATATACGAACGCCATCGCTGTTTTTGGCAAACTTTGCCCGTGCATTGTATTAAGGTCCTGTCTCACTTTCGCATTCGCGTGTTATGCGATTAAGTATCCTGCAGTTATGATGGGCACTTAAGGATTTTTTTTTTTTATTATTAATTTCGATCCGCGGCAACCGAGGCCATTGTACGTTACAGTGTATAACATAATATTAAATATACAAATATGGTGGATTAATACATTTATACATTAATGTTAAAACATACTTATATACATACTTTAGGATTTATTACAGTCGGTCACTATAGTAGCTGCAATACGCAATAGTCTTTGCCCCCAGGGAATGAAGTAGTTATCGCATAACATTGTCTGGAGCAATCGTTATAATATTACTTAGGTACACTGCATTCAATAGTTATCAATAGTAAATCGAATTCGGATCACTTTGTGAACTTTGTGTAGTAGTACGCGAAATATGCAAGTTCAACGCACGTTTCTATAAAAATCCAATTCACCATGTGCGTACTACGTTCGTGGTGCACGTCGGTTGTCGTATAATAATATTATATTATAATAGTTAATAACACTCGTCGAAAGTACAAATTTAAATATTCCCACCTTGCGATAAACTTATTGAATCTATGATTAAGGGAATTTTAAAATGAATGGCCACAATAAATTGTATAGTATTTAGAGTTCGCCGGTATATGCAAATCAGGTTATTATAATGCTGTTGAAATAATTTCCAATTTTCTTTGACTGCGGTCCGTTAATCAGCGGAAACTCGTTTTCATTAAATATTTATATAGTAGCATAGTCGTATTATGCCTTTTTTGTTCTTTTAAACATCTTTCAAAGTATGTTTAATTACATTTGTGTATTACATATATACGTAGAATCAATTGCTTATTTAATGGGTACGGGATGGAGACGGAACGAACACAGAGCTTATGAAAGAACTTTTCAGCGAAAATCAAATATCTCTTAAGGTAGTTCGGTATTATATAATTGAATGTTCTTGTCGAATTTCCATTGCGACACTGTATACAATGTTGCAAATAATTTTACGCCCCGAAGACATAATTCGATTGTTTCGTTGGTTTAATGATTGTACGAATCTCGAAATGGTTTATAATATTCAATTGATTTTAATACGCGTTATGGAAAATTAATAATAAAACATTTATTGTTTATAGTTTATTATTATAATTGAAGTTATTGAACATTTATGTATAAAGCAAGTATCTGTGTGTAAAACAATAGATCATTACTTATCTAACGGATACAAATATAATTTATTTGTTAAGATATTACAATGAATTATATAGGACTTTTGCATAAGTCGTTTGTTTTGCGTACACCAGCATTAATGAGTAGGTATTTATGTTTTTTAACGTCTGCTGACTACGGATCTAAAAGTCCGTTGGATGAATTCTTTCATAACGGTAACATGAACGTTACAATTATACCGTCCATTAACTTTGTGTTTAGTGCGCGGTCGTCTTCTTAGAATAACCGAATTAAGCTTACATTTTTTTATGATCATAATACAATTTATGCTGAAGTTTCTTGTTACCCATTTGAATGTTTTTAAAATCGCACAACACTATGTAAATTCAATAACGTTGTACGTGGTGTATAACAAGAAACAGTATATAGTTGCTCGATAAGCGGTTCAGTGTTTTTTTTTTTTTTTTGTTTTCTTCAAATTTATTTGCTAACCAATTTACCTCTTTCTATCAATTTCTACACGAGTGTTGAAAAACAATTTCGAAAATCCCGTCTGGAATCTGTGTGTATGTGTGCGTGTGTGTGTATATACTGCCAAAATCTGGCACAAAACCAATATATGCACGGTATATGATTTTCAATACAAATCTTATGCTTTATATAATACGACGTCGTATAATAGATTCTAAAAGAATGATTGTCTGAAACGAACTTTGGGGGAGAGGAGATGGACGAGAATATTTTTAATCGGATCCTCCGACTACATACTATTATTGTTTAGGCAAGTCTGCATTCAATATATTTGAAATGAGTGTAAATTATTTTTAAATTAAACGAAAATTATTTATGCATGAGTTCAAGAGGGAATTAATTATGTAACATATAATGTAAATATATATCCTTTAAGATGAGCGTTGCCGAACCAAATCGACCTTTCTTGTTTCACAGTGGTGTTAGAATTGTTTAGTGCATAGTTTAAATAATTGATAAACTTAAATTGCAACCAAATCAGTTGTTTTGTAAACATATAACCGCGCTCTCTGCGTACAAATGTCGCATCCTTCTCGTGTTGGAACGTTATACGAAATGTTGTTTTCTAGGATAAAAGTCGTGTAGCCTTCGGACGATTGTATAATATTGTATTAGAATGGTATTATAATACAGGTACAATTTTTGTAATTTTTAATCGATGAATATAGTTTTACGGTAAATGAGTTCACACGAGTAAAATATTCTCAACTATGTATCAATTCAAAACTGGTAGGTATCCGTAAAGGCATCGACGAAAGTCGTATAATATGTCTTTTTTTATTATCTCATAATCTCGACATTTAAAAATGTCTACACGTGCGTTTAAAATTGGTTCGTTCCAAAAGTTTATAGTTTATGTGATTCTCGGTTCGGGGAAAAGTAGGTAAATTAAAAACCACCCATAAACATTTTATTATAAACTTTACTTTTACTTGGTTTCAATAAAAACAAAACTTCTTGATTATCCTTTACGAATAAGTGAAACTGCAAGTGTAACAACATCTTATTTGAAATAGAGTCTGGATTAATTTAAAATTAAGTAGTTATCAATTATCAAATATAATCGAAGACTAATTTACACGACTAATTTGTTCGACCGTAATCCTCCGTCTTGTATGTTATTTCGACTTTAATGATTTATTCACAAGGATTCGATATATCGTGTATATCATTGATCATATAACTTGAACGACAGAACATCCTTATTTATGCTGTACGACGATTTGTGCCGGTGATTACTGCAAGCTAAATACAAAGAGGTATACATTATGCATAAAACTCAAGGTTACCTCTATAAAATTCCCTTTGATATAACAACTTGGTACTGCAGCTCACAATGCACGCAGAGTCTAAAATAGAAATTCGATTGAAAAATAAATAAATTGTTTCCGGCGCCGTTGTACAAAGACAATGCGCATTTTACGGTTAGACGCGTTGAGTGTGTGTGTGTGTGTGTGGGTGTGCGTGCGGTATTCGAATTTATAGTAATATTGCTTCTGTATCTTATTGTAAAGTATATTTATGTATATTTGTGATGTACGTGTGTTTAGGTTTATGTGTGCATGCGTGTTCGTACAAAAACAAAAGAGGTGCACCAAGCAGTGCAGCAGGGTGTGGTGTACGGTAGTTGTAAAAAGGGTAAGGGTAGTTTTCCTGGGAAAATTGGAGCGGAAGGCAATTTCCTTGAAAGCCGCACCCTCAAGGCACGCCTAAGCGATAGGAAAAATTCGAAAAGTGACGGACTGTCGCAGTTTCGAGGGTGTGCGTTCTATGTGGTCTGTATTCATCGTTGCTTGTGTCGCACATCCTGCAACACCCTCTGCGCAGCATCATGTTTATGTTCAATTTTCAGATTGCGCTCGCAACGTCGACAGATAAATCACGCGTGCGCGCACACATGCATACAAATACATCCACACACTCACACATGTATATATATATATTATATTTATACGTGTAACGAGTTTATCATACACGTGCGTGTCCGTAAACGACACGAGCTACGTGTGCAACACATTGCTGCTGCAGCGTAAATTTAACGGATAACGCTTGTGTGTGTGTGTGTGTGTGTGTGTGTGTGTGTGTGTGTGTGTGTGTGTGTGTGTGTGTGTGTGTGTGTGTGTGTGTGCGCGCAAATGCTCCGGAAAGTGTATTATATAAGACAGGAAATATGTCAGCCGAGTCGGAGGGGTCGGGATAGGATTACATTGGCAATGATTCGGAGTACAGCATCTAATTAGCAGCGCGCGTACGTACGTATCATAATATAATCATATTGAAATGACTAATGACCGTCGCGTGATAAAACACAACACGATCAGCATAATATTACGCGCGTACCCTACGAGAACGAAATGACACGGACGTAGGTCCTGCACATGAAATACACGCATTGGCAAGATTGTTGAACTGGTCGCGCGAATCGAATGTTGTGTAATTACAAGTGTCACAATCATATTAATATTTTGTACCTGTATTCAATATAATGTGTATTCACATAATAGACACTTGTTTTGTTTATTGTAATGGAAATTATGAGATTGATCATAATTTACCAACAGTCTTAGTTAATGCCGTCGTTGACCGGTGAAAATAGACAATTTTAATTTAAAATACACTTTCTTACAACATTTACCAATAATTATCGTCTTTCGACGTAACATATAGATTGTTAGTAATCGGTCTTTGATTATTATTTTGTTATTATTATTCCAACGTTGTAAGTGTGTAGAGCAGTGTCCAAGGGACACCCACATAATATTCTTTTTGTATAAAATTATTTTGATTATTATCGTCATCTGTATGGTGTGTTGTCCACTTTTTATGTTTATATTGAATTATTTTGTTAATTCCATTACTGCCAAATCCTTACTATACTTCTTACAACTTTTGACCTAACGATTTCCGATCACCTCGTTTGGTCTTTGTTTTTTCGTAATTCCATAATTAATATCAATAATAGCCGGAACTGCCGAGGTATATTATACTGGTAAATTGCGAATTCTATATCTGCATAGTGTTACTTCACAATGTTATAAAATACACGCATACGATAAGTATTGCGACAATCGTTCGGGTGGAGCATCGCGGCAAACGATCAATTACGCTTTGGCGGTACCCGCACTACCCACGGCGTGAGAACTATGGGCACTTTATGTACCTGTGCAGAGACGACCGAAGCGAGTGACGGTCGACCAAATCGACGTATCGGAAACTAAAAGATATCGATCGAGATCTGAACGAACAACACTCGCAGATGTAGTATGTACACGGATATCTAGAAAATACTTTATTCGAGTTGTTAGCTGTAGTGCACGAATCGAATCAAATTTGTAAATGACGTGTTCAATTTTCTTGAATTTCTTTCAAACAAACAACGGGGGCGCGTTGCTCGAAAAGCGGTAACGTTCAATCACAACTCGCATGAGATGTGATGAAGAAAGAGCGACTCGACAATACGCGTCGTGCAGTCTTGTGAACTGTTCGCATTAACCAAATACCCGACCAGTGTCAATAGACGTGATACGATTTATTATGACCTAGTTTTAACTTAGGATACATTATTTAAGCGTAATTAATACTGATATATATGTATTTGCAAGCCTGGATTATACATGTTTGGGTCCCTAGGGCCAGATTTTTTAGTGGACCCCAGTGATTGGTTTTTTTCATAAAAACAGTATTTTTTTCTAAAACAATGTTTTTTTTTAATACAACACAAATAAAATCTTTTTTTTTTTTAGAACTTTCAGCCGATAACTATTACAGTTCAACAATTATTTAATAATATAGGATGCAAAGGTAACAAATTAAGATAAAATACAATAGTCCCGATGGACTGTACAATATATGATAACAAATAGCAATTAAATTAAAATATTATTAGATAGTGAATTAAATATGAAATGGTGAAAACATTATTATAAGAATATTGTTACAAAATGAAAATAGATACAGATAGCTGTTTAGTAGTTCCCTACGTTATATCATATATAAATATATATATAGGTACCATAAGTACGGTGTTATGTTGATTTAGGAAATAATTAAGAGTTGTTGTGAGAAGAGAGATTAGAGGGCTGATAATGGAATTAAGATTAGAAATGAAATTAGATAGGATATTGGAAATATGGGTGTAGGAAAGATTTTCTTCATTTATCGTTGATTCAGCATATGATTTGTTTTTGGGTGGAGGTTGAGTGATCGGGACCACCTTGACTGTCGGGGCACTCGGATACACTTTTATTTTTGAATCGTCGTTGTTGATTGTATTGGAAATGGGTCGTTTCATATCTTGAAACTTGAAAAGTTTTTTGGCGACAGGGCAACCCTTATAATTTGCCGTGTGGTCTCTGGAGCATAAAGCACATTTCGCGGGCAGTTCACGGGACTTTGTGCAATCCACAGTGAGATGAGTCTCACTACATTTAACGCAGCGAGGGATGTGTCTGCAGTAAGACTTGGTGTGACCGTACATCTGGCATTTTATGCATTTGGGGGGAAAGCGGGATTAAAATCTTTATAAATATTAAACTAGAATATTCTTTTTATCTATTAAAATATGTAATTTTTAAAAGTAATAAAATAGCTTGAAACTTTTAAAGTTATATTTTGAAAGTTACCAATTATGTGGAATACAGGACTACGGTATTTTTCTTTAAAGGCCCCTAATTCTCGTAGACCCGGGGGCCATGACCCTCTTTGCCCCACCCTTAATCCAGACCTGTATATATGATGAGTAGACCTTTAGGTGTTATTGTGCGTGACCACTAAATACGGTTATTTTACTGACTAATGGAATATTGCGTGCGTGCGTATCTAATGCGAACACGTTACGATATGCATGGAAACGGCCGGAGAGAAGTTAGCAGCTTATCCGAAAGAGAGACGGACATGGATCGTGTGTTATCATATAAACGGTCTGAGAGGAGCATATTGTACGCGACCAATTCAGCATTGGGCCAAAGTGCAGCACCCGTGCTCTATGGTTTGGAGCGTGTTACCTAACCACGGACCGTGTGCGCGCAGCTTTAATATAATCATTAATAATTGGCGTATATTGATTAATCGGTCAGCTTCGTAAATAATTATGTCCGCGTTTTTTATGACGTTAAATGGTTATAGTAATTGACCGGGTAGAATGCGATGGAAGAATACAATTGGACTTTCAAGTGGTTTTTTTTTTTTGCAATGACGTCGTTTGGAAAATATTAAAATGGTGATTAGTTGAAAATACTAATCGGTAGATATATACGTATACCCCGAACAGATTTAATGCTTTCCTAACCTTTGAAAATACTTCATAATTATAATTTTTCCATTTAAAATGTGGCAGGAATGGTGTACGTATCTCGTTTTTATAAAGCTTAGCTGAACTTATATCGAGTCGAGTCCATTTAAAAAATATAAACATTATTCTTGCAATCAGGGCCGCTTTTTAATTATTTTAAGAGTAAAAAAAAGGTTTCTTCAGATTATTTTTTATTTATTTGCAATGATACTCAAGTTAAATTTAAAAAAATGCTCTGCGATTTTGGTCCCCTGAGGATTTGAGTTCTGGTGCTATTGTTCCTGAGTTCTGGATCACTTATTATGAAATCCAAACTTAACCTATAGTTAATATTGATACTCGTACTGAAAGTACTAAATGTATCCTTTTTTACGAGAACAACTACTGAAATCGCCATTTTATTATTTATTTAATTTATATTAATAATTTTCTTAATCAATTTATATCGGTTGAGGCTAATGCCGACCGTTGAATCTATACATATAAAAAAAATAGTTTTCCAGACTATGGGGATGAATAATATTTTGTAAAATTACCATAATTTAAACGGATTTTAGAGTGATGGTAGATACAAATGTTACAATATATTAATTATGTATGTATTATTAATAATATTTCATTTCATTACATCTGACATTGCCCAGCTAATATTCATTTGCACAATCTATCACCCCAATATGACCATCTATTATCCGTTTTCAATTCCTCCAACATTCTTTTTGACACTAAAAATATGCTCTATTGACAACAAAGAAATATCATACCTAATAAAATATCTTTTTTTAACCATATAGGCTTTTTAATTAAATTTTATATTTCTCCTTTTTCTTTTTGTAAATAATTTATATTTTATATTATTCCCTTCACATTTATCGGTTATACATAATTGTCGAAACTAATTGTATTATTAAGTTTGAATGAAAAATGAAAGTATTATTATTATTTATTATAGTTAATAGTGTATTATTCTTCAGTTGGTCGGGTAGTAATTTGTATACGCGTTCTGTGTAAACACCATTGCTATACTTGTATCTGTTTTGTATAATGACATACGCGAATAAATCCGCATAATGGCCCTTATTGTTGGTGTGTACGTTACAACTAATTTCACTGAAAAGATCAAAGAAGTTTATCGAGACAACGCGTGTTTGTTAAACGCGTTGTTTTCGCCTCCTTATTTCTCTCGCGGACAAAATGGAAGAAGTTGTTAGTTGATACGCGTTCCAGCAGCAGTTCACGACGATATATATATATATATACGACGTTCTATAACGATAGAATAGCGGATCTCTTATCTCGTTCGGCTTCTGGGACCAAGCCGTTTGACTGATATGAATAAAGTTTACCAAATAAAGTCCTTCCAAATATATTCCATGGATGGTCTCTATTATACACACATTCCCCCCCCCAACCTTTAACCGGATTGTACGGGAATTATTATCAAGCAACTAACAAGTACTATTTTATTTGTCTTTCTGTACAAATATGGAGAATTTTCTACTTATTCTCTGTAAGTATAGTTTTTCTGAATCTTTCATATGCAGACGGAGTCTGCTGTTATCGATTTCTGAAACTTTTTTCCTCGTATTTTTGAATCTTTAATATTACATTTCCGAGGATTTTTTCGTTCGTATTATACAGTGCGAACTGCTCACGTACTCTTCTATAAATAAATATTATCTTCTCATAATGTATTCGAATGGTACATTTTCACATTTTGTCCGAAGATTCAGTACGATTTCCGGTGCTCGTGCGTGCAAACAAAATTATTATCATTGGCATACTCGCAACGTTTGTGTTCAAGAAGTACACATGTGTAGCGCCAAACGTAATATAAAATTCCTATAGAAAAGCCTCTGAAGGAAAGTTTTTGTCAAGTGCTGTTTAAAGCTTGTGTATACCTATATTCCCGCACATATTATATGCAAGAAAATAAGGTTAGCTTCTTCCATCCTATGCAAGTAGTAGCTTTGGTTTCGCCGGTCTCGTGTTGTTATCGTTTTTGTGTTCACCCTACTATACTACTTAATGTAATTGCGGTTGAACATTCTTAACCAAACGCAGCTCGATCCTATTTTGCTGTAGGAAGTTACGTGCGTTTGGTTGTGTGTGAAAAAAACTGATCACATTATCGGGATATTATGTACTATTTATACATTATAACCATTGACCACACTCTTGTTAACCTTGGTCATTTATCGCAGACTTGGCATGCCTGAAAATATAATTTTGAAATTTTGTTTGAATATGAATCCGTCGTGCTCAGACGGTTGCCCGTTCTGAACCAGGAACAAATAACTCCCGGACGCAGCCTGATCGTAGAGCCGAAAAACAACCGCAACTTCGATCACTGCGCCTCGCCACACCACGCCATTCATTCCATTCCATTTATAACGCACAATTATACTATTAATTAATCATAATTTTCTCAGAGATTTTATTAAAAAAAAATTAAACTTTATGTGGACTTTATTGGGGAAAAATAATTTTCTTTTGAGCTTAATAAATAAAAGATTTTACTTTTATTTATCATTCATTCGTGCTTAGAGTCATTAGGTAGTAAGTAATTAGGAATATCTGTAGCTTAAAAAAAATTACTTTTAGGTCTTATAAAGTTTTAGGCGTATTTGACAAAAAAGAAAAAAAAAACTTAACCGTTTTGGTCGTGGTGAAATTATCAAACAATATTACATTTTGGCGCGTCGTGGTCGATCGGTATAAATAGCGACTGTGTTTAAACGCACAGTCACCAGTTGAAAAACCCGGTCACCTCGAAAAAATAAACCACCCTCCTGATCCACGAATTCACCCTATAAACACACATATTCTAAAAATAAAAACGAACCAACCGCCGTACTAAAAGAATTAAAAATACACACGGGGGTTTATGACCTCGGTTTGTCGACGCTCTCCTTAAAATAGTGAAAAAAAATGTTGTGTCCTTATTTTTGTTTACACAATACATTGTTCATCGAGTACACTATAGTGGTAATTTGATAATTTAATAATAACAATATTCAACAATATATAACCGCAGCAATCTACGCGTAGGTATATACATAAATAACCAATAGTTATATAAACAATAATGTAATTTTTACCGAATATACACAACTAATATGAAAGGACAGTTAACTTATGAAATTATGTGCTGTTATAATGTTTTATGTATATATTATATATATATATATATATATATATAGGTGAAAGGACAGTTTTAAACCATTATTATTATTGTTATTATTATAAATCCATTATGACATCGTGGCAGTATATATAAAAGCCCGCCGCCTCCACCGCGTTTTGTTTACACAGACTAACAAAAACCATTAACCGTTGATTGGACGATGTTTGTTGATGGCTATCAGTTAATCACATTGGAATTTCATTCATGAACCTTACGCGCGTGTATTGGCGAGTTTTCGGTGAGTTGATGTGTCACGATAATTGAAAATTTAAACGTTCCGAACAGTATATAATTTCGATAGCGAAAAACAAAAGAAAACATTTTTTTGCTGCATATTAATTATCATCATAAATTGTTATTATTATTTCTGTAACTATTACTATCATATTTATACAAGGCACATGTCGTACGCACTGTGTCCGTTCATGTTCATAGTATCATCATGTTTAGTGCGTACGTCTGAAATTCCTCAATATTTGGTTTCAATTGTAATGCTATTATTTCTGGAATCGTGGGGTACGTGGCGAACGAAAATAATAATTTAACGCGTAGATGCCTTCTTAACGTAATAGTTCTTTACTAATCATTGTCTCAAGGTAAAAATAATTACAATCTATTAACAGTAAAATTACGCTACACGTGCAGTTGCCGGTTCAATTCAATTCTGTCAGTATGCACTTTTTTCGTATTAGAATACGAACGATTATTAGACAGTGTTGTGGAAAAAAATATGGTGTTAAATATCGTTGTAATTTATTTGAAAGCATTTATTAAATGAAATCCTTTATTTTGGCTTTTACTTTATAAAAAAAAAAATCTCACGTGCTCTCTTAGCATATAATAATATAACCGTTTTCTATTTTAATAACTGCCAACAACTTGTAACGAATTTTTTTTTTTGTATTCATACGTTCGTTGCAACGCCCAAATTTCTTAAACGTATTTTAGAAGACACAAGTTATTCGGGTGCGAAATTATAATTTTGTCACATCTAAAACGCAACATTGTCACAACATATATTGTGCACGCGCGACCATCCCGTCGTTTTAATAATTAAGATCGCGTATGTACGACCCAATTAAAATCGTCGTAAATCACCCGGACGGCAGTAATGTAATATAGAAAACCTTCGTTTACAAAACAATAATATATATTTTGTTAGGTCAAACTGGGCGCATGCTCGGTGACCCGGAAGATCACACGCATACTCGTGGGCCGTGGGTGCGTTATGGTCGAGTGCAGTTACGGCGGCGTGTAGTAGCGTAATATTGTAACAATAATAAAATAATGCATCTGTTGCGGAATGAAATTAATGGAAAAAAAAAAACACTTTCGCCGTGCCGCTTCGTTTTACACTCGTAATATCTGTCCGTAGCAAATGGTCCAACGCTGCCCGCGACGCGCACGAATATACGTACACGTTTTGGTTCTCTCCTCTTCTGCTTCTCGTCAATTCGGAGTGAAAATTAAACACGATAACACCGGGGTGTTCGGCAATGGTCGCTATTCGAACCCGAGCATGTTGATGACGATGGAGAGACAATAAAGTGAACATGAAAATAAAATATCCAAAAATTATCAAATGATTCGACCGTGTTTTGCGATTATTATTCGCGCGACGATGAGATAAACGTAGAATGTAGTTAAATTTCGTGTACGAAACTCGGCATGACGTTTAAAAGAAACTCTACCACTCGTGTACACACTTCACGTACATAATATTTCACAATCGTCTCGTGGCTCGATAAGTTCTCGTTCGAGGCGTTTACTCGATTCCGAATCGCCGAGAAACACCCAACGTGCGGGACGCATCGATATGGAAATATTATCTCCGTCGACATACGCGAGTGAAATATACATACGTGGATTCTCACAGCTTTACCGCGCCCACAACAAACGGCAAAATGTCATTATTAAACATTTTGCAGCGTATAATATGTTTTCATCGATGTCGGGAAAACGGGGTCGTCTTGTATTCAGATAGAAGAATCGGTTTTGCGTTGTTTACATATTTGGTTCGTTGATAAAAGTCAAACGACGGGTCGCAAAATATCATTACATCGCGGTCTCGTGTGTACGTCACACTTGTACATCGGATTTATTGCATCGTATTTTATCGTATATGCGAAAATAATGTAAACAAAACGCGAATAATCCGTCCGGGTGGAAGGCACGAGGACTTACCGATTTCCACCGACACCGCACGATCCGTACGGAAATCAATAATACCTAGTGAATATAGAGTACCGCGGTACACGGTTTACCGTCAAGGTAAATTAATTTATCCACGCCGTACCGATCGCAAGTACAAGCAACGGCCCTCCGAAAATGTTCATTTTTTTTTTTCACATACGTCGTGTACAGATCATTACCGGCTCTGTGCGAGAAACCTGAGATTTGTAGCCGTATTTTGGCCCGTGACGGTGCTCGGGTAAGCATCGTTGTTTTGGTTGTCGTCACCGTCGTAATGTAACAATCCATCATCACTATACCGCTGCCGATTGACCGACGTTACAATATATTTACGCACACATTATACAGCGATCCCACAAATGTCCTTCCCGACGTCGTTGCCCATGTTATGTAGGTGGTTGATGTGCGTGTGTGTGTGTGTGTGTGTGTCTTTCACCGCTCGATCGAGGCAGTTGTGTAAGAAAGAAATAGAAAAAAGAAACTTAATGACGGCACCTATATTATTTTTACCACATTCTTTCTCAGTATTTTTTCGCCACTTTTTTACTGTCGTCTTTTATGTATGCATTATTCATTATTCTATTTTTTAAGTTACTTTTTCGACGTATCTCTTCCTTCTATTCCCACTGTGGTATGATTAATATTTACGTGTTTCAAAGGCTTTATCAACTAATGACCTCTTTTTGATTTTTTTCTGTCCACCCTATTCTCGCATCACGTTCATTGAAACATTTTTTATCCATAATACCTGCTGTGCGGTCTGAAACGTTGAATATTTAATTTCGTACAGTATTCACTGCGTGTAGTTAGCTTATATTAATCGTTATTTCCTCGTATCGTTACGCATAACTTATACGTATCATTCATATGGCCAACGAATGACTCTGCTGCCGTATTTTGTTTTCATTTCTTATGAATCGAATGATATTATATAACTATTAATAAGAACACTTTTCCCAGCGATCGAGGTTTCACTCATTTCATCATCAGTACATTAATTGAAAACACGAAATTAATGTTTTGGTAAAACTCGGTCAGTAAAAATAACAACAATATTAGTTGAAACGCTTACAAAGCATGTGATCGATGATTTTATCGGGCAGTGTAAAGCTGCAGATATCATTATAGTAATAATAATAAAACCAGGGATAAATAACCTGACTGAACGGGGCTTACTGAAAATAAATTCAACGGTACTGACCGATTTAATCGTAGCCGACGATATTTTCCAGTATATTTCTCGAAACAAAACAACAACTCAAAATTTTACTTGGACGTGCACCATGGAAGTTACGACTTACGTTACGAGCAATAATGACGAGGAAGATTTCCGTTCACGAATAATTTAATGCACAAACACATAAGGCATTTTAGACGTTAAAGTGACACTATACGCGATTAAAGTTGCCGCGTCCATCTTAATTCGTGGCATGACGTCATTGTTATATATTTCACCGAACACCAACAACCGCGTATTATAATATAACTTTAGAGGTGTTTATCTATTTGAATTTAATCTGAAATGTTAAGCTATTACCTGAGTAATATTTCACCTACCTTAATTAATATTTTTTTTATTCAAACATGGTTGCCCGCGTATCGCGAACTTTTAAAAGTTCATAAACAAAAAAAATAGTTTTAAAAGTTGTTTTCCGCGTATTTTAACAGAATTGATTTACTAACAATATTAATATTTCGTAAATCAGTGTTTCGTGTTATTTAGTTGTGGCTTTTGTTATATTGTTTTTGTTTATTGAAACAGTGCCCGTTGGGTGTTACGTATTCAGGGTGTTCTTCATATAAAATTATTAAATTATAAAAATGAGAAATAACATAAAGGTGCACAATTACCATAAAGATCGCTTGGGTACTAGAAATACACAATATACATACATAGTTAAATAATAAAGTGCATATTGTGTTGTTGAGTAGGCCGGCTGAGATAATGCAATGGCAGATTGTGGTGGATATGAGATTGGGATCCTGGCTTAAGGTTTATTACATTCGTTTTCGGTTAAAACGGTTAAATTATGTTTTGCGATCAACGAAAGCGTTCACTCGATGTACCTTCATAATACAGCGTACGTTTGGCGGCCTGAAGGGACATAATATTATATTCAACAGTTACGGGTTAGTATAACATTCCGTTTATGCCTTCGATAAATTCGTATCGATTCGCATAACGTCAGGCAGTCCGCCGTGCTTTTCTCTTTGTCGAAGATCTACAGAGCAGGTGGTTCGTTTGTGTTCATTAATTTTACGATCAAATGGGCGTAGGTATCACCGCCACCGTATTTCTTCCGACAATAGCTTTGTACGGTTTTAACCGTTCGATTTTCGGAAATTATTGTTGCGTGTATACAATTATTATATAATTATGCCCGAGTTTACAATTAATATACTTTATCGCCACGGCCCCTCCTTACTTGTCGGCGGAACGAGTATCAACTTTGAATCTTCTAACGGCTTCCTTTATAATAATTCGAGTTGGGAATTTTCTGGAAATTCGATGTATCCGGCCTGCACAAACGTTCTGTTTTTTCAATATTCCTATTTTAATTGTGTATTACGAGGGGTAATTACGAGTTTTTACCGGCGGAACGATGAGGACAGTGCGCACTGCGCATATACAATTAATTTATGTTAACATTTGAGTTACCCTCTTATTTGTTCTATGGTAAAGGGTTCTATAAACTCTATGTAATTCTTATTAATAAACCATATTATTTTGAATATTAATATACTTACGGAATACGATTTAATCACTGCGGATACTATAAATTATTTTCTATCAACATACGTTGACCTACAAAAATGGTTCATACTACCTATTCATACGTTAGATATAGTTTTCAAATTTATACAACTTTTACAACACGTTCTTGGCCATACAAATGATTTCGTTTTTTTTCCCATAATTGTAATTCACTCTAACACCCAAGCACATAATTTTGTCTTCGCAATCCTTTTGTGCGGGATTAAAACTCAAGAAATCCTGTTTTTCGTTTACCATGTATAAGCTCCAAAACAACGAACAACGTTGGGGATTTATTCAATTTTCTCTTTTAACATGACCTAACTAGTTTTAGCAGAGCCAGTTGGCTTATATTTTTGTTAGAATAATTTAAATTAAACTATGCTCCAGGTCTATCCATACACCTAACAGGAGGAAAAAAAATTATTCAAACATATTTAAATATTTAAATTTTATTCGCTACGCATAAGTAGGAGTGCAGTGTTGTGCAAACATTACACACGGTTTGGCTATCATTATAAGCGAAAAAAGGCGGAAATAACTAGGAACTGGACGTTGTTTATCCACAACCATTGCTAAAATGTGAGCATCTTTTTAATGCCTAGTTGATTCATGCGTCGTATGATTCATAAATCAGTATTTGTTTTCGGATCGGTCAAAGTATTTGTATCGTGTAATCTAGAAACAATTAAAAGTACTACGACCCAAATTAAAAAACTTTTTACGTCAAATATTATATAGTAAATTATAAACCATTATTTGAATACTATATGCTATATCTGTTTTTATATATTTTGGTTTGAAGTGTGACATTGATGATAGTGTACTTCTATTATCAAGCTTCACTAAAAGATTCTATTACAATTTACCGGCTATTAAACTGTTGTAATGTTTAAATTAGAATAAATTGAATAATTAAAATACCTTGTGACTTTTATTTACAAAAAATAGCAACAAAGGTGTTTCTTCAAAACGTTCTATTAAAACAATTCTTTCGTTACGTTCTTTATTTTTTTCGGATTTCTCAGACAATACACACGAGTTTGAAATAAAAATATACGTGTATCTCATTTTATCTCATGACGTTATGCTAAATTGTATCACTTATTCAGATTTGAATGATGTGTGTGCGCGTTTGTTTGTGATTCGTTCCTTTGGCTTTCCACACCTGATTCTCGTCCACCCGAACGTCATGGTTTAGTTCTATGGCTCTAGATATTATTTTTTTTTGCGAGATGGTCTTACTTTGTTAATCACGTGGTATTCATTTGTTTATGGAAATCAATCTCAATTGTACTTGATACACACATTAAACGTAGGAACATGTTTTTATTTCCATAACGAAATCTATTTTGTTTTAAAAACACAAATTTTTCGTTTGAGTTAAGCTTATATTTATATAATATATATTAATTATAATATAATTATTATTTATTCAGTATGCTTATGTTTACGATAAAGTTATTCATTTTTAGATTCCGAGTGAAGCCGAGAATGTCTTTATAATATCTGCCGTGACACTCGCGTGTTTTTCGAAAACTGACTCCTATCAAATGTATTGATCTAAAATATGTTGTCTTAGATATTTCAGTCAATATTTTAAGTCTTAGCAGAAAACAGATATAATACTATGTAGGTTAAATAAAAAACTTTTCTACGTTTATTTCCTATACCTATACCGAAATTATGTTTCAACATAAAATGTTGTACTGTAACAGTACTTATGTTACAATTGCTATCTTGTTATTTTATGTATAAGTATTATATTTTCAGTAACTGCCAAAATAATACGATTTTATATATTTTCTTTGCCGTTGATCTGATAAATGTTATTTTTTTTTAGTATTTTATTTGTCTGTTGTCAAATAACTTATTATAATATCGTCAATGCGTCATAGGATAATTTATGATAATACACTCGTATTAATAGTAAATTAAAAACTACATATTACCTTTTCTCCGGTTCAGATTTCGATTGGATATTGAAAAACGTGCCGGTGAATTGGATATACGATCTCATATGCAAACATTTTGTTGGTTATGAATAGTGGACGCTGAATAGTGATACCATATTACTACCATTGTTATAAATAATTACTTGGAGTTAAAACGGGGGGTTTTTTTTTGTACTTACTTTGGTTTCAACTTATGTAATAGTAGACAACGGTTGTTATATCTTGAATATCACCGGAAAATATTTTCTTTGATCGATTTCCGACAGTCCAAATTACGAGTAGATTGAAACGTATCCAAACGAATTATTTATGTTAAGGATATTGGCATTGTGTGCAGAGATGGAGAGTGGAGACTGTTCTTCAGATGTTATACTTGATTAGCTGGAAACTTGTCTACAATCGAATATTTTTAAGGCCCAATGATATTTTGTCTCGGGCAGGGTTTTCCGTGTAATTAAACTTATAACGAATTTCGAAAAGTTTTTTTAATTAACAAATACTTTACGGGACACATTTTCTCATAAATTTAAATTACTAATTTTGTTTAGGAATTCGAACACTTGAAGATCGCGTAATTCAGTCGAAAGCAGTTTTGCGTCGTTGTCTATCTAAAAATCGTATCAAACTGAATTTTTAGGGTAATATTATATCGGTACAACTTGTTACCAATAATTTTCATAAAACTGTAAATGTTCCTCGTTGGTTTCACGATATACTCGTACTTTTAGGTATACATGATACACATCAATACATATGTTTTATACCCTCTATGTATATCAATAAGCCGATGAAAACAATTGGAATTTTTATAGTTTTCGAATTCACTATTATTTGCTTTGACTCCCTTATGAATCTGCGTTATTGAAACTTGAAGAATCGATACGACCCAGCCTCAGTTTATATCATACGCTCGTAGGAGGAGAAGTTCATTTATGACATTGTTGTTACCTATCTGAAAAACAAGTTTTGTGTTCTTTTATCGGTCCCCAAATGACGTTAACCACATAAAAATAACGAACCTTGTCTACCTCCAACACTACTATAGTGGCTATATTTTAGGTTCATCATTTTCAATGCGTTTTGGAAGAAATATAGAAAGAGAGTTGACTTGAAGTGTAAATCAAATTCTGATTGTAACACCTAATTTAGGATTTAATTTTTATCACCCACTTGACTACGGCAGTACGGAACATGTTGGAAAATTTAATAGAAATATCAAAATTATTTTCCAAAAATGTATTTCATTTTTTTTTTGTAGAACTTAAAACATCAAAAGTTCAACTTAGCCTGTTGAGCAATTTAGTCCTATTATTATAATGTCGACTATCTTTAGAAATATAAACTGATCCAACCGACCTTTTTCACTCAGGATCGTTTTTTTTGAGAGCACTTAAATTCGTTTTAAGTTTAAAAAACCTGTTCCTATATCTCACCCGACCAGTAAAGTAACACCCAACCTAGAAGTTTCATCCGTTTTTATTTATTTTTTCACTATAAATATTATTAATATTTTATTTATTAATTTTTTTTTCAGGTAAGAAGATTTTCATAATACTATGTTAAGTTCAGGTTAGATGTTTATTTTATCAAAACGTTGTCAATACGGTAATGTATAAGGAAAATCATTTAAATAAAATGACTACATTTATAAATTAATAGAATAATCCAAATAGAAAATTAAAAATAATTTGATTATGTTTACGATTTTATATGGAGCAATTTGCATTGTGCATAGTTTGCAATGATTGTTTTAATAGTTTATCAAACAATAGACCCGTAAAAAGATATTTTGAAGTAATACAATTTAATTGCAAAGAATGCTCATCTATTGCTTCCACTAATTAAACTTTTACCTCTGTACTCAGAGTTCGCAGATATTAAAGTTCTCGTCTGTGGTATGTTTGAAAAGTAATATTAATCAAAAATGTCCGTGCTTCGTTTTTTGTTATTATTATGGTAACGAATCGTTTCTCTCTTATCCGGTTCCTCCAACCACAGGGGCATCTTTTCTATGGGTGAAACGGTTAATAACAACTGCTTATTGACCGCAGTATTTCCGGGCATGTCCCTCTCCCATTTTTTTTATCGCTTTGCACATGATTATACTTTCTGAACGCTATGCTTACCGGATCGAGCGCATCGAGATGAACGTTCAACTATATGATTTCTTAAATATGGCGTACAAAATGTGTTGACGTTTGTATACTATGATTTTTCCATGTACTATAAGCACGAAACCGTTGGTGTTATAACCTGTTTATGCTTTGGTTGGACGAGGGATTACTTCGGCGATTGACCACCTAGCAATACTATTTACGGACAGCTAACAATAATAATGTCCCTCGTGAACATATCGTAGGTTCTCCCCGGTTCATAAGAATATCATTTTGAACGGTAAATAATGTTGTGTGAAATATTATTCGCGGCACGTTCGAAGCGCACAATTGCACGATTGGCATTTGGTAACTAAACACGTGGCTCTGTTCTGAAAACAGTTAGAATTATACTATTCCAAAGTTCCATTCGTGATTACGCATTATTGTCGGTTCGATAGCTATATAGTTACACGTTCTAAAACGTGACGGAATAATTTCAATCCAAACAACAATTTGTTATTATGTACCTACCTACTGGGAAACAATCTGAATGTAACACGTACATCTCGAGTAATTATTTTTGTAATTTGTACGTGTAATATTATCATTGTAACGCTACTACGCTTATTACACGGCACGGCCATAGTTTAAATGACAGCTTAGCAGCTTTCCAGTTTACTTTTCGGCAATATTTTTGATTGGATTGTCTTTTCGCGAATTCCATTCACACGACGACATTAATATTTTTACCTCAGCATAGTGGTGTTGACCATTGAATGCCTACCGCTTTGTTTCGTTTGTATACATTATTTTATACAGTTCCAATCATTAGCTGCAGCCTAATACCTACGTAGGTTTCGTAAAAATAAAAAATACACTTTGCATTCGAGATCATTGTGCTCAGGTAAGTAAAAGTATATTTTAGGCAGATTAAACATAAACGAAAAAAAACAATTTTCAAAGTAATTATTAATTATATTCAAATTTTTATTAATACTTAATGTATACATGTATATTGTATAATTTTAACAGTTATTTAAAAAAAAACAAAAACTTTTCTTAATCATATTATTTTCCCAACGGAAACTTCAACTGGAGTTATACTTATATGTTAACGTCGTTCATAATGTCTCGGACCATTTTCTATAGTGCAATTTTCTGAATTTATTAATAGCTTATATTCTCGAACAAATTTGCTGGTAAACAAGGGTATTCGTACGCGAAACCATTTTATTCTATATTCCTTCTAGTTTGTTTATTACATTATTTTTCATGAATCCACAACGCTCACGGATTTAAAATAAAAAAAGAATTATTCAAATCTAGGTCGAAATATTATATTGTAATAGTATTTTTAGCGAGTTATACGTTTGTATTTTTAGCTGACAAATGATATCCAAACCACAAATTCTTTTATTTTTTATTTTTATGTTTTATTTCTCAGCTCGGTACCTACATACATTTTCCCTTTAAAACCCTCAATAGCACTAGAATATAATGGAACCAAATTCGATTTGCCTTTATTATTATTTATATTTTTGTTGTAAATTGTTTTCTCAATTGCAATACGTATACGCGTACTCTTTTCGGTGTGTTAAAAATATTTTGTGAACATTTGTCAACTCACAAATCGTTACCATTTTGTGGACGAACGTAAAATGCTCGCACGCTATATACAATTTACTCACTTGACGACATGCACTGCACTACTGTAATAATATCAAAATTGTTTGATTGATATCCCTAGTATCGTTTTACCCACCACAGTATCGAATTTCTAATTTCGATGTATCACATTAGCTACTATGCTATAAATATTGGTGCGACATTTTTCCGCCTGAATGTTATTAATTAATCAAACTATTGATTCAAATTGTCCTCGTCGAATTATCTGTTGCTATACATAAATAAGGAATCTGCATTTAAATAATATGATTTATAGTAATATACATATTGTCATATCATAATCGCAAGATAAATATGAAATTATGCGATATTCAGTTGTTAGTCTCGCATGTCCTTTAAAACACTCAAAACGTATTCGGTTTATATTCCGTTATTTGATTTTAAACTCAAATTGCTTGATAAATGTGAAGGTATAGAAGCGTATAAAAAAGGGTTAAATGTCGTGCCGTAATAATTATTAATTATCATGTTTTATTCATACACTTATTTATTATAGGGAAACAAATGTGTGTGCACCGCTCAACAACGACCGCGTAACATTTAACAACGTGTTTATACTCGTATAAATATAATAATGCACTACTATATTAATCTGTCTTGAAAATCACTTTATATGATTTACTATAGGTAATAATAATTGATGGTTTATCGATTCGCTCTCCGAACCCTGCAATCAAGTGAAGTTAGGTGTACGCTCAGCTCGAGCAATTATCAGAAACGTAATTTGTTTTGATAACTGCCTGTTGGATGTTTGTAGATATATATATATATATAATATATATATAATATATATAATGTATATATGTATATACATATATATATATATTACTACGTTCGAGGGATTGGTTTTGTGTTCACACACACAGCCGGCAGATGTTGCGTACTGGAGCTGTCATTTTTTTTATTATCTTATTCCCGAGGAGAATTATGTACGTATAATATACTCGCGTACCGCCGCGGAGGAGTAATTTCGTAGTGAAAACCAATTATCCTAAGGGATGAATTCTTGTTATCATTTATACTTTCAAAACAATCATGTAGGTCATGTCACACGAATAACTATACACGGCACCGCGTACACGTGTACGTGTATAAAACGGTCAGTATTGATTTTCGGCAGTCTTATCTGATAAAAATGTGAAAAAAAAAATAAAAATAAAAAAAAATACTGAATAATACTCACTATTGATACGCTATTATTATTATAACGATTATTATCGGTTGATTTCAAATTTCGGCAGGACTTTTAGTCGAGTAACTGTATTATGCGCCGAGAGACTGACAACAAAATAACGTTCAATATACGTGATATTGTTTTTGTGTGGGAGACTATGATGAGCGGGCTTTAACTTTTGACGATTCGTATTACGGAATACTATATATATATATATTATATATATAGTTATTTGCTTCAACCGGTGCTAACTACAACAAAGGTAGCTTTATTATATTTCTGACTGTAATTCATGTGATTTAATTAATTTTGGATATGCAATACGTTCCATGGCATACCGATGTCTTACCCTGTGTGTATAATATCCTTGGTTTACGCACTAAATTATGTTTTTGTTTGCGGTTATTGGAAATCCTATTATCAAACTCCGCCGCACTCAGCTGCAGTGCTACTACGGTGAACCATTTGAAGTTCCATAGGTAATATGTTGATTACTTTGTCGAATGCAACGTTCTGTTATTACATTACAATTAAAAACTATTTTCAGTACTATGTAATGTGATATCAATGGTTTTCTTTTATTTCGCATCAAATAATATTGTCTTTTAAACGCTCTCTATTTTATGTTATTCGCCTTTTTCATTTTTAACATAACGTATTTTTGAATAAGAAATATCAAAATAAAATATCTGTTGCTTTAATATAGATGTTGTTAGGAACATTTTTCTGAATGCATTTGTATGTATACATTTTTCTGTGCATTTGTATTTCAAACGTAATAATTGATTATACGTATGAAAAAATATTGGAAAGATACTTAGACCGAGAAAGCTGTTGAATTTTTTCCTTTCTTTGTATTGAATTTAGATCAATAAAGGGAATTTGTGAAGGTGTCATACGATCTCTGTGTGCCTATAATGTTTCGTAAATAATTAGATTAAAAAAAAAACAATTAGGAGTAAAGTTCCTATGTATTGCCAATTTTTGTAAGGTTTGAATAAAAAATAAATAAAGAAACGTCGTATGTATTTGTCAGTAAAAACATTCGTACAACAGTGAACGGTTTAAACATCGACACCAATCCAAAACTTCGCTGATTTTCAGTACTTTTTAACATAAGTCACTGCAAGATAAACATCGTATTTTAATTCGAAACCGTTGGGAAACACTAAAAAACAAGTAATTTTATCAAAACAAAAACAATATTGCAAAGACCGTATAGTTGCCCTGAGAAATGTAACGTACACATTTTTCGAATATTTTTTTACGCGGTACTCCGAGAGTTCCGAAAAAAAATACTCGAGCGAGGTGCCGTGCGTGTTCGTTTTTCAATATCTTCACCGATGTCGCTCGTATGACGTTTACGGCGTGACTACATGATAATGATGTGTTCGTATGAAAAGTCACACGTCTCAACGCGAATATATAACGTTCCCTCCCGTTTCTCGTGGAATCTTAGACCTGCAGGATTTCACGGTTTGCGGCGTACAAACAAACAGTCGCTGCGAAATTCCGTCTGCACGGCCCACAGATGTGTTAGAGCTTAAGACGGATGTTGCGTCCCGCAGCCTTGCAGCGGTTCCGCACCGTAATAATCTATTTATACACAATATGATAAGGGACTACATGTAACATGTTATATAATGTCTCTAACACACACTAATATGATGACCTATACCTGAGAGTTCATCTTGACATCTTACGCGATATTACGAATTGATCTTAGGCCTTTTCATTAATGCCTACGCGACAGTGATAGAAGAGTTTTTGCATAGTTCTTAGAGTAATAATAAGATAACAAAATCTATTAAAAACTAGACCGGATAAGGGGAACAGTTGTATATAAGAGACACGAAACAGGATCAAAATCAGACGAGTTTAGAAGAAGTAACACTGAGCATCTTCACGCCAGTGTGTACGATAAATAAACGCATAGGACTTAGAACATTTTCAACCAGTTTAAATTCAAATCTAAAAGACTTAGAATCATTACTAAAACACTAGTAACATTTATGCAGTAATAAATTAAACAAATATTATATTGAAGCTAGTCTAGCGTTGATTTATTTGCTAACATCCTACATCATCACATCGCCGGACTGATTGACGAATGATTAATCCAACTGTACGATCGAATTGCGTGGCACGTAACACGGAGCCGGTCGATTACGCGTGTGCGGAAAATCACTCGTCGACGCCGCCGTTTGCAGTTCACTCGTTCGCGTACGTAGATCTGCTTATTCGCGTGCACGTCTGACTGTACGTACACCGTATAAACACATCCGCAGCCAACCGGCTGATATCGCCTCGTAGTAGGTGTGATGATAACGAAATAAATAACAAATCCCGAATCCTCGTGTCGTGCCTCACGGATTTTCCTTGCAGATTCGTGACGTCATCGCGTACACACGCACGCACACGCACACACACACTCACGTACGAGCGTACGAATTGAGTAGACCGAGGAAAAACCATTTGTTCTTGAGATTATTATTTTATCATTGATGGGACGACCCTCTGATAGCATACGATCGCGCTTTAAATTTATCCGCGTGCACGTGAACACGTTAGGTTAGGTTAGGTTAGGCAAATGTCACGCATTTTTTTTTTAGAATATTTTCGACGGCTTCGGAGCTTGATCTCTATACATCGTACACGAATTGACTCTCTCGTAACGTTTTTTATTGCGCGCGCGAGTATAGAAAAGGGAAATAAATAAAATTTGTCTTCTTCTTCTTCGAATTGGGTTTTTCAGTCCTTTCAAGGTTTCACGATATCCATTTGTAGTGTATATAGTCTCTTATCATTGTATAACGAGTGCTCGCATTATATATTTGTTTTTTTTTCGTTTTGAATGGTTCTGCTGGACCCAGTGGTGTGGCTCCTGAACCGCAACTGTTTCGCAAAGTAATATACACAATACGAAGTGTATACCAATGCTTGTATATTTTTTTCACGCAACCCAGAGACGCGCGACCGTCGTTTTTCCGGACACGAATTTAGTGCACTCTAGCTCGTAGAATTCTACACGTCAGTCATCAGTTCTCCGAAAACAATAATCCGAATCTTTGTCTTTTAGAACATGGGTTTTTTCATTTCTATTTATTTTGTTGATTTTTACGATATATTTTCATTTGCTTACCCTCGAAATATTATTTTTGTATTCCGTCTACATGACTTGTACCGTTTTGATAATCTATTTTTTCTCTAAAATAATAAGTACACGTGTTTCTTCTGTCAGAATAAACTAAATTCATCATTAAGAATCCATCGGCAACTGAATAACAGTAAGTACACAAATAAAAAACGGGTGAAATGCAAATAGAGATGTTTGCAATACATTTTTGGTGTGTTCATTTAATTACGTCAAATGTATAGCAATGACAAATGACACGGCATTAAAAATTTGCAATGATTTATGGTAAAATATGTATCTTTTGTCAAAATGATCGCTTGGCATTATATACATTATCTCCATTCGATATTCAATAATACCGTTGTGAAAATATTAACTTGAGAATTATATTTTTAGTAAATCAATTGTGAGTTTAATTGTTTTCCGGCCTTTAAAATAACGAAGTGTTTTCAAAAAATTATCGCGTTGGTAACATTTTTTAAAGAATACAATGTCTTTACATTTTTTTTAACCACAGCAATTCAATAGAATTAAACTAATAATATGCTTTGTCGTCAATTTTCTCAATTAACACGTAAACTGTTATTAGGAATTTGGAAATCGGGTCTATATTGTAGCGCATTTTACGAGTTTCTGTCTAATAAATAATCGATATTGTTTAGTTTAAGGATATCATTCCTATTTTACAAAATAATTTTCGCATTGAAAAATGAAATTGATTTCTTTATATGTTACTTATAATAGTAGTGCTGGAACGAAATACTACTATATGTCCTGAATGTTATTTACTGAAACAAAAAAAAAACCTAACTTGAGTCCCTATAGAGCAAGTTTCTTAAATGTTATTTTTTGTATTTTAACGGTCTGTTAAACGACGAGTGTTTGTTATACATTTATATTAAAGCAAAAATTTCATTTTTTTTTTTTTATGTTATTTCCGATCACTTTATTTGCAAATTGTGAAAATAAGTAAAGTCTATAAATGTCACTTCAAAAGCAGATGATTTAATTATCGTACTTACTGGTACTTTTTTTTTGTTCTAAATTAAACTCCTTTTATGTTATTGTTTGTATATTGTTAAATTAATGTACTTTAGTTTTTCAAGTATTCAGCTTTTGTATTTGTTCTATAACTACGTTTAACTGAGAAATGCAAATATCCAATGTTAATTCAAAATTAATAAATATTCATATAAATTAGAATTGATGAAATAACTTAAAATGTTATCAAACGGTAAACTGGAGATTTACATACCGTGATCCGCTATTGTGTTGTACACTTTTTTTTTTAATAATAAATAAACTTATTCATGTCAGAAAGTCGGTTTTCGGTTTCGGTGCACGCCTTCATTTTGCTTATCCTCATGAATGTATATTGTATACGTAAATTACTTATTACTTTTAACTGCACACGTACATATCTACTATAAATACATAGTAAGATTAATTCAATCGAATAAAAGGTTACTTATATTTTACTTTTGCCTATTATTATTTTTTTTTACCGTAATCCTTACTTAATCTTTATTTGGTTAAAAACTTCAATTTGTTATTTATAAATTATAATCACTGTCGCGGAATAAATTTTTTTTTCGGAAACATTATTACTTTGGGCATAGGCACACGCAAAGACAAACGTAAAATAATCATAATAAATGCGAAAGTGCTAATGTTTATATGTATTTAAGTTTGTAGGGTACCTACAGCGAATGAACTGCGTGTAACTGTCAGTGGGTTTGAACTTTGACAGCTTGCAAAAAGCATACCATTCTTTATTAATGATTTATAGCATGATATTAATGAATCAGCTTTTGTATTTTTGTAATCGAAAAACAAAACGGGATTAATCTGTCATTATTGTTGCACTACGCTATACCTTTGAACACTGTTAACCGTGTTTTTCGTTGTACACGTTTCACGTGTATTTTCTTTGATTGAAAAAAATGATCACGGTATTAATTTATCATGAAAAAAAGGGTGTATTTAAATTGAACAGAGTCGCTATTGTTTTGGTTCGCTGCAGTTGATAATTGATATGTTGTTTGAGTTTAGCTCTGATTAATGTTTTTAACACAAAATAAAGCTATATTCAATGAACAATAGTATATTTGTTTACGTATTGAATACTACAAAATATATATATATATTTATTATTTATATATGAAAACGTTATTTATATTTATAAGATATACCCGTGGGGGCAGAAGAAAATACAAAATCTCCTCTCGGCCTTTTCAGAAAATAAGACGATAACCAAAACTGACTCTTCTATAACTGTAGCAGTATAGTGTTTGTATTCTTTAGGATCTGGCCAGATTTACATGCAAAACAAACGCGTAAAATATGCACATTAAAATGTATAATTATGCAAAAATATGCAAAAAAATTAAATAACCACTCTAATTATTAATTAATGTATGTACGAATTAAACACTTTTAAGATTGAAAATTGGTTATAAGTGTTACTTTGAGGTTAGTTTTATTGTGAAAACAGTGTTATTATCCAGTATATTAAGGAAAAACAGAAATATAATTAACATTATAACGATTGCGTATGAATCTGGACCCTAGAGTCGTCATACGCACAACATTAAGATAATGTGCGAAAATTGAAATAAATACTTGTGGGCAGCGATGTTCGTATGCTGTTGATGGGCTTGATCAGCATCTCATTCCGAACAAAATAAAATGTTTCATATTTATTTATACCTATATACTCGTATGTTATCATAGCAAAGATTCTCTCATATGTTCCAAAGACTGTCGTTGTCATCGGTCCATTAGCTAAATGGTAGTTGCGCATTAATTTTCAAAACGTTATTTTCGTTGTTGTTCTATTTTCGGTCGTCGTACGACCGGAAGCTTTTAAAACACACAATAACTGAAATGTTGTAAAAAAAAAATAAAAATTCGTATTCAAAAAAATTATAATTAGTGTTTACCATAATAGTTCTATATGACTTTACTTTAAACGACATTGTATTGAAATTTCAATATTATAATTTTCGAAATTGTTCATAGTTTTTATTCAGACGTTCCGTCATTGTATTGTCGCGTTTAACAGTCGAATGGTGTGACTGAAAATTTCTTCGGATTTCAAATACATTTACGAGTACATGTATGTAATACGAACGAGCACACGAGAATAAAATATAATATGTGAAATTTCAATAAAAAAAAACAATGTATCCATAGTCTGCCCGACACATAGGCACAAGGAACACTGTTTGCTAATTAAAACGTGGGCCAATAAATCATGTGTTAATTTTTACGACTGCGTTTTATAACAATAAACTTTTATTTAAAGGTGAGTTATGTATGTATATTGTATATATATATATATATATGCGTGTGAACCTATACAGAGGACGTTAATTTTCATCAGTTCGTTTATCGCTGTAGCGTTACGGAATTTCATAATAAAAAAAATGTGCACATAAATGAAGCATTCTATAAAATAAGCACGTAAAACATTTAAAGGTTTTTTTTTCCACCCGAAGGCTGTTATCAAAACGTGATGAGAGTGAAGAAGTAATTTAAAAAATATGATTTTTAACTAGATATATGTTAGCGCGCGCGCGGGCGCTCGAAATTACACGTTCGGAATTATACAGCGTATATATAATATATTGGTATACTAGACCATAATAATATGTCATTTGACCTACTGCTGATATCGACTGCTGCAATTACATCAAAGGATTCCACGGGCTGTGCATTAAATGCAGTTGTTTCGATTGTCAATTTCGCTAGGTAGGTACCGCGAAATATTATTATTATTGTACGTATGCACGATACAATTCGAATCATCTGAACGGGGGTATTTAATTCTTGAGTACGAAATAATTTGTTTGCACTGTGCCACTCAACATTCAAGTTAAGAAGTTTGTTATACGCAACCAATCATATCACATTTTCTCCATTATTCTTTGAGCCAATTAGAAACAAAATTTCATTTGGCGATGCAAGTTGCAATCTAATATAAATACGTCAGTTGAACTAATTTTTTTTTCTTGATGATATTACGGGGCGTTCATTAAGAACGTTTTATTCGACCTCAAAGCAAACACGTACACTATGTGGACTGCTTCTCCTACGCGTGACATTTAAAGGTTTTCTTATCTACATTAAAAATGTTAATTTAAATAAATAATTCGATAAACAGAAAATGCAGTTCTCGAGGTTTTATTGGCTCTTAATATAATTATGACTCAATCAAAAGGCTTATGTATCAAAGAAAACTACTGAAATTCAATTTTAATTTAATTTCTAAAAAGATATATATCTTTAAATTAAAAATTGGTTTAATGATCACAATTGATGTATTGTTAGACCAAATCATAGTGATACATTGAGTACAAAATCAAAATGAATCACGATGTGATTCGAAATAATGGTATTTGGTAAAGTTTCTTTTAGAATACAATATTCACTTCATACCCCTTTATTAGTTTTTAATACTATCGTTTTGAATCAATAATTTTACTCCATGCGTATTGAAACCAGTTTAGTTTAAAAAATAACGTTTTCTAAATAATTATTTCATTGGAATAAAACTAACCATAAGCAAGAAAACCATCATGTGACTCCAAAAATGCAACCTGTTATTGCAGTAATAGAACAATAATAATATTTTTTATTGGTGAACGGAATACATTGTTATTATTTTCTTTGCGTCCTAAAGTGTAGACCGGTAGATAAAATAAGAACAAATGTGCGCTAAAATCGATGTATGTTTAAAACTAATTAAAAACCGTCACACAGTACCCATGAAACGCGAGTAAAGTGGTTATAGTAGTTACCATCATTTATTTGTATTTAGTTAGAGAAAACATAACGGTTTTTTTTTCGTCATTTAATTTCAATTGCATTCAATGCCAAATAATGCATAAAAATAAAATAAGAAATAAATTATACTCTTGAAGTCAAGAAGTGTCGTTTAATTGTGTGTGTATACGGTTAAAGTGTTGAGTTACGTTAATTTGAGAATTAACTTAGTGGTTCATGAATTACCTACCAACTTCAGTTAAAGTATAAAATAATTTGTGGGAAAAACTATTTTTTATACTTCAGCTAATTATTTCATAGAATATCTAGTTATTCTATACAATTTAATTTGACTTCTGATAAAGTATAGAGTACATTTATATAACAATATTTTATTTGTTATAAACTGAATTAATTATAACGCCATTATTTATCTGAGCCTGAAATTCTATTCTGACATTTAGAATAGCTAAATACCTCTTTTATTCTGCGAAAATATCTTTTTGTATCACATTTTTTTGGTACAAGTGCACTCAAAAAAAACACTGACCATGTCCCCAGTGATTGAGCATTTTACGCAGATATTAATGTAGTACTTTCATTTGTAACTGCTATAGCAGTTAGAATATATTCTACGGCTTGCGAATTTTCTGAACATACTGTAAGCGGTGATTATCTTACCATCATTATATTCAAGTTGATCTAACCCATCGTTCATTAATTTTAAAACAACTGCAATGAGGATCACCCCTTCCGCCATAAAAATCATGGATCTTGATACGCACTATAAAACCAATAATATTAGCAGCCACTTAGTACATTTTTTTTTCTTTCTTATTTAAAATTTGTTATACGATTAGTTTTGTCAATTAGGTGTTAACGAGAAACATGAAGGGAATAATATAAAATATAAGTTATTTACAAAAACAAAGTGGAGAAGTATAGAATTGAATTGGAAAACATGTGTGGTTAATAAAGAATATAAATACATAGTATATTATATGCAATAAAATCAAACATTTTGAAGGAAAACTATATATTTACATAGGTACATATAGTATTGTATACTATTTGTTTTTTTTTTATTTATTTATTTGTGGTCGGAATATCCACAGCTATATGTATAGTTTTCACTAAATCGGATATTGTATTCGTAAAATTCTAATTCTTACAGATGAAGATGAATAATCGACTTTTGTTATTGTTTTGTACCGGCTTTTTTCTTAAAATTCGTAAGACTCATAAGTTTATAAGCCGACATGGGTAAATATTATATATTATGCGCATAGTTGGAGAAATTTGAATTTGAAGCGATAGAATTATGTCGGACTAACAATTTTAAAATTTCATGTCTTTAGGTGATTTATGTCCTGCTTTTGCGGCAATTTTCAACTTTTGAAATTAACACAATGAATATTAAAAAATGTACGCGATATGAGATTAATTAGACTAGTTTGAAAATGCAGAATATAATATTTCGATTGAATGCGGTTGCACCGTTTGATTCATTGATACGAAGTATTTAATTAATTCAAGTAATTAAATGTAAAAGGAAACTAATTAATAACAATCATGAGTACGAGAAAGAAAAACTATAACCATTTAAGTTTGGTTCAACTGTCGTTTGTGCAGTTTATAAAGAGATAAAGGGTGTGGGGAAGAAATTATTTAGAAATTTGAATCGGCTCTTGTAAAACTATTCGGTAGTTGTAACTAGTAATGAGCAGTACTGTTAATTAAAAAATATTCCTTTGCATTATTCCTAGAGTCTATTTAAAACTCAAATGAAACATTTTGGAATTTCTAAAGGAGGTTTGAAAATGGAAGATAAATCCTTGTGATACAAAAAGATATGAAATTTGAGACGAGAGGACGGATTTGTTTTCTTTGTATACTGTTGTTGTTCTTCCTATATTGGAATTTTTTTAGTGATCTTATATAGTTAAGCAGAGTGTTCGATAAACTGAAAGGAAGCTTTGTACATTTTATTTGCGATTTAATGAAAACAATCCGGGGCGAGCGTAATGCTTTTAAAGTAGAAGATACTAAATGCATTTGAACAATAATGTATAAACATTTATAGATTATACTCATCATTACAAAAATATATGTATAAATCAATAAAAAAAAAAAAAATGTTATTTAAAACGTATATTTCGAAGGCACAATATAGCTATAATTTCGTAATTATTATGTATCTATAGTAGTAAGTAGTTGTAGTAGCAAATATTACATTTTTTCAAAAGTAACTTATTGACTAATTGTATTGCATGCATTGAATAATAAGCAATAATGTGTAATGGTCATATATTCTTTTGTTTATATATTTATTTACGGAATAATTAATCCAATTAAAGTATTCATATTTTTGTGACAACAGTGTTACTTAAAACGATGAAGTTAATCTCACATAATTTATCATGTTAATATTTTGGTGGAAACAAATATAGTTAATATGATACTTAATATTAATTCATGAACAGAGCAAATGTTTTAACATTGAGATATAGACTTAATATAACGTATATATAGTCAAAAATAAAGTTCAATGTTAATACAAATTAAATTTATTGTAAATTTGATTGGCGTATTTATAAAAAAAAAATAGAAACTGTTCTTAAACATTCATTAATAAAATGTACGGATTAATTTTTCTTAATAGAAAATATATTTAAGTATACGAGTATCTTGTGTTATAGATATTTATTGAAAAATAATGTGTTATTTTTGCCTATGGAGGATCTTTAGAAGAATTTTCTTGACTTATTTTTGATATTTAAAACTCGTTTTTATGTTATTGTAAAAATTGTTTAGAGGATATTTCCTTAAAAGTTGCATAATCTACAACAACATTATTTATGGTCATATTTTTGTTTTATTTTTGTTTGTCTTATTATTTATCATTTTCTTTACATCTATAAAATCTGCTTAACATGTAAACTGTCATAAATCTTTCGTTTAAATATTCATCAAATTATGTAGAAAACGAGATGAATTTTTAACCGAAAAGAATAAAATTCTTCAAAGTCTTTAAAGTTTCTTTTTTTCCTCCCGTAGAAAAGTATTTTTTTTTTTTTGTGTGCACATATTTATATCTCAACTATAGTCCTATGATAAATTATTTATATAAACGTTTGTTTATTTTATAAATACACGCAAACACATATGCAATTGTTATATAAAAAAAATATGACTACATTTTTTTCTGTCAAATTATACTAGTTTACTTAGGTGTTAAACAAGCGGTAAAATTGTTTAATAAACTAATGGCCATGTTAATTAGCACGCAACATTGGAAATTGTGAGTATCAAAATCTTGTTTATTTTCCTTAACAAGCTTTTTAGGTGGTCAATATTTTTTCGCGTGAAATTAATGAGTTTGAAGCTAATTTTCAATTTAGCACTACAACATACGCTGCTACTTCATGTATTATTTATAATAAATAATGTTTAAAGTTTGTTTTGTTGCCAAGATCCAAATGACCGGTGTGAAAAAAATAAATGCACAAAACCTATTAGGTAATTAGCATTATTTTTGTGATCGGTAACGATTTACACTATTATTTCCCGGAGAAATAAATACGCGACACGCAATCGAATATAACTATATATATATTATGCTGCAGGTTATACATGTACTGTTCAATTAATAACACTCTTCATTAAACGCATTTGGCGATGGTCTTAGACCCCTGGACTTCATACATTGTTTACCGCAGATTATATACTTCAGTAAATGAACGATACATTTTTGAAGACGTATCTTTTCCTATCTGCCCGGTAATTCATAGTTAATTCAAACATTTTCAAATTTGAAGTTTGTCCGGTTATTAAGCGTGTGTATGCCTAATCACACGTTCCATTCATTTTATGTTCTCGGTGTCCTAGATAACTTATTTCTTTCCATGGAGTTTTCGACTTTTACATGCGGTAATAAAATAGTTGAATATCATTTCCGATCACCTGCCTGCTTGACCCCAAAAAACCCCCAAGCACTTCTGGATGTCGAAATCCTCCCCGTTACCCACCTCATATTGCTCTTCTCAGTCGCCAAGAAAATGGTTGTCGTACCGTTGTTGTGTGTGAATAAGAAAAATGTCCTCGAAACGCAAAGCAAACAAGATGAATTGTGACCTTGAGTAAATCGGATTCTTTCGAAAACCTATTACTTCCCTCGTTTACTGAATAATCTTCTTATTGAATTTTCGCGTTTTGAAGTTTTCCGATTCAGACAAAAGCAAGACGTTGTCGAAATGCTGTCTAGTACATAGACCCTATAGTAAATAATTTCCAAAATGTACAATATCCTGAAAATAAGAAAGTAAATATTTGATGAAAATCGTTATAGTCCGACGGAATTATAAAATATTGTAAAATAATATAAAAAGTTTTATCCCTAGTGGGAAACCAACTATCATTTCGTATGGCGTCGACGAAAAGAGTTTTTTTTTTTTCATATCGGCAAGGTTCAAAAAACTTTTATTCACCGATAATCTTGTTTGAAAATATCAACATCAAAATACTTGAGATTGTAAAACCATTAGGAACCTTCTCGACTAGCTTAAAGTCTAAACTTAAACATATTATATTGGTATTTCATTCTCATTGAAAATATTTACATAATATATGCTATCGAACATTATACATAACTTAGGCGAATGCGATGTAACATTTTTGTTCCGTACCATTTGATATGATATTTCGTTCATTATTCTAGTTTTTTACGAGAGTATAGTATTACCTCAAAGTTTTGATTATAACACGTTCGTAATAATATTATATTATATAGTTGGCCGAATGGTTAAAGATGCACAACCGTATATATTATATCGTGTTACGGTTTAATTTGTTTAATAAGTCATTCACTTGAATCGTATTCGTGTTGAACGTTATTAAACTAGTAATATGATTATTATGATTATTATTATTATTATTATTTCGTTATGTGCGTATAATATAATGCAATACCGCTATTCACCTCAAACCTTTTAGTCCTGGCCGGCTTTGTTTGGCTTATTCACCCTCGATCAATAGCGCAAAAGGTTAAGACTATTTATTTTTCTTATTATTTTAATAATACTACTGCTGTCCTAAATCCTAATTTACGTACGTCTGTATATCGAATTATTTATGACAAATAAAATGTGTAGACTGTTAGGTATTGCAATTAGGCAGTAGTATTTCCGTAGTATTAAAAACACTTCATGATGTGATTTTTGCTGCAAAATGAATAATATGACTGAATAACTTAATCTCAGTTTTGGTTCAGAGTGTTATACAGTTTGTTATGCGTTATACATAGGTACTTGGTTGTAACGAAAAAAATCTATCAAAGCATTTGCGTTTATATCAATTTTAAAGTTCTTTTTTTTAATGACGTAATTAATCTTGCGTTTTATCTAATTTTGGAAACAAAGCTACCGAATCAAACTGATGCGCTACAACTTATACATAAATGCGATACTTCTTAATTTTTCTTCCATTTCACCAAGAAATAACAATTTCGACGACCGTGCCAAGCTGTATAAAATATACGTACACCAATGTGCAATAAAATATGTGTGCATGATCACAAAATTATTAAAAAAAAAAAACCTATTTAAATAAACTAAAAATTTAAATCCGTGAATTGTCAGAATCAATTGTACGACTGTATGATTCATTCTTTATTCTAAAAGTTTTAAATATTTTTACATGATTTTTCGATAAAAAAATGTTTACACTTCAAATTGTAATTAGTAGTATAAATACAAATATTGCGTTTATTTTGTAAAGTCATATTTCAAATTCGCTGTCATTATGCAAACAAATAGAATAATGAGATTATAATCTATTTAAAATGTAGAATTTTTAATCTAAAACAGAAAAATTATGCAATTAATTAAAATATATTATATTAAAAACGTATGGTATTAATGTATCGTGAAAGATCCTTCAAAGATCAAATTCACTTCGGATGCACGGTCGTTCGATTTTATAATAATATAGTGTGAATACAGAATTATTTATGTACGAACGTTCCGGAATTAAATGTTCTTTATTAGATTCAAAAAATATATAAAATGTATTTGATAAGAACGGGACTTTTATCCTGACAAAATTAACCTACTTGTTTTATTTAAATAATCTTGCTTTACTTATTCATAACGATAAATGTATTAAAATATAAACCGTCCTCTTTTAATAACATCAAAATATTGTCGTCATTTACTATATCTGCAGTGAGTTCTTCGCATACTAAAGTTAATAACTCAAGGTTCATTCTCGCGTATAGTACCTATATAGGTATAGTTGTTGTGTATAATATTATGTTATTCGCTCGATTTATCTTTAAAATATAATTCGAATTTATAGATTGCATCTCTTAACTTTTCTGTGCGTTCGTGCGTCAGTAATTTCCGGTTGTTTGGAATCTTTTTTAATGCTCGTATACCCTGCTCGTTTTTCGCGGAAAAAGTCAATAAAATAATAATGTTTAATTACATATATCATATAAGTATGCATAATTACTAGACGTTTTCTGGTGGGTAATTTCCTGTTATCAGGAATCTTTTAAAATGCTCGTTTGCGCAGCTTGTTTTTAGTGGAAATAGTCAATAAACTAATAATATTTATATATACATACACTATTATTATTATTTATTAATTATATACACAATTACTAAACGTTTTATGGTGGATATAGAAAATTCAATACATGCCCCGTAAAAACAATTAATCCAAAAAACGCTGAGCGTCCTTATAGCTAAGAACATCACATTCCTCTGCATAAGTTATAATGTGTATAACAACATATTTTTAGAACGATTCGGCACGGAAGTTAAATCCGTTATTTCCTGATGTAAAGTGAATATTGCCCGGTCGATACGATCTGATTTCTTTGGGGAAGATTGATGTGTAACGGGGAAAGGTGGAGGTGAAAAAAAATTTAAGCGTTGGTCGGCTTTAGAAAGTGTAGAACATTTTTCAAAATGACCTTCGGGGTCTTTATTCCGATTCGAATTTCAGGCATAAAAACGACTGTATTGATTGGTCAATACATTATAATATTATGTCTACTCTCGCGATGAATATAGTTTGCGTCGTAAATCAAATATTTTTCGCTAATAAAAGCTGTCCGCTAAGTCTTTGCTACATCATTTGTTACTTAGAATTATATTCATATAAACACTCGGAGCTTAACTTGAACAGCTTATACAAAGTGAGTGTTTACTTTTTTTTAACTCTGGGTGTTTATATAATTATAATGAGGCGATAATTCTTGAAATCGGTTAAATATCATTAATACTCGTATACCGTGTGTTCAATTTTAAAGGTAGCAGGAATTATTTCGATCCTGTGACCTTGAATTTGATTTGGGGTTTTTAAACTGCATATAGGACTTATAAATACATATTTTTTTAATAAATTCAAATTTTTAATTTTTTTTATCAGTGCATGCGCAGTAAAATAAAAATTTCTTAAATAGCAATCACTATTTTGGAGACCGGATTTCGATTTCTTTATTTTTTCTGAACAACTTTGATCTTTACAGTTTGTTGATATCTTCAAAATTGCCATTTTTATGACGGTCGAAAGTTTTAAAATAGTTAATTCGTAAATATCGCATTTTTCAATGCTCTATCTTAATTTATAGGTATAGGTATCTTAATTTATAACAATTTATTAAATAAAAAATTAATTAAATACATTTTTATAATAATACCTATAAATTAAGATACATCGTTGAAAAATGCGATATTTACGAATTAACTATTTTAAAACTTTCGACCGTCATAAAAATGGCAATTTTGAAGAAATCAACAAACTGTAAAGATCAAAGTTGTTCAGAAAAAAGAAAGAAATCGAAATCCGGTCTCCAAAATAGTGGTTGCTATTTAAGAAATTATTATTTTACTGCGTATGCGCTGATAAAAAAAAATTAAAAATTTTAATTTATTAAAAAAATATGTATTTTTAAGTCATATATGCTGTATAAAAACCCCGAATCAAATTCAAGGTCACAGGATCGAAATAATTCCTGTTCCCTTTAAAATTGAACACACGGTATATATTATAGCCACGTGAGCAATACATAAGATATGATAAATAGATAAATTTGTAAATACGTCACATAATATATGTTTTATTTTTGTAAATATTTTGACGTGTAATCTAATATAGGTATTAATGAAAACAATAATTGTAAATTCTTCAACTTCAGTTTAGATTTAGGCCAGAAAAACTTATATTGATAATAAAATAATTACAGTAATAATAATATAAAGTATATTGCCAACAACCTCGCATAATACCCCTGTATAATAAATATACAGCTATGGAGACTATATTTATTCCCTCGGGGGAGATGTTCTGTTTATAAGGTTACCTGATGAGATTAAGTGAAAATAAATATATTTTTACTTTAAAATATTGATACGAATTTACTATTATTATATTTTAGTTCCAATTGTTATAAAATAAACTGCCTTTTATCTCTATTCCCGTCTAAATTTGGACTAAATCTACTATGAAATATCTTCATCGTAAAGTACGTTTCCAAATTATTTTGATTTATTCGTTTCCGCTGTTATTATTTTATTTTTCAGCAATGTGTTCAGCAGTTGAATGTTCATGGTAATAATAATTAATAAAGTTCAATTAGCCGAGAAATGGAGAAAAGCAAAATAATTTAAGATATTTAATCACCAAAATACAAGTCCATTCTGAAATTAATTTTAGATTGGTATTTTTCTTTTAAATTTTTAATTTGTAGATAATGTTAACTTGGTTTCCGCGATAACTGAAATATAAATTAACATAAAATCTAAGCATAATACCTTTTATAAACCTTTTTGTTTTTATTATGTCCTTATGTTCGAATTATGTGTTAATATTTCCAGCTTTAAACTACCAACTTCTTCCCAAGCAAATGAAATATTTGAACGTATACATTGATTTGCTACCTATGCTAATATAATACCTATGTAATTTAACAGTATAAGTTACATGTGGTAAAAAAACATGTTTCAAAATTCAGTCTTTACCAACTTATATGAGAAATCAATCAGATTTAAATCAGGTTATTTTAAGAATATAAAAAATTATTATAATGTACACAAATTTTAAGCCTTACAATTTTTCAAATTATAATCAGTTAAACAATTTCATATACAACATTATAGTTTGTTTATTTGATTTTTTCCCCTTGTACCTTTTCTCTAAACAACATTTATGTTTTTATTGAAGAAAATTTGGTTGAAATATTTTTCTTAAATTAGTATATTTATTTAATTTTTATATTTTTTCTATTTGATAAAAATGTTTACGAACTATATGGATAATCGATACTCTAATGGTTATAACTTTATAAGTGTTTTTCCCTTTTTTCCATTTTATTTTAATAGTTATTATTTCATTTATATTTTGTGTTGTTATTATTGTTTATTTTTCATGCTAAACGTCCATGACCCGTAACCATATTATTGTGTTATGGCATTTTGGCACCGGGCCATTGGTCTAATTTAATTATAGAATTCCATTATGAGGTTCGTGAAATCATTTTTCTATTAATCTTGAATAAACTAAATATTTGTGTATTTACACATAAATGATCAAACGATTTTGACAATGTTATTTGGAATAAAAGGAAAGTATTGTAATCTAAACAGAAATAATAACTATTATAAATTATGTTTTCGTGTAAAAGTAGACTTGGGTAATTCGATCAACTGTATAATCTCTTATGAATATCGCATTAATCTGTGTTTATTTTAATAAATAATTAATTATTTGATCATAAGTTAACTTTAATTTATTTATTTTTTTCAATAACATCAATATTTATTGATTGAAAAACTTAAAAATCTGTGTTTTGTCCCAATTCTTTACTAAATGTCCTGAATATAAAATCAGGGATCGAATAAAATTCAACTCGGTGTTTAATTGATATTACTTGGTAAAAATATTTTAAGCCCACTAGAAAATTAATGAGTTCAAATCATAAGTGTGTTGGATTATAAATTACAATAAATAGTCTTGTAGATAGTGATGAATAGTGACTTCCAATGAAACTGAATACAGTAATGCATACATTGTATACAAAGTATATTTTGCTTTGATAAAAAGCTTTCCATTTAATTAATCCAAACACTAATTAAATTAACAAGATAACTGACGTATGCAGGGAAAAAAATCCAAATGAATGATATTTATCCAAATTATTATTAGTACATTTACAATTTATTTGTAATTGAAAACCCAAGAATTAAAATAAATAATGCTCGGTATTTAGGAGTTAAGTTTTTGCTCTACTACTTATTTTGATTTTTTTTTGCATGTTCTAAATGTTTAAAATCATAAACAACCGTTATCATATTTTTAATAGTGAACACTATTATTTACTATTATAAATATGTTACATTATACCTATTTTAAATTGTATTCTTTAAAAAGAACTTATATGAATAAAAAATAAATATAAATGTTTACATAATTGTATAATTGAAGTTCTTTTTTAGACATGGGTTTATTAAGACTTGTTTGAAGTAAACCTTATTTTTTTCAAGTCCATTTAAATTATTTTTGGACATAAATATTCATTGTTCGTATTGTTTATAAAAAAACCAATAAACTGATGATAATACGAGTATATTCACTTTTATAGCATAGTATAGTTGTATTACGAGTATATAACTGTCTTTTTAATGAGTAGTCTGGTTCTATATAAATAATAAATGCTTAAACAAAGTTTGTTTTTTAAATTAATTAATCGGCTGCACTTCTGAGTTATTGTTTTTTGTTTTGTTTTTACTTTTGCCGTAAGTTTATCTAACTTCAATAGATAATTAATTTGTATTCAATATAAAATTTGTGTTTGACATGCGTGAGCAATCTTGATGATGTTTCATCTGATCAACCGAGCGTCGATTAGCAGTTTTACATAGAAATTAGTTCAAGCTATTGCACGTATTTTAATATTTAAATTGTTATTCCAATGAAAGTTCTCTCGATGAAATGACACAACTGTACGCACTAGAAAAATCTGTTGAGCTTATTTCCATTACGTATACGTCGAATGAAAAAGTAAGAAAAATAAGTCGTCAGAAAAAGGGTTTGATTATTATTGTTGTTGCAATTTGTTTCGATCGCGGTTTGCTGAGTAGAAAAACGAGTTTACACTTCGTCGTCGATCCGTCGCGCGCGTTAAGTGATTAAACAATATTATTATTATTCCGCTGCTCGCATCGTGTTTAATTTAAAACTTCGGGACGCCGCAGTTGTGTTAATTTTGTGACGTTTCTAATAAAATATCACGGCTATTATATTATATTGTACGACGATGAACCTTGGCACTCGGCTACTATTCCTGTCCCTCTCTCTCTGTCTCTGTCTTTCTTTTCCACAAGCTATTATCCGCATGCTCGTCATTTTTTTTAAATTTTTTCTTTTCTTTTTTTCTCGTGTTTCTGTACCGAATTCAACACATTATGTGCAGCGTGCACGCGTGTGTGATGACCAGACACAAATCCAAGTCAACGCGAGACTACGTACGGTGTACAATAATATATTATATTACGTCAACTCTCGGTCATATTTTACTCGCACGTTTTCGATATCACATTTTATACATATATATTACGATTTATACGTACTATTGTGGGTGCTTCTATGTATGATCCCCGCGATCGACGAGACGACGTGGTAGTGTATACAGATATATATATATATATTATCCTCAACTATAGTATACATTCTTATGTGCACAGCATATATGGCTGCAGATTTGTTTATGAAAATTTGGCTCGTAATAGAATATACGAATCGTGTTGTAGCGGTCCATGCCAAACGATATAACGTTCGATCGCGCGTAGTACAACACGAATTTAGCTCACGTGCACGCGCGCGCGCGCACACACGCCTCTTACGACAGAAGAGTGCAGAAGGTTCATTTCATGTCGGTTATCAGTCGGCCGCGACTCGAGGCCGACATACACGTATTAAAACAGTACCTAAAATATCTGCGCTCCGTTGGTTTGCGTGGTCGTAGAGGGTTTTTTGAAGTATACGGACGTGTATTTTTTATTTTTATTTTTTTAAATCGCAGGAACATTCGATAGACGCCGCGTTAGTTTTACCATCCCTGTTTTATGTTGGTCTGCGTTGTTTTTCGAAAGTACTCGAGTCGTGCATAACACTATATAGATACTTATTCGCCATATCCAATGATAAATGTCGTTATATTATCGTAATTCTTCTATTACGTGTACAATCCTATCGTGTTTCGGCTAAAACTATAAAGCTAAATAGGGACGCTTAAATTGATGTACACTGTCACATACGTGAGTCTAGAGAAAGAAATATAGTCAGTGAGGTATTCCACAAGTTTGTCATTCGCAGGATTTTTTCGGCAAGGGAGAAAAAAATTGTGGCTTTTATTTTATACATTCTCTTATATGAACTAGTTTTATTTTATGTCACATAAAAGAGGTTTTTATAAGGAATTAGGCACACTAAAAAAGATAAATATATATAATATACAATACCATAAATATATGTATAATCATAGCTTTTCCTTTTTCCCCTGTTCTGTAGTAATAAGAGAACTGTTTCAATACTTTATTTTCGATTCAAATGCAATACTCTGATCTTGTATTTTATGTTTTCGAAAAAAAATAATTTTTAACATTCCGAACGCTACAGACGTATACGGAAATATCTGGTTACAACTTATTATTTATTTATTTCCACAAATAAAAATATGAATTTTATTATTCTCTTTGTTTTAGAATTTCTGAAATAAAACTATATATTTTTACGAGATAATTTTATAGAGTCCTAATAGTATTAGTATATGATGCGATCAGAGTATTATCAACAAATTGTTGATAAGCTATTGGTTTTTTTTCGTTTCAAGAAATATATAGGTGGTCTTAGAAATGCTCTAACCATTCCCCGTGTCTGTTCTTTTTGTTTGATATTAAACTCAGTACTTCATATTTTCTTCTTCGGTTTTATGAACATTTATATAGTACATTTATCTGATCTGTAAATTAATTTAAGTTTAAAAGAACAAACAATATTTTTCTGTGATATATATGTTCACATAATCTAACTAGCCTCAATATTCTATTTTAAATTTCTGGTAAAATGTATCGACATTTTAAAAGTGTGCTAATATTTGTATCATAATTATTATTTTATAAATAATTACTAAAATATATTCAGACAAACCATAAGTATTAGTTAAAAAATAATTAGCTTTAAACATATCAACTAAAATAACAAAGAATTTCATATCTATACTTTAAAATACATATGTGATTAGGTAAAATAATATTTTGGTATGTTATACATGTATATTTTAGAAGTCTTGATGGGATCGTTTAGCTATTTGTGATTATAATGACGAATGTAATTGTTGTTTTCTTGAAATTCAAAAATCAATATTAAGTTATCAATGTATAATATATAGATAAGTCATGAGTATATTTAGGTAATCTATAGTGAAGCCACGTGAAACCTTTATTTACGGGCACCTTTTTTGGAAACGAAACATAATCGTAATTGTTGTCATGCTGCGTTATAAATATAGGTAGTTCATTTTTCTAATCTCTTTCCAACAGAACACTTTCAATAATAGACTAATTTTTTCAATTCCGTTCATGTCAGTTATTATTTGTTCATTTTGGTCCAATAAATAAAAAATTATGAAACAATTAATGAAATAAATATCGGTAAACCGTTTAAGGACCTCGAGTGTCGTGAAAACGAATACTGATAACAGTAACTGAAATAATTTTACATTTATTAGAGCGATTCCCAACACCGAACTCTGACCGGAATTCGTTGCCTACATCCTTCTGTCGATTACACTTATCGTTTGTTTACGTGTTTTTTGTCGCAAATTTGTGCGAGACTCATTGAACCAAATCGCATAAATTATGGTTAAAAATTAAAACCGTATCAATGGTTTCCGGGATTTTGTCATAGACTTGGTTCAATATAAATGCTAACGATATCTTCTATTATCCCGTTGTCCATAATGTGCTCTACGATTAAGTTTGATTTGAGATAACGTTTATTTTGCCGAGCCTCTAAGTCTGTGGTAATATTGTTAAATTCGATTCTCGAATAATCCCTGTATGGACTACTCAGCAATAATTGCGGTTAAAATCAGCGCGTTCGGAAAGAATTAAACTAATTTTTTAAAGTACCCATTCCAAAGCTTTTAAAGTGATTTCCACTAATAGCGATGGAATAAAAAAAATAAACAGTTCATACGTATATAGAATGCGCGACGTGTACCTAAATCGTTTCGTTTTGGATAATAAATGGTGGATGCGGAATAACCGATACTGGAATATATTCGGGAAAACATTAAAATAAATGTTCCGAACACTAGATAAAATGTGATCACAAGTGAAAGTGTAGTTTGGATATCCGCGGAGTGCGGAGTCGCGAGAACTGTCATTTTTCGTGCCTACATACGTACACAGCTTATTATGTATACGAGTAAATAATTTATAATATATTATGTTTAGTGATTAATGATTCATTAGTCAAGTTTTGAGCAAACTGTGTGGTACAACGAGCAGTGCGATAGTAAATCCGTACACATAATTTCACTAAAAATGTCGTCTATCGCAGTGGTGGCCTTTGTTTGATACTGCGCAGTTAAGTTGTCTCGCTACAATGCTGACCTCTTTTCAAATCGCGCTAAACGTATATTGTTCGGTCGACCGAACGTGCTCCGAACTCGGATTTGTGGACGCGTCTTACACGCATTAACAAGTATTCGTCGAGAGAAAATAAAAAACAATCAATCTTTAAAATCTTGTCCCATATCTCGATCAATAAACTGAAATGTGAACGTGGTTATAATAATTTCTGGTTAACGCAAGCAGAACAAATACCGAGTATTTCCGGAATTTACGTCTGTCAGTTCTGTTCTTACGGTATACGCGTACTATGTACACAAAACCCAACGAACTGTGCACGAAACTTCTGAATGCAGGCCTGTCTAACGACCTATATGCGTAGCGTATCTCTAGTTTTTAATGTTCAGGAAAAAAAAATAATATATCAAATAGAAGTCAGTTTTTGTGTGTACATATTTGCAAGCAGTTGTTTTGAATAGGTAGTTATTCAATTAACGTCTCCGGTAAACTATATCACAACAACTATTCTCTGTTTTTATTATTTTTGTAAGCAACACATTATACATTTATTTATTATTTGATACCAGTTCAGTTTGTGTATTACTCGGAAACAATATGCACTCGTTGACTTATTGTTTTTTGGGATAAGATAATATATATATATATATATATCAATCAAATCTCTTTGACTGACGCATTTGATAATTTACATATAATACACAATTAAGTGTGCATCACTTGAACCACCAGAAAGCATTACATAGATGTTTAAACTTGAATGGAATTTTGTTAACTAAATGTAAATGTGTAAGTGTTACCAGAAGAAACTTTTTTTGATATCATAATTTTTTTTTTTTTAACTAATTTCGGTTATTTTATTTAGTATGTTGTATTTACTTTTTTTTATATAGTAATTTAAAATTTTTTTCAATTTTATGATTCACGTGTGCAAAATAAAAACATTTTAAAACTAATTTCGGCTTTTATTGCCGACCGCTTAATGCGGGCAAACAGGGCTGGTCCAAACGTGCACACATTAAGCGGAATCCACTGTATATGTTTTACAAAATTTTTGTGTATCGTCGTGGTTGTGATCATGTGAACGTTTGAGGAGACGGTTTTTTTTCTATCGAGTTATAAACAGAATTAATATAAAATGTTGAACATTATTGATACAAATCAATTTCTCTGTATATACGTATTATACAATACAAACTGTTTTCTTTGTATAATAATTGGTCCAAGAATTTTGGTTTATTTCTCCGATATGTTTTGATTTCAATCGATTTATATTTTAAATTAAATCACAAAACACTTCTAAAAAATGTTTTCTAAGTCGTTTTGGTTTTACGATGATTTTATGATTTCAATTTAAAATATCATTTTTCAATAAGCCCGTATATTATCCGTCGAAAAATGCATATGTTAATATGATCGTATTTAATTTGTGATAATCAACGCAGCTTAGTAGTGTTTGAATATATAATGTTCACGCCTCTACATAATTATAGTGATTAAATAATAATTGTATTATTTTGTGTTTGAAATTGAAATTGCCGGTGTTTCATGTCATTTTGATAGTATGGATGACAAAGAAATAAGGACTTATCTTACATGAGTATAATATAGTGATCGAGTACCTATATGCCCTATATTTTACACAAATATTTTTTATAGTAGTCGATCATTCTGTTTAAGAACATCAGTTCGCCGACACTTGGGATTCGTTTGGTAACATGAGTATGCGTTTATATTATATACTCTTTTTAGGAATCCAAATCGTCTACATGTGATGAAAATCAATTTGCCCTTCGAGTTTTTTTTTTCGCGTTTTGTCGGAAGTCGAGTAAAACTTTTTTCCGACCCGCTATTGTGTTTCTCGGCGTAGCCCGTCCTTTTCGAACATCACACGACGATATTTTTTTCCTCGTGTCGGTGCAATATAAATACTTATTTTATTATTACATATTTTATCCGGCAGCACGACGCGTGTCATTTTTACGTCAATATGTTATACCATTTTCGGTACACTATTGTTACGGTTTCCGTCGGATTGCGGGACGAACATCCTCGACGTTATTAAATAATAATTATTTGTCTATGACAAAGGAACATTATCGATTAAAAAATATACTAATCGAAAAACACGCGTCGTCGTCGAATCGCTATACACGCTTACTTTGACGCGTACGGGGATACGGATATATTATACGTCTTGCACCCAACACACAAGCAAGTGAATTGCACCGTTTCCTTAATGATAACGATTCGGCTGTCATATAGTAAGTGCGTAGTAAAATCATAGTCGGAATCGCATAGTTTCAACCGATTCCGTTTTTTGTTAAAATGTTTACACACGATTTTACTACGAACTTACTGTGACGACCAAAACGTCGTTCTAAGGAAACGGTCCACTTTACTCGTTTGTACTTTTCACTCTCAACGGGCGTGACATCCGGCGCGCCCCCGACGATGACTCAACAACACGACCCCTAGCTGCACTTAATCCGTGTCAACGGCATCAATTATGCTTGGCATAGTCTGCGGAATAATCGATTTATAAACCGTATGGAGCGCGTGATACAGGTTACCGGTGTATATACCTGATATAAAATCGAACTGTAAACGCGTGTCCTATACATAGTACGAGTAGATCAAAGCGATAGGTATAAAACTTTTATCGAATCGTTCGTATATGATCGGACGATCATAATAAAAGTACAATTTCGCTGCGCACCGTCAAGATACATGTAATATAATGTTACGTGCCTTGTATTATGCAGTTCTCGAAATCCGTGCAAACGTAATGGCGTTCCAGATTTCACACTGTAAGATAATCACGATCATTGGCGAAACGTCACGCGTGCGATATACCCGGGTTAGTGATGTACTACTGACCGACGAACGTCACCTGTCAGTAAACCATTTTGTTCTCGGTTGTTTTCTGCTTCATTTGTGCACCATTCTATAGAAAAGTTATCGCATCGGCAATGTATATTATGATTCAAATTCTGTTTATTATTTTTCTATGAGCATTCGTGGGCAAAGGCAATTTTGTTGACAATAGTTTGGTAAATATAAGTGTATTATTAAAGAAGTTAAAAATTATCTCTATTTTTATTTTTTTTGTGAAATTCGTATATAGCCGACTTACAGGGTTTCTTTTTTTGAACACTTTGACGGTTCAACTTTCAGTTTTCATTGGATTAATGATTTTTAATAATATTTATAACAGTACACTATTTTCTTGTAAACTAGAAAAATTATTAAAAATCAAGAAGTTGAATGTTGAACCGTCAACATTTCAGAAAAATAAGCCCTATAAAAAGACTATTCCGAAATGTATAACAGTTGTAAAATAAAAGTAGATTTTCCAACTTCTTTAATTACACTTATATTTACCAAACTATTGCCAGCAAATTTGCCTTATATTATAATTATATTGCCCAGGGACGCTCTTAAAAAAAAAAAACAGATCTTGATTATCTCAATTAACACGCTCTGTGTGAATCCCGGTGGGACACCATGCATATATATATATGTACTCGTATAGTGTATACCGAATAAACAGACGTTTTAAGAATACGCTTCAACGCGTTATAATACATTGTTCTCACTGGTACAGTGGTACACATTACGCGTGGTGTCCATGAAGTGAATAACAAATTTAAAAAGATCTGTTCTCGAAACCGTGTGTCGGAGTCGTACTGCTGCTGAGTGCAGTGATGTATACAATATAAGTCGAATCGTTATTTTAATGGGCATCACTGCGCAGTGTACACCCACGTTCACAATGTATTTAACTGCAGCTTATATATACCCTGCGCATTATCATACAATTCGTGTTTATGTTTCCGAGAAAAATCCTGTATGCGTATAAGTAGTGTTCCGCAGTTGAAAACTCCTAAATTACCACGAAAACGAAAGAACAAGATTCTTTACCACTCCAAAAAAAAAAAATGGGTGTTTTAACTTTTAAAAGGTCGGGTCGGTTCGAATCGGCAGGTAGATTGAAAACATTTCTGCCACTGTGTTTATTGCGCATTACACTACCGCAGGAGTTCTGCGAAAACGTACCGCGAATGATAAGAGCTCACAGAACGCACTGGTGACGGTGTCGGTAGCTTTTTTCGATTCATTGCCCGTGATGCGTTCCTAACGATAACTCGCGGGAGGATAGGCCGAGGCGTACACGTTAGAGCTATAAGTCGTAGAAAAAATATTTACACTCTTTACGTTATGCGGCTCATTCGGACGAAACAATATCGTCACAACTTACTCACGAATCACCGCCCACCGCGGTTTTGACTCAATGTTTAGTAAATATGTGAATATTAATGCGCACGTACGTTACAGCGGTACGGTTCATTGGCGAATTTATCAAGCGTCGGTGTACACGCGAGACTGAACACGCGCGTCAAAACACAATCGTTCGATTTTCGTCGTTAACTTATCCTTTTTTGCACGTGATGTTTCGCGGGTGAAATGACGTTTCCGAGAAACGCGAACGCGACATTCGTATTTGTACTGTGCAGCTTAGGACACGCACAGACACAGTACCGTAGGCAGTGTAGATGCGTGCGATACGCACTTTCGATGCAGTAGTCGTTTGTCACGACATGCCCTCGATATGGTATTAACCCTACGATAAGTATACAACCCTCCTGCCCGCGAACCAGCGGGAGGATAATCGACAATCACGTGCGTTTTGTCCAATTACGGCACGTGTGCTCCGCGCCATTACAATAAATCGGCGAACGAGGGGTCACCCCGGACGCTAATATAACATATTAGAGGCGTCAAAACAACGAACCTTGTTGTTTTAGGTAAGCTCTCTTCCTACGACGAAGTTGTACATTCAACTTTCGTCTGTTCTAATGAGATCTCCAAAAGTTGCGTTTTAAATCGCTTACGCACCTATACTTCACATTGATCGTACGTAAGTATATTATAGTGATTGCGTTTGTAATAATTATTATGTGTCAATACTTGCATGAAGCAGTGCACTGTTTTAAAGTAAATCAAATATAATGTCGAAAACAATCACGATTACAAATATGAAATAAATGTATGCAACAATAGAGTCGTATAACAAAATGAAGGACAGAATAGAGCATTTTAAACTCGTGCCGGATGACAAACCATAACTGCACGACGGTTCTATTTCCCAGAACGGCATTTTTCGATTGAAATGAATCGCACTAAAAAGTAATAATACACATCGCCCGGTACGAAAAAAAAAATAGTGACATTTTCGATGATATGTGTTGTATAGTGACGGATTTTCTATTACTACTATGAATGGCACCGCGGTGACACGAGAAAAAAATAAGAAGTGACATTTCTTCTGTTGTCCTAAGCTGCATTGGAGTACAATTCATCACTTCTGCGGTCCCATTCATTAAACTCTACAATAACGTTTAAATGTATCCATAATATATTCATTGATCTCCCGCAAGGAGTATCTTAACTTAGCATATAAATTTATACAATATGTGTCAAGTTTAATCCTATACTCGTGTTGAATCGCTATATAACGTGATGTATATATTGTGTGTGTGTGTGTGTGTGTCTATATACTATAAAGTGATTCTCTCGCGCATCTCAGTGAGTGGCCTAAAACATTCAAACAAACAACAATAATAGAACGTCGGCAAATCGTATACGGAGTGTGGTGTTCTGCAAATAGTTGGCTGAGCGTCTAATATATTATGTGAAAGATAGTTAACGAATTTAATTGTTGCCATTTATTAAATCCTCGTGACGCGCGAACCGATTCTATTTGGGTAGACAAACGTAGATAGTATAAGACGACATTATTCATTTATTGTTGACGATAACTGCGAAGAGACGTTATTGTAAAATTAAAAGTATATAATATAAAAATGTGTTTCGCTGTATATAAGTTTTACTGGCGAAGAATGAAACATAATGTTATGTACTTTTTTTTTTTTAATCTGCACAACACTTCTGAATCGTGATGATTCAGCACAGTTGATATTACACTAAAAATCTAAAATAATTTTCTCTCAAGATTATTTAACGAATAATACGAGCGTTTTTGGCAAATGTCAGTGTTTTTAAACCGTAAGACACGATCTAAATGAGATGTCAAAGTAATATACATTAATATAAAAATCCAAAAGCTTATCATTTTATAACAGATTCGATAATTACTGTTGAGTAGTTTTGAGTAAAACTGTTTTAAAAATGTAATTAACATGAAAAATTAAAGTTTTTTATACAATTATTTTTGTGAGTATATTATGGTATTAATTTTTATTTATTTTATAATACGACCATTTGAATGGATTTTTGAACAATTATTTATAGCTCACAAAAAGCAACGATGTTGATAATATTTTTAATAATATATTACTAATTGATTACTAAACTGTAAACAAACCATATAAAAGGTTATTGCAATTTTTATTCTTGAATCTTAGATGATCATCAGGGTAAAGTTTAAAAATGCATTTTAGAAACGATTCATATTAATATGAACTTAACTATTTAAACATTAATGGTTTTAACTGACTGTTTAATTACGATACTGAATTATTTTCGAAAATTAATACCGATATGCATATATGTACCAACGTTATAAAATGTACGAGTACTATAAATATTATCATTATTCAATATTATAATACGAGTATACAGTAAAGTGTGAGAAAATAATTATAGTGTCGCGTAATTACTATGAGGATTCAATATTTCTCATATTGTTCCCTCGAAGATATGGTACTGTATAATAGTTTATCGATTGGTCGATGTTTTGAGCTCATTATGGTAAAAAAAAAAAAAAATCCAATGATTTTACGTAGCATTTCATCCAGAATTCATAAATGAAACACGTCAATTCACCCCGTGCAACCGCGGTGGAGGGTATACGGTATCAACTTTCGTAACCCGCCGTTTTGAAAACGTTCACATATTGATGAAAGTTGCCGTGCGTAATAACGTACCAAGAAAACTATAATACCGGGGGACAGCAACTTTGCTGGAAGTCCAACTCCCGTAAGTTTTGCGAACGGCAGCCCTCGCTCGGTTATATGCCGTTCGGCCGGAGAATGTGCAGCACGCCTAGCGTGGCCAATAGGTCGCGTTACCCCCCGAGAAAGTTGACGTGCCACAAGTGTTAAGTCCCAAACTGCTGGTGAAGCGCACCGCCGTGAACGTCAAAATAGCATAACTATCACGGTGTACAAAATTGTCGGAACACGCATGCGAAAGATAGACGTTACTTTGAACATTCGGGGGTGTATGCGTGGTGTTACGCACATCTGGATATAAAATAACCACCTTATCATGTTGGTCGACGGTCAATATTTGATTTTTGCTTAAAATCCGTTCGAATAATATCGGTTTTAATTACTGCTATAGAATGGAAAAACTTTATAAATAGACAAGACTAAGTAAATGTGTTCTTTTATTTTTATTTCACCGTTATATCGCCAATGCCCCATGGTCCTTTGGAATGTACTGGGACAATGTAACGTGCTCTATCGGGTAAGACTATAGGAAAGCTACCGCTCAAGCAGTAATGCCATGTTTTGGCTGTTTTATACTCGAAAGTGTCCCACGGCGTAAATTTTTGAGATCACTGCTACAGCAGTAATATTGGTCTACAGTCCACCAACGTGTTGATCGTATTACGTTGTACACATCACAAATCACTGGTTCGGTTGTGTAATATGGATTTCGGACTACTCGTAAAAAAAAATTAATAAAATGTATTTAAATTTTAACCGGGAACGTTAAGTTAACCGTCGGCAACCCGTGCACAGCTGTTGTTTCGTTTGTATATTCCAATTAACACGTTATAGCTATCAAAACGGAATTCGAAAATTATCCGTACGATTGCGGACACAATACGTAATATACATGTAAACAGGACCACAAAACCAACAGTATTGTTCTCGATAAAACGAACGAGAAGACTATCCTCTCCAGCACACGGTTTATGCACGGTGCACTCGGAGAACATTAAACTGATTACGGATGAATTAGTAGCTTGGGCAAAGAACAATAATTACAGGAATGGCAACGTATCGCCGCAAATATACTGTGTGGTAGCAAACAAATAGCCCACAATTTACTACGAGTACATTCATACAATAATGATGATATGTGATCTTATATAGTCTCTTTTTCCGGGCACACTCGCATCAGCAAATATAATACAAGCAACCGGCTACATTAGCTATATTGCTGCTGTGCCGCGAGTATAACAGAAAAATGTAACAAGTTTAAACGACTGTGCGAAGAATGAAGTCGATATTTGCATTCAATTCACACGCTTGATATTCTTGAAAAATGTTTAAAACTAACATTGTTAAAACGTGATTCAAAGATTTATCGCTGCAATTTTACTTATTTCTGGAAATTAAAATAAATCTCAAACAATGTTTTCGTAGTTAAAAATTAAATGTAATTCTTATTCTATTTTGATTTTATAAAATAAGATTTAATAAGATATAACAATATATAAAATGTGTACAGCACAGAATTGGACGGCCGACAATTTTTATTTATTTAACTGATCTTAATTTTTGAACTTTTGAGGTATATCAGAGGAAATTGTCGTACTTGCTATCAAATATACACTGCATTTTTTTTGTGAATTCATTTTTCCTGAACTATTTATTATGATTTGAGCTAAATAGTATTACTAAAGGCTAAATAAAGAAAAAAAAAAATAATTTATTATGATTTCAAGTCACATAATTAGCTATAATTTTTTTCGCTTTCAATTGAATCGTTTGTGATTCAGATTTTCAACAGTAAAATCGTCCTCTGTGCACATTTGAACCCGTTATTATTGTGACTTTTATTTATCTACAAATATTTTTTATGGAAAAGTCCGAGAACTAATATCGATTGCAGTCATCTGGCATGGGATTTCAATAATAATAAAAAAAAACTCATACAACTAAAGTTGTAATTATGATTTGTCACTTTCTAAAATGAAATTTAAATGTAATTATGGTATTTAACTAAGGATTACATTGATAAATGCTCCAAGAATTAATGAGATTTGTAGATAGTATATTGCGTATTTTTCAAAACTATATTAAAATTCTTTTTTGTAATGTATACATTAAATATTAATTGCTTAATAACTTTTAGACTCGTTTATTTTCTCGGAATAAGATCGTCGATTTAATTTGCTTGCGCCTTAGTAGTTGGTGTTTTCCGAGATTTTTGTGACTAAAAATTCGGATGATAAAAAACAAATTAAAAATAATTAAAAATCAATACAGTAACTCCAAAGCTGCTATGTAACGGTCGGTATTTAAAGTATATGACCTAGTGTGGAATGTAAAAAAATCTTAACAAACAATTCTAATAATAATGATGACGAATCATAAAATATACTGGTATAGTGGTATATTACATTTAACAAGTTAACTTTAATATAATTTTTAAGAATGATATTTGAACAATAAGTTATAAGTACCTACTGAATTTTTCTATTTTTAGTTCATTGTATTTTTATAAATATCGTCGTGTACGCGATGCAATAGTAAAATAAAACATAATCTATTCTCGCCGTGAAATGTTTTATAAGATATTATAATCGAATACAGTAAAATGTCGTGCAATCATGTGGTGGCTCTATATTTTACTTTATAAAATAACATTTTTGGTTCGACAATTATGGCATTTCATTTGCTACACAATCTTACCGTGATTTGAAAGTTTAACAAAACAAATTGGATTATTTATCGAAAAGCGATTTTACATACCTATGTATATATTAAGCACACCCAACACTTGCAGCTCTTAAATGTATCTCAACGCTTAGGTACTTTTCTCGATTCGAGGCATGCATTTAATTTTATTATAAATGTAATTTTATCTCGTACAGTGCGGTACGTATTATTTAGGCAATAACGTTTTCAGTATAATTATAGATGATGTATACTGTAATAGATTATTTAGGTTATCCGATAGGGTCTTAACCGAAAAATATACGTGTGTCATTCATGTCATCATCACGTCATACTATTCGACGTAAAATGCTTTAACGCATAATGTTTGATAATAATTTTAAATCCGGACCACAGACTCCGAAGTTGTTCGGTTAGGCCATTGTGTACTGCAGGTTGAGGATTAAAAGTCGAATTCGGCTGTAACTACCTATTTTGAACAAAAGAGGAAACTCCAAATAAATGTTCAACTATCGAGGTTATTCCGAATATTCCTTACAGTTATATAATACCGAGATATTGAAAACATTAACGGGCATATTTAATCTTCAACTGATATAGTATCGCGTTACCTTGAGGCTTGAGACTGGATTTTTTGTCTTCGATCGGTAACATTTAGTAAAAACGCCGAAAATCGAATTAAACCATGTAGAAACGTGGACATTGATACGTGATTTTGGATAGTTATTATATTAACTTCTTTGACTGTAACAAGATTGGCATACTTGTTTTCTAATTTATGAAAATAATGCGTACAATCATTGCATTACCTTTCTTGCGGTGTTGGAATATTTTGTGATTCTAGAGCCGTCTGTTTTGTCTCTATCCACACAATAAACCAGGATTGTATGATCGAGATTAAATGCGAATTAAATGTTGTGCACAGTGAATTTCAATTCGTTCGAAACAATATCATCCCACTCGTTATGTAAACCCAGCATGTATTATATTATATATTGTGTTTTCCTTTGTATACGATTTTACCGCGGTTCGAGAAGACTATGAAAAAAATAATAATAACAATAAACTTATACGAAAATGACGCAGCTTTCGTACGGCTTATGACGAAAGTATATATTATATAAATTCAATAATGAAATACGAGTACCATGAGTATAGAGGGTAGGTCATTGTGTTATCGTTTTTTTTTGTCATACAGCTAATAGCGTATAAAAAAGATGGGAAAACACAAAGCACCGTGGTCCACCCTTTATACATATTGTGTGTACGCTAATAACTACTATTTATATCGATACACGATGTTTAAGATCTATCCGTTTAATATTATTTATATACCTATACGACATATTTGTATTTGTTACTAATGTTGCATCATTGGTTTGTGGTCGCCGTCACTGGATCGGCGAATCGTCGAAGTCTTTAGAAATATGATACTACATATTTTGCCTCATATACTCTTATATTACCACCGCCGCGCGCCGCCTCCGCACGTGTATCTGTTCGTCCTGCCGCCCAAGTTAATCCAGTTGGTAAAAGCCAAACAATAAATCCCTACGTTCGTAATTATGGAACCCAGCCAAAACGTCCTGCCGATATCGAAAACAATATCTTGAATACATTATAATATAACAGCACGCTAAAAATATCGATTGTTGCACCGAGCTATTAATAATAGCGGTGTGTCAATTTAAATCATATATATATATTATATTGTATAGGAAATATACTTAGGTGGATTATTTTGAATAAAAAATATGTATACGGTAAGTCATTGTTTATTTTTCGTACTCGATTCAACTATTCAAGATTGTGGAGTAACCACTGCAGCTTACGTGTAAAAATGTATAATTATATGAAGTCAAGTTGATGTTGTAGCTGTTAAAAATATGACGTACTTTTATATAGATATATTCAATGATTGCTTTCGTTTTTATTACAAAATAATTCTGAGACTGTCATACGTCCACACAATTTTTCTATCATTACAATGATAACCAAACCAGACAGACCAAAACACGGAGTCAACTCATACAGATCCATCAGCATTTAACCAACATATGGCAAACGATTTGAGAAATTTTTTCTATAATCTGGAAATAAAATAATACTGCAGTCCGGGTGTTTTCCCTGTACTTAGCTTTACAAACAAAATACTCAAAAACCATTTCAGCCCCTGTTTGGTCTTATGGAATTAGTTATGCAATTAATTATGCTTAATTATGCAATGACCTACGAATCTCTTCAATCAAAAACCCTAGCTCGTCAATACTATAAAAGATTTTACAACAAACCTCAAAAATCTTCTTATCTTTAAAATGTCATCCTCAACTATTCAAGGAAATCCAATTCGAAGGATAAAAAGAAATTGGGCAACGGATACCTCAACGTGGAAATAAATTTTTTTAAAAAATGCTAAATATACCTATTAATAAATAATTGTTGGTATACATATTTCAGAGGTACTACTTATGAGTGGCTTCCTCCTCACATTTTCATGTAATTTATTATAATATTTGTTTTCTCTTCAAATCATTCAAATTTACTGATTGTTTTTGTACAAGTAAAGATCTGTGAATATCTTATGAATAAAAAAAAAATAGATAACTTTCGTCCTTCAGCATCGTTTGATCGTTTTAACCTACTGAATAATAATTGTATTACATAAATATTAATACTTATTTATTTTATTCGATGGATATTCTGTATACTTTTTTTTTATAATTTAGCATCAAATTCATGGCTAGCAGTCGCGCAGTTAATATCATTTTTACACTGTTTATGTTTCTATTTTTTCCAAGATAGAAAGTTTCGTACTCCTCCGTTAGTATTCAATTGGAAAACATTTTGATATACAATTTTTTGTATCGTATTAAATTACATTCGAAGCGAACTATGTACGACCATATACGTAGAGACGAAACAGCTATAGTGTTTATTCAATATGAAATGTGGTGAACGTATAACGTATGTAAAGGAAAATCCTGCGTTCGTTTTGGAATTCAATTTTCAATTATTTTTTTTTTTTTATCTTCAGTTTTGGTGTCCAATACATTTAATTATTTGCTAAAACACCGTTCGCTACTTGGGTCGAGGAAAAATCAGCATATTAACCCGTCTGAAATCCAGTATTAGTGTTAAAAAAAGAGCTGATTTCTTAAGAGTGATATTTAAATTTTGGGTAAATCATGTTTGTTGTATTTTAAATACGCGTACTCGTACTAATGATGCTCTCTATTATATATCTCTTATATCTACGATTAGGTTGTATTATGTTATTGGAGCTAACTGAGTTCGCATTCACGATCACTATATTATATTTCCGTTTTTGCGAAAAGTGCGTGCGTGCATGTATGGGTGGGTTAGTTTTCATTATTTTTCGGACAAACTCTCCGAGGTTTTACTTATTTTTACTCGTTTCGACCTACTCGTAGACCCCGTAATAAAGTACACCGTATACAGTTCCCGGCCCTGTCGATACACATATAATTATATTTTGTAAAACGATATTTGTCTGGGGTAGCCAGCGACATGGACTTAGAGGATACCTATAGGTAGTCTATTATTTCCGTCCGACAGTAAAAGTTTAAAATTTGGATTCTGTTCCAAAATATACGTAAATGAAGTATAAATAATACACCATAAACGTTCATCATAGTACGGTTAAGGATTCGACAGCAGCCTCCGGCATTTGTGTGTACGAATTTCGACTATTTTGCCAGGGCAAATGTACCCAATTGGTTTTGGTGAATATTATTTATTTATTTATGCAAATGTATATTTATACTAGGTTTGTGTACAAACCGCTGAACGTATTGACGAGTTTCTGCCTTCCAGACTATATTATACATAACTTTGTTGAAATTGTGTAGGCTACAAACACTTATACAAAAACGTGAGTTTTAACTTTTTTTTTTTATGACAAATTTAACTTCAATAAGTGAATTGAGAACTGTTACAACTTATTTATTGGTTTCACCCGTCTGTAAATATATTTTGTACGTAAAGTACTACAGTATATAAACACGGAATAAGTTAAAATTAAAGCAAAACCAATATTGAAATGAAAATATCGAGGGAACTTTATCGGTTTACTTTATACGATAATCTTTCAAAGTCATTTGTCAGTTTCCGCTTTGTTTGAGACTTCATAATAATCAGCTAGTTCCAAATTAATATTAATATCTATTATTAATTAAGTTATTAAGATATGCATGTGTTTTGATATTTTCCTCGGAGGTTTATCCTTTCAACACTAATGCGTACTATAAAATTGATTTTTTATAGTCCCCTCAATAATGGGCTCTATTAATTTTTATATTCAATTTGGGAACAGTAAGTGATTGCGTTCTAGAGTCGCACTGAAGTTTGACATTATTTTCGGCTCATTTGCGTTCACAAAAACAGTACTATAACTTTGCGATTCTCCTGGGAAATTTTCCAGAAACACAAAGCCTATCATGTTTTAAGATTATGTTCATAACGAGCACTTTCGAATGTAATTTTTTCCCTCTCCAATTATGTGTTTATTATTACATATGATGAAAGAAAATATTAAAACACTCTCGATGCTTCACTTCTATACGTACACGTGGTTAGCAAAAACATTTATATTTCCGCTAGAGCACCATTCGTAACGGCACTATTGTATTGTATACGTGTATCGTATTTCCGACGTACCCGAGAGGTCTATAAAAATTAAAGCAACCTATTATGCCGTTTTATCCGCGAGTCGCATAAATATTGTTTGTGTATACGTAATTATGTTTGATCACTTTTCAGACGAACCGTTGTGCCGACCTCCATTCGTCATTTTCGTCATTTCGAAAACAATATGTTTATCGTTTCGTCGTCTCTCGTAAAAAGCGTTTTCATCAATTGTTCTAAGTATGTTCAATCACACGCGCTCCGTCTCGTTTTCAAAAACACTGCGCGCGCGCGCGCAGTCGAAAATTGACCGGGATAAAAACACAATCGAGAAAATCGTTTCTCCCGTAATTGTTTTCAGTATAAATATAAAACGCCGCTCTTATTTTTATTGTAACGCCAATACTATTATTGTACGCGAACACACATTTCATGGCGTGCACATGATCTGCCGAGTTCACGTGATCTGCTCACACTTTGACCGAATCCCTCCCCCCCCCCTCCCCCACAATCGATCCGTCTGTAAGAAAACGACGGTCTGTTAATTGATGCCATCATTGTTATTTTTTCCACGACACAAACTTGGTATGTATCGCGTGTATTTATTCCATAATATCGTTTCGTTTCGGTAGACCGATCATAACACGCACGTCCGTACCTCATTTATATCAAAAACGTTGTCGAAACGATTACATTTTTACGAATGAAAAAAAAAAAAAAGCTACACGTATACGTTGTGTACTATGTTCGGTAATTCGCCAATACAATTTCGTGCAGCCCGTCGTGTGCGGACAATGAATCTGGTAATCTAAAGTTATACCATCTTTGTCCGAACCAAATTTTATAAGTACAGACTTCAATTATTATCATGATCCTTGTCACTGTTGTTTCACTATTCTAAACTTTCACATGTGACTGAGTTACGTTTTATATATATTTACTTATTGGTTATGTTTTGTATACGTCTATTGTTCTTAATAATGATGTGATGTTTTTTCCGTACGTTAAATAAATAAGCGAATGAATCCGGTAATGTTCGCGACGTGGAAACTTGTACGAACTGGACCGGCGCATTTCTCGACGTGAACGCGAGCCTCGTCTTGTACGTATTGTGTTTTAATTTTAAGCGCGTTTATCGTTAATCGAGTCTCTCGCAGTCAATCATCTTTTGTACGAGTTACTATTGTGTAATATAATGTAATAGGCATGTAATAGCGCAAGCGTCCGCGTAACGTGTTGATATCTTATGAATTACGACGGTTCATTATACCATAGAGGTTTTTTTTATTTTAATCGCTCTACTGGTTTTTTTTTTTTATTGATCTTTATATATAACACGGCAGCATGGGCCATTAGTCGATACTAATTATAGTTAAACAATTTTTTTGAGGTTTGCATTATGTTACATTATCTTAACAGTTAAAAGTACAATTATATTTTATCTATAAGGTTGGTTAGTTTTAAGAAGGTAATAATTTTCGTATTTTGATCGGGGTTTGGTACAAAGATTTCATCGAGTGTTTCCGTCAGGTTGAGATTTGTACTCTCCTGTCGGTACATGTGACATTCTGTGATGATGTGTTTGACTGTGATCTGTGTATTGCAAGTTTCGCAGATGGGGGGTTCATCGTTTGCCATAAGGAACCCGTGGGTTATCCTGGTGTGTCCGATTCTTAGGCGATTTATGGTTGTTTTTTCTTTTCGATTTAGGTTAGGGTTTTCCCATCTGAATATTGTGCTCTTGATTTGGTTTAATTTGGTGGTTTGACTTTTCCATAGGATTTCCCAATTTTTTTTAATGTTGGTTTTTATGGAGTTTTTGAAGTCATCATAAGGAGGTCTAGTGCGTTGTGTCTGTGTCAGAGGCAGCAATTTTGGCGTATTTATCCGCGGTTTCATTGCCTATAATGCCGATGTGTTCAGGGATCCAGATGAGTGTGATATGTTTTTTGTTGGTTTTGGCTTCGTCTAGTTTGTTTTGTATGATAATTATTATGTCGCTTGGGTTTGTTTTGTTATTGATACTGTTTATGGCACTTAGAGAGTCGCTGAGGATTAAGAAGTTAGTGTGTTCCATTGTGTTTATTTTTTCGATGGCTTTTAAGATTGCTATTGCTTCCGCAGAAAATATTGAGCACTCATTTGGAAGTCTATATAATATATTTGGGTTTGAATTTTCGAATATGATCGCAATGCCGACTCCCTTATTTGATTTGGAGGCATCCGTGAATATTTTTTGGTGTTCCCCGAAGCTATCCAGGATAATATACTGGTTTACAAACTAATAAAACTCAACAATAACAAATAATATTATAGAGTTAGACCATTATATACATATAATCGCAACCCTCTACCGCGGTACGTCTATTCACACGCCCCTTCTATACACACGTATAACTGAACTGTACAACTAAACCGTTTTATGAGCTCGTTTTTATTTTTTATTTTTTCTTAACAAAACGTGAAAAAAAGTCGTTGAATTATTATAATATTATGCAACGCAAATACGCACTCGAAAAGTCGACGTGGAGCAGCGTCGTACCTGCTACTATATACCTTTGGTTTTTAAAAAATATATGTTCCCGGCAATAAATTATGAGGAGGGTTCCTTACAAGTCAATTTTATCTCTTCATCCTTTGGCGCAATAATTCAACAACCGTTTGCGTTTTTGTAATCACTTACCGATCGTGTTCGGTGCTGTATACATTTAAATTTCAATATAATAAAGGACGTATCGTGTTTAAAAAGTAATTCCTACATTTTCCTGCCGTTAAATCGTGCGTGTTTTTGAAGTGGTCGTCATTATGATAATATATAACATACAGAACTAAATCGTTTATCGAATAAACTTTGGGATTTGCAGATAATGTACGGCTTGGAATGTGTTTTTCATTTTATTTAAATACTATTGTATCAATTTCATCTGATCTCGTATTTGAGGGTCGTATTTTGATATTTTCTATTAATATATATATGTATGTAATATATATGTGCATAATTGCATAATTGCCTTGAAGAGTATTACATATATGCAATATTTTTAACTCGATTGAGCCATTAAAGATATTATATCAAACGACACATATGAAATAATTCGATCAAACAAACGTACTATTTTACTTTAATTGTCTTCAAAATGTTAAGTAGTTTTTCCTTAGTTTGATCGCTCAATACAAATAATATATATTGGCGGTGAAATAGTTTATTTATAGATCCAACTTCACTCAAACTTGATCATTATATATTTTAGTTTCATGAAAAAACCAAGAAACTCAAACATTCTTATTTAATTAATTTTAAGAAAAGAAAATTCAAGTGCCATCTATTCGATTTTTAATACAGAAAAAACATTCAATTTTCGATATAGTATTAATTGTTATACCGTTAACAATATTTCTATATTATTTTCATACATCTTTATTATTACTCTTTTGGTAGGTACTTACAGCAGTTTTTTTTTATTTTTCAAGTTTTTTAACCCCTAACCGGAATCTTGTTGTACCCATTTATTTCGCGCTAACAACGCACGCGCGGCGTGCACTCTACATTTCCAATGTCCCATGTTTTCCTGTAAACATAATATTATTACGTTCACGCGTAGTATTTATTACGGTTATTTGAGTGTTATGCAACATCGCATATTGTAAAAACCCTACGAATTCCGTAGACTCGAGTATTATAACATATGTATTTAAAATATTGAACGAAAACTTTAGCACCGAGTCAGTTTATAGGGTTACCTCTACACCCGTTCACCTGTTAAATAGTTATTATTGTCGTTTAACCAAAATGAAATAAACTTTCAATCTTCAGGGGTTTCGACAGGTTTTCCAAGGAAAACTCGATGGTGCATTCGCGATATCAATCAACTTTGGCGGTTTCGAGGAGAGAAGAAGAAGAAAAAGAACCGATATAATAATAATAATAATAATAAACGTTCCATACCGTTCGTTCGTTCCGTTCAGGAAGGGTTAGAGTACCTATCGAAAAAATAAATTATTTAAAATCGATACGCGAACGCGGTTTATAAAGTATTTGTATATTTCTACACGTCCCGAATAAACATAATAAAAATATTATACAGTTTTTTTTCGGTTTATCTCCCGTAGGTACGATAAATAATAATAATAATAATAAAAAGTTATTGCTTATTATTGAAAATAAATTGACAAAACTTTTGATTTTAGATATCCCGCAGCCATACACAATAGGGCCCTTAATACACAATAAAAACCTTCCCAGTACTAAATGTTTTTGTGAAAACCGCTGCAAGCGATAGACGACAGAGTTTATTATCGTTTGAAACTGCGTAATAATAATACACCTCTTCTGTTATATTATTAACTGTACTATATACGCACGTATGTTTAGGTTTCGTATGCATGTGTCTGCGTGTGTGTTTGTGTTTGTATTTAGTTATGTTTTGATGTAAAAATAATTTATTACAATACGACGAAGCTCGCGTAGGTATCGTAATTGTCTGAAAATGATATACATATATATATATATATATATATACATTATACACCGTTTTTGCATATTGATATGAATTGATGAATTACGCTTGGGATGCTCATGCGGAGTGTCACCTATTCATTGACACGGCGCGCTAAAATATGTATGATATTAATGCAAAGCGCGGCGACGACCGCGACGGCGGAGGGTTTATAATTAAACTCTTGTTAATCCCCGTAGTTAAAAATTATTAAACGAAATTATTATTTCTATTATTTATGACATTATCTGCAGTGGGTCATCTTGTTACCGCCCGCCCAACGCGGTGAAAACGTAGTTTTTTTTTTTTTAATGCAAACGAGTTTTCACGTTAGTATAGATAGAAAAATAAATGTATATTGCTTAGAGAAACAGCATTAAATTGATTATATTATATTGGAAATGTTTTCAACGAGAAAAATAACCACCAAAATCATAAGCAATGATGAAAAATCATAAGACATAGAATTCTAAGTGAATATGTGATAACAAGACCAACAAAAAAAAATGTATTTATGTTTCAACATTATACTTCCTAATAGTTTCCAAACTCTTATAATTAAATTATCCATGTATTATAAATACATAATACGAGTTCCGTTATTTTTTACGATTTAAAATATTAACCGATTTGTTCGAGCTTTGAATTGTGTTTGCTACAGCTATATAAATACAAAAAAAAAAATGTTCAAAAAAATATTGATAAAAACATGCAATTCTATTTAATTTAATAACGTACGATCTGAATCTCACTAATGGTTTTTAATTTAATTTCTTTTCACCGCAAAGGTCATTAGTTATTTTTCGGTTAACCCTTTGGAAGCTTAACCCTCAGGGTTTAATGGTAGGTTTATATGAAATGGTTGTGTTTTCAGAGTGTTTTGGCACTCGTAGTTACTTTGTAAAGGTATGATTTCGTCGCTAAAATCCCTGGTTGGTAACCTATCCGGGAGCGCTAGAGACGCCGGGTGCAGCTTAACCTCAACACTGATTGACTATACTACGGCTAACTACTGAGTCACCCCACCGCATGCTCCCACCACTTTTGTTGGCGGGCATACAATCACAATATCACATGTTTATTATATATAATATGTCATATAATGTTATATATATATATATATATATGTATAGTAATGATCGTTGTTAATTACTTGTGCTATTATGATACTTTATTATATTTTTTTTGGCAATAAGGTTATTTTATTTCATACTACGTAATCAAATAGAAATTTTATTTTGACATACGAGTACAACTAATCAAATATGCTCTTTGCCTCTATTCAATTGATTTTTTTTTTTTAAATAATATTTGGTAGATACATCGGGATTTTGTTTATTCCAATGACTAATCAATAATTTACGAATTCTGTTTTTGTCCTAACAAAAAAAAAAAAATTAAACTATCGAAATAATCGTTCGTAGAAAGCTGAAATAACTAATAAAATATTTTTGTGTATGTATCCACCAAAATTATGTATAAAATATCAGTTATTATGACATCGAAAATATGCAACATACTATTATAATATATTATATAATGATGACATTTTTCATCATCTACCATATCCATATGACCGTATCACATGAAATATATGTATAGACGTTTTAATTTAGTTCATATAAAAATAATCGAATAAATATCAAATAGATACATAAAGTAAGTGTAGACTACAGTACTATACGTATACTCAAATGTCCATAGCTAAGCAAAAGAGTTTCTGATTGTAAAATTAATTGTTCAATGGTACACGATTAAACATTCTTTGGAATAAACGTAATTATTATACATTGATATCTAACTATTTTAAAAAGTTTAATTTTTGTAAACAATAAAAGGTGATAGGCTGCATCACCCTGCCTTATGAAGTAAACCGTTTCTAGTTGCACAAAATAAACATCCAAACATTTGTTATAGAAGTAGACTCTAATAAATAATGTTTCCTTTTTTGTGTACATACATGATTTCAGTAGTGTGCAGACGTTTCAGACACGTCATTAAATGTTCAATAACTTGAGAGCAAGTGTTCATATAGTAAGTTTACTGTGTCGCTGTTGTGGAAATAAATGAAAATAAATGAAAGCTTTAACCAATTAAAACTAATTAGTTTCCAACTGAGAGTTATCCAATGATTTTAATATATACATATATATATATATATATATATATATATATATGTAAACATATGCAGTAATTATTTCACTTTAAGTGTTTTTTTCGTACAAAAAGTAAACTCTATTTTTTCAATCTATACGAGATATATGCACTGAATAATTTGGAAATTATTTGTATTAATGTTCGGAGAAAATTTAATGGCTTTTAAAAGTAAAATGCTTAAAAATTACGTGCAACACTTAAACTTGACGTCAATGAGATTATAAATTTATTTATTTTCAAATCATCAAAGTGTAAATACACTGTAAGTACGAGTGACACGTACAAGTATTTTCGTGCCGTTTAAAATCGTATCAGGAGACTTTATGAAATTAATTGCAGCATGCTCTCGAAAAAACTGTCAATAGCAATATTCGCAGCAGATGGAAACGATTTCCGAACATAACGTTTCGAACGATCGCGAAAGATATACAAAGAATGCAGTTTCGCTCGGTGCTCGTCATTATACTCATTAACGAAAATATGTTTCCGAGCAAAAAGAATATTGTTCGACAAAAACTTTTTTTAAGCCCACGCCGCTTAAAAATTTTTCTTTATTTTTTCTCCTTCGAGTTCTTGGGTTCGTGTCGCATTTTATACGCGTACAGACGGTATATACCTACTACGAATAATTAGTCGAGTTTGTTCCGTTCGTACGATTCTGTGCGGATAACAGTTATTCTAATGAACATAACTGCGCGGACGTAGAAGCGACGACTTCTCTAGAATGGGACGTAATGTAAACCGAGAACCCCGATGTTCGGCGCGGGCATTCGTAATGTTTTTGTGCTTAAAAAACAAAATCAAAAACTCACATTCCTCCGGGGGGGGGGGGGGGGTGTTGGCGAAAATCGTCACGACCGCCGACGTAGTACAGGCTGTGATGAAACGTTTTTTTTGATTTTTATCACTGTTAATATTATTATTGTTCGGTAAACGTCCGTCTGCGAGGACAGATTTAGATTTCCGGTCGGTCGGGCTCGCAACGATTCAAGCCATTGATTTTGAACGGGCCTGCCGATTCGTTTTTTCTCGTACCGATGTAATAATGGTTAATATATGTAATCGGTGCATCAATAATTATATAACTGAATCGTACCGCATAACGATTACGTTTGAACACTCCTACTTAAACACACATCGCAATACACATGTATATCGATAAACAAATGTCATAATGTATAATTTAAGCATTTTATATATTATTATTCGTTCGATTAGTATGCGAACTCGGTATTTATAGATTATTTAATTTCGACGCAGATACACTTAATTTTCGTACTGCGCTTTAATCGTGCTTAATAATATAAGGCCTGTGATCCATACATATCCTTTGTTTTGTTTTTTTTCCCATTGTAACAAATAATAATGTGCGTATATATAAATATGTAGATTGTAGGCCCCTATAAGAAACGTCCGGTCGAGCATATTGTACAGACTTCGCGTTTGACTCGCCGCCTCTTGCGCATATTTGAATATCCGTTTGAGCCTATATTATGTTTTATAAAATTAAGAAGTACCCAATATTGTACTTGGACGAACCCCGGGGACTTCGCGAAAATATTTTACTACTATGCGGGCTCCGTGGTGCTGCCGGTCTTCGGAATATTTGATCTCGAGAATATTGTTTGTGCGACCACTGACCAGGGCCTTATTTTAATAAACTGAGGTCCTACCGCACTTCCATAAGGTTCCTTCTTGGTATAAAACGGGAGTGGGGGTGGGGAGGAGCTAAATCATTTTTGCGGGCCCATTGAAGCTTGTGCACGCGCATACGTAAGTCAAGGGCTGCGCGTAACGGTGATCGGGAATTTCCGAGGATAAGGGCGTTGTCCGTTATGAATCATAATAAATATGCCGCCGTCGCCGTCGCCACGGTATGTATTGCTTTACGATTAAAACGCGTCAGAGCCGTGGTTTCCCGATGCATCCGGTTACGGTTGACCGACCGCATAGTATACGCACTGGCGTGCAGCCCCCCCCCCCCGACCCACCCGCCGCCGGTGCCGTGGTCGTTATACTGTTGCCATGTCTGCCGGCGCTGACCGCGGTTGCGTACTTCACAACGAAAACAATAATAAAATGTCACTGTCGGGTACCTAACGCGATCCGGACCCGGCCGTGGGGCGAACAGTCTTTCAGTGCTCGAACTGACAACACTAGAGAAGAGCGACTGTTACGAGCTTGGAAAAGAAAATTATAGCGTTCCGCCCGGAAATCGTTCATCTCATCGCACTTGCCGGTGGGCACAAGAGTGCGGGGGAGGACTTTGATTATTTTCCATTGTCCTCCATTTGATAAAAACGATATGATTACTAAAACATTGATCAAATAAACTATGGCTCTTAATCCTTTTTTAAAATTAAAATCAAACTAATCATGTTTAATACTAATTGTGAACCTTTTTTTCGCGAAAATATTGTATTCTGTTCGTTCCCTGGTTCCGTTGTATGTTATAACGAGAGGGGCCCTGGCGAATTAATTCGAAAACCACCCACGACTTAAAACAAAAACAGTTTATTCCATTCACATGAACCATCCAGGCCTTTTATCTGCCTAAAATGTCGCCGGTCCATCGGTAGAAAATCTTATCCCCTCAAAAGTTGAAATCGTCTATTTTGGTTGTTTTTGTACTTTATCGTAATGTATAAAGTATAAATATATATGTATAACTAACTCAGTGTTCTTTACTTATCGTTTTAAAATAGTCGCGTTACATTTCGTAACTGTTTAACTTTATATGTGACGTGTTTTTCCATCCAACTGTTTACGAGTCTAATCTTGACTGCAGCGTTTCTCTTAGAATTATCGACAGAACGGTTTCGCAAACACTTTTTAACTCGAAGTAGTCGTAATAATTAAATTTGTTTCAAAAAAGTTCGTTTGGAAATGTCATCGCTCACCGCTAAAAAGAGTTGACGATACCATTTTTCTGTAGGCGCATCATCATCACCACGTCCGTACTCACTTGCACAAGGACGGAGTAAGTCGGCTTAAAGATAAATGACTTAGCCATATTTGCAATTGTACTGGCATTGAGTAATTGCAGCCCAACCCATTTCAGTTCATCTTGTTGGACATTGTCCGAAACATCTTGGTCTTAATTTTTGGCGAGTACTAAATAATTTTTTCAAACGGACATTTTTCGGTTAAACTAGTAGAGTCGCGTCGTATTCAAATATTATAACACGACCATTCGTGTTAGATGATTGTATTTCAAACAATAGAATCGTATTATGTAAGTTCCAAAAGTTTTTTTGTTAAAAATACGCGGTTCCATATTTAAATGACGTATTATATTTTTCTTAAAAATCTTCAACGAATATAACCAAATTTAATAACGTACGTTAACAATTTAAGAATTGGTTCACGTTAAATTGAATAACAGTCATTAATCATTATAATATTACCATAAAACTTTGTCGTGTAATTTTTGAATTACTATCTCGATAAAAATAACCAAGTTTAATAATCTAAAACGATTGTGGTCAAAACTGAACTACACACGCACAAAAAAAAAAGTTTCATTAAAACATGTAATGGAGTTATAACTTATAAGCTTATATAACTTAAGTTATAACGAGGCATTATGAATTAAAATGGACATCTACTGTCAAAGTTAATTTAGTTTTATTTAAAAAGTTTACTTTAATTGACTAATTTATTTCACTGCAGTGGAATAGGATACAATGCCACAGAAACAATATTGGATGTTTCATTTGTGAAGGTTTATGAACCATATAACTTCTAAGCTAAATGGATGTATACGAGATTCACTCGACACGTAAATTCAGAAATATATGCACGTGGCTTTCGAATGGAATACTATATATTGTTTTTCGCAGGTGCTCGTCGGAAGTTTTGATTTTTGGTAAATATCAAATAATAACGAATAAGTTTAACAATAGAAAAAATATACTTTTTCGGCATTAGTAATTTTATCAAATAATAAATCATAATAGCATATGAAAATACACAATAAGACTATTCAATTTTTCGACCTGTATTTTCTTAAAACAATTATATTTTGTTGACTAATAAAAAATCGCGTTGTAAATCTAAAAAAAAATTGTGATAATTCTTATGTTACTATTATAATATTTTATTAAGTCGATTTACGTTGAATAATAAAATGTCGAAAAAAATTCGATTAATAAGTATAGAGGCATAGAAGTGTTCACATTTCTTAGCCATATAATTTCCTGTTGATGAAGTATTTTGTATTACATTATAACAAAAGAGCTGTTTATATTCATAAATAACAAAAAAAACCAATTAAATGGTTAGAAAACTAATTAATTAGTATCAATTTCCTAATTATGTAAAATTCTACGAGTATAATATTACAGTAGACTCCTATATTATCTATTTTTTTTGTTTTATAAATTAGTTTCACGGTTTTCGTCGTAGAGTAAACAATTTCATTTTAATTGATGATAAAAAAATATCTTCGTTTGAATTACGTTCTCGTTAACTTATAAAAATACCAATTTGCATACTCCCAAGAATTATGTTCTTTCCCGACTTTTGGCTTTATTATTTGTCTTTCATTATACTACTATGTACCTATGTGTATAATACTTCTAAAATATTATTTAAATGTGTATTTAAATATGAACTTCACCTATTTTGTTTAAATCATAAATTTGATAATTATATGAGTTAAAATTCAGTCATTTTTTCTGGGTGTTTACAAACGTGTACTTTTTTCTTTTTTTTTTACTAAAAATGAAATATTTACAATATGTAGCTTGTGTACAATAAGCAAATTCGATAATTAAAATGTATTTTTTACATCACTTTAATAATTATGAGGATGGAGGCTGTCCAGTGATAGACCCTCATAACGCGTAATTAAAATGAAAATGTCTTTAAAACTGTACATAATATAATAGGTATGTAGAATTTTTTGCTACAAATGGTCTTAAGCATAAAATCTATTAACTGTAAATAATTGAACAGTTATTTTTCCTAAATGTTCTTTAATACACGTCTTGGTGTTTTCATTAATATATTTTTTTTTTTTTAAATATTTATTAAGGCTTCAACGACGAAGGTTTTTAGCCTACATTAAATTAAGATAGACAAGTATACATTAAATTTTTTACAAGTATTGACATGTTTGTATAGTTTACAATTTATGACTTAAGTTTATACAGTGGAAGAATACATTAATTGCGTCTGTATTTTCTTCATTGAGTGCTTGATGTAGGGAGGTGGGGTTATTGAGGATCTTGCGGGCTTGTGTGTATTTGGTGCAATTTAAGATAATATGTTCCAGTGTTAGTGTCTCATTGCATGTATCGCATACTGGGGCTGGTTCTTTTCTTAAGAGATAAGCATGAGTTAATTGTGAGTGGCCTATTTTAGCTCGAGTAATATTTACTTCATCTCTTCGTTTGGTGTTGGGAGGATATTTTAATTTTTTAATAGATAATTTTACGTTTCTTAGTTTGTTAGAGAGTGGTAAGTTAGACCAGAGTTTTTGCCATTATTCCATTAATTTATGATGTATAGTGTTGAAATTTTCGGATGAAGTTAGTGTGTTTATCTTTGTGGAGGAAGGAGATGTGGTGGCTTCATAGGCTATAGAGTCAGCTTTCTCATTTCCGGGTATCCCAATGTGAGAGGGGACCCACATGAAGCTTGTTGGTCTATTTATTTCAGATATTAGTTTCTGGATATGTTGGACGAGCTCGTTTTTTGAATAGGGGTTTGATATTGATGAGAGGGCGCTCAGAGAGTTACTGATAATAATGCTGCAATTTTCCGGGTTTGAAGATAAAACAATTTTTAATGCTTCATAAATAGCGTAAGTTTCGGCTGTATATATACTAGTGGAAGGCGGTAGTTGGAAAAGATGGTTTTCCTGGTTTGTGATGACAGAGAAACCCACACCATTAGTATTTTTGGAGGCATCGGTGTAAATTTGGGTGTATTCCGGGAATTGTTGGTGTATTATTTCCAGAAACTGTTTTCGTATAATTAAATTGTCAGTGTTTTGTTTGCAGTATTCGGTCAGTTTGGTGTTGATGATTGGCGACCAGAGCCAGGGAGGGTGAGACGGTTGAATTTTATTAAGTGTTTGAGCTTCGAAGGATAGGTTTTCACTAATAGTTTTAAAATTTTCAAATAATGTTCTTCTAGAGGGTGATAGATTAGGGGGTAATGGGTTGTGAAGAATATGGTTGGTGATGTGATCAGGCAGATTTTTAATTTTAGTTACATATTTTAAGATATGTTTTTGGCGTCTGAAATGGAGGGGAGCTTCTCCTGCGTAGTAGAGTATACTGTCAGCTGGGCTCGTCCTAAAGGCTCCTATGGCTAAACGTATGCCTTGATTGTGTATGGGTTCTAGGGTACTTAGCACTTTTTTTTTTGCGGAATTGTAAATTATATCTCCATAGTCAATTTTTGATAGAATGAGGGCTTTATAGACTGTGATTAGGCTGTTTGTGTCGGCACCCCAGTTATTATTCCCAAGTATTTTTAACGTCTTAGTTCTTGATTGGCATTCTGTTTTTAATTTTTTTAAGTGAGGTCTCCAGGTGAGCTTGTGGTCAAAGATGAGGCCCAGAATTCGAATACTATTTGCAAAAGCAAGTTGTGTGTTCATAAAATGTAATATTGGTAGGGGGTCCTTTTTCTTTTTATTGATAACGATACACTGTGTTTTGGTGGGAGAGAAACTGAAACCAGTTTCAGTAGACCACCTGGCAAGAGAATCAAGTGTTTGTTGGAGAAAAAGAGTAGTAGTTATAATTTGTGATCCACTGCAATATATGGTGCAGTCGTCGGCAAAGAGAATGAATTTGGCTGGTTTAGGTAGGTTATTGCATATGTTGTTTATTGCTACCAGGAAGAGAGTGACACTAAGTACAGACCCTTGTGGAAGTCCATTTTCAATAGTGTGTGGTGATGAGGTCTTGTCATTGACTTTGACACTAAATGTACGGTCTGCTAAGAAGTTTTTTATGAAATTGAGGAGGTTGCCGTTTATTTTCCATAAATGGAGAATTGTCAATACTCTTTTTTTCCAAACAGTGTCGTATGCTTTTGTTATGTCCAAGGCTATTGTGATGAGGTGATGATTTCGTCTGAACGCTGAGCAAATATCAGTGTGTAATGAAGTTAATGCATCTAATGTTGAGTGGTTTCTTCTGAAGCCACATTGTTCTTTGGTAAGTAGTTTCGTTGATTCTAAGATCCAGATTAGTCGTTTATTTATTATTTTTTCTAATAGTTTACTTAGTGTGTTAATCAGAGATATAGGTCTATAATTTTTGATGTCGAATTTAATTTTGTTGAGTTTTGGAATGGGAACTACATATGCATGGCGCCATTGGTTTGGGAAAATCTCCAGGGACCATATGCTATTATATATTTGAAGGATGGTTTTAATTCCTATTTGTTGGAGATTTTTAATAAATGAGTACGGAATGTTATCAGGGCCGGGGCTTTTGCTTTTACAGCTTTGAAGTGCAGCAAGTAGTTCTGAGATGTCTATTGGTTTGTTGAAGTGTTCATTGTTTTGATCCATTGATGATGTGGGGATATCTGGAGAGGAGTTTCTGAGGGTTATGAAGTCAGAATTGTAATTCTCGTCGCTATCGTTTTTATGGAAATAGTTTGCGAAAGCTTCAGAGGCATTTTGTGAAGATGTTATTTTTTCTTGGTTGTAGAGGAGGATATCAGGGATGGTGTTGAATTTATTGCCTCTGATGGAGTTTATTTTATTCCATATGATGTTTGGGGGAATTTTGTGCTTTATAGATGATGTGAAATTTTGCCAAGATAATGTTTTACTTTTTTTGTGATAAAGCGCGCTACATTAATATATTATATTTTGTGTTATGTGTAATATGATAAATTTTTTTAATCATTTGGATTTGACATAAATTATTTTTTCAGTCGGTTTAGAGATCTTGTTTATTACTGATACGCATAAAGACTCAATTATGATCATGTAATAGAGACATTGCGCGCCATATCACTAAATGCACGAATGGTAACCCAACAGCCATCACCGCACTCCACCGCGCCTATTAACATAATATAAAATAGCTAATAGTCAGATTGAATGTTATGTGCATTTTTGCGTTTTTGAATAGTTTTCAACAAAATATATTAATAGGAGGTTTTATGGTAAATATTAGCGGACTGGCGGCAGTAAACGGGCTACTAAATACTCGTAACTTAGGTTAACAGTGCTTTTTTTTTTGCTCATCGTGGATTAAAAATTAATTCCAGAGAAACCATTTTAATCAGAGTACTTGAAGAATATATTTTCATTCAAGTATCGTTATGTTTATTATTATCATTATTATTATAATTATTATTATTATTGTTATTATTACTGCACGGAAAATTGTTTCGGTAGGTAAAATTGGTTGTCTGTCATTTTCCAATTCTCGTGAACATCGCGTCAATATTAATGATGAATTGAACACAACCTTTTAGCTGATTGAATTATACTTAAATATCGTGTCCGAATATGAACAATGACGAGAAAAACAATATTACAGTATCTTCAAATCAGTTCGTCGAGCTCCGATGGATTCACTACACGTACCTACTGTACACGCTTTAATCTTTACGGTGCATGGTGCGGTTTAAAAATATTTCGATTTCAATCGGATGCTTTAAACCGACCAACGACGACGACGACGCGTGCGCAATGCACATAGGTCGACCCAAAAGCAACACACGGAGTTGAGTATTATTGTTTGGCGACCAACCATCTACACAAGACGTATATAATACTCGTATATATAATATTATAATATGCCGGTGGTATATTGCGAACAGCGAAATGTCCGGGAGACGATGCGTTTCGGTTAGATATATGTCATACGCAGCCCGGTGGGGTACGGTTTGAGTTGAAACATAAAATAACCGAAGAGAGCTTACTCTTTTCCGAATCGTTCGTTTCGTCTATATTATCCTAATCGTATACACTGCAACTGCGGTTGCGATGCGTTGTTTGACCGTGACTCGGTAAAAGTGTAACACGAGCATATTTCGGTCAACGGAACTCATGCTATATACCGCGCATCCATTATTAGGGTCGGGACTCAGTTCACTGCTTCGACGTGGAGCAGAATTTCTTCGCGACTCGAGTTACCTGTAAATCACCCGCGCGTAGTGCATCATGTCCGTGGAAAAATCGATCAGCTTAAGACTATAGATACTCGTATGATAACAATATTTTATGTATATGTATATAGTATTTATATAGTACCTACACCCATGCATATGGGTGGTGAACTTTTTTGTTCCTAATTCGTGAATTTGTTATATTAATATAGCGGTTTTGATGCGGAAACACTGCATTTGATACACTCCCTCGATAAATACGTTGAACCTTAAACATATATTATATAAAATGTTTAATTTTGTATTTAATTTCGTCGAAATACATTTCGTATGCGTGTAACTATCAATACGAGAATTTAGAATTTGTTGAGTTGTAAAAAAAAAAGCTATAAAGTTTTGAACTAGACATATAACATATATTTCTTTATGTGATCGAGACTTTCTGTAGTTATTTTGTCCAATTTTTATTTTATGGTTATCTGCGGAATACTAGGTTTACTGTTTATATACTGATTGCAGTGTATCTTTGATACATGAAAATATTTATACTACGTTTTTTCATGAATTTTTGTATCGAATTGTATTATTCTCAAAAAATAAAAACTAAAAAAATGTGTTTTAACAAAATTATTGCACGATTCATCATTTGATCAGTTTGCCAGCCTCCCTATATTAAATTATATTGTGGCTTGCAGGAAATTGGCACCACCACCCACGTACTGCTATATAGATCCTTCTAACCGTCATTAGAATTTCGCGAATAATTTTCCTGATACTCCCCGACCTATTGCACTCAATCGGCGAACAAAAATAAGCAGGAAAATGGGTTTTCTTCTGTATAAAATCGATGCCTTCACGCTGACGCATCACACGTCTGCGCAGACAATTATAATATAGCCTATCATCGTCAATGGTTGGCCGCAAGACAAATGTATACAGAGTTATTTTTTGAAGCGTGCTCACCCGTTTTTATGCCGAAAATGCATATGTACCTACTATATGCTTTCCAAAATTTAGATTATTTTACCTCCTGAGACTTATGGAGTATCCTGTAACAATATAAAATTTCAGTTTTCAAATGGGAATATTTTTTTTCCATGAAACAATCATCCAGTAAATAATCTGGAGTTGTTGATGTAACACATTGTAGCTTACATTTGAACCAACAATTTTGGGAATATTCAAAATTTAAAATTGCCTATTAAAATAGTGTGAAATGTTTAGAATACTGAATATATACACATTTATAAATATTGTGTTAGGTATACAGATACGCTTCATAAGTTCCGCATTATTTATTATTTGCGTAATAATCTTGAAGCGACAAAAGTAAATTATCAATATTCTATTGTTATTCATTTAATATTTATTATGTCTACTTACACTTTTGACACGCGATTTGAAATTTGAATATTTCCGAAAATATTGTTTCAAAAGATAACTACACGTTGTATCAAAAGTGTTAGACTATTTAACTGAATAATTATTTTTGGAAAACAAAAAAACTTGGTGTTCGCCATAAGTTATTCATAAATTAGAATTTTAACAAACGAGCGCGCAAAACTTTATTCTATATTATTCTTGTGATCGTGTACTGTGAACATTTGCGTACACAAGCCTTATCGCTGACTTTGCGGCATGCACCCAGCGTAGTACATATATATTATGACACGCCGTGTCCGCGCTATAAACCACTTGCGTTACGCCTCTGTTCAATAAACGTTATAATTTCGACTAAATTGTCCGTTGCGGATCCATTTAAAGAGCTCAAGCGAATCGCCGTGATGGCCGCCGGTCCAGTCGTTTTCTTCCAAATATCGTTTATTTTTCCTTTGCTCTCTCAATCTCTTTTTCCATATTTTTCTATCTCTCTCTCTTTCTCTGTCCCTGTATCTCTAAGAGAGATAGAGAGAGAGAGAGAGATAGGTGTCTTAGAGTTTCGAAAAAAATATAAGTGGATAAAGGGGATATGTATGACGACGGGGGGTTAAGTTCGCGTGACATACTATGAAATTGGGTCTGTAGTATGTAAACATACAGGTGTATGCTGTATACTGTACACTCGTATACCTTTACTCTCACGAAGTTTATTTTAAAATAGGTTTACCCATATACTACGTTCAAAAGCACACGTTGTATATAGGTACACGTACTCCCACTTCGGCGGACACTTTTGACGTTCATCGAAATTTAATCAATGCTTATACAACACGTTAGCAGGTTAAATTTCGCGTTGTAAATTAACTGATTCGGCAAAAAAATTAATTAATTTTAACGAACAAAAAAAATAAAATATAAAAAAAAACTTTCCTGCTTGCCCCGGAGTGTATAATGGGAAATTAAAACGGGTAAAATACCTGGACAAACAGAACTTATTTCCGCGCACTTCAATCGGAACGATTGTAAGTAGGTACACAAAAGACGTATAATATATATATGTACTATGCAGTTTTCGACAGTTTAAAGAAAAAAACAAGATCAAGGAGTGTACACGTTTACTTAACGTCAATACCACCTCCTGCGTGCTGTTGTAAACTTGTATTTGAACACTTTATAATATAAACTCGACGTTTAGTCTAGAAATAATATTACTATAATACATTCTTGGAAAAAAAACCATTCGCTTATTTAATATACTTTATAGACCTATCTAAGTGCAGGTAAACAATGGAGTAATCTATTAAATATCCCTTTTTGTTCCATATCGATAAAAAGTATAAGACTTCTGAACAATATTTACACCTTATACGTGTTTCTAGTTTCTATTGAGAAATCCTAAAAAGTTTATCGTAATTTCTACTAAAGTTCAACTGTTTTCGATTAATATTTTCATTTTTACGAAATGTATACTTCTTTTTAATATTGTTAACTTATGTCAAGCGTTTAGTCATTTTTTCAACAAATCTTTTACAAAACTAAAAGCAAGTAATTCATAAATAAGTCTGATAAAAGTTGAGTCATGGGAAATCAATAACTACCGTTTCGGAAGATCGACTGAATACAAGTATTTACAGACACTAAACATCTTAAATTAACCATCGAAACCAAGATTTTGTTTTGAATGTATAAATATACCGCTGATAAATATAATCAAAAACTTTGCTGAAAAACTGTTATTCTTAGCTTAAGCGTACGCGATCGTATACATTTTACAAACATTCATTTAGTTACTGCAGGTATCTCGTTTTCCTTTTGGTCATTGCTTTGGTACTTGTAAGTTGTAACCTAACCCAAACTGTATTTTGCATAAATATGTACAAAATAAGCCAAGGACCAGAAAATATCTCTGGAAATATTATGTTTGCTTAGTTGTAATTCTTTAATCATTATAAATACAAAACAATCTTTATAAAATGTTAAAAATAAAATACGCAAAATGCATGTTCTTTTTTTAATATTCCAGTTAAAATGTTCAATTATTAAAAAAATAAAACTAAAAAAAACAAGTTTTCTGTTTATTATTTATTATTGAACTGTGAAGATTATTTGTTTTATCTCGATGGTAAATAAAACAAAATTGAACGATTATTTATTCTCTTCGTGTTTACGTATAGATAGAGAAAGTTTGAAAAAACTTGCATATGTATTATAATTACTTGTATTTTTGGAAGGATTTAAGATAAAATCCTAGCTCATTATTTTCAGAAATAATAACTCATTCAAGGTTGGAGAATCGTCCTATAAAATTATGAAAAGCGATTATTTATGTTTTATTCGATTAAATTACAACTTACCGTTTTACACGACACTACAGATTTGTTTACAAAAAAAATAATATGATATACTTTTTACAATACTTTCAAAAAAGTACAATCATATATATTTCAGCCATGTTGTAATATTACGATCTATTGACAAAGCAAATGTTGATTATCGCCAACTTTTATGGACAGTTATACGTTCGGAATAGATGCTTTATTGCTATTTCGACGCGTATATAGCCACCATTTAATTTTTACACAATACACATCGTACAATAAACACATGTCAAAACCACAATGTGGGTAATGTTTTATATGATAAACATTCGTGGTGCACGGTCAAGTTATGCGGCGAAATCGTTAATGTTTTTTATCGCGTAGACGGACCGCGAAATACGGAGAAAAGTGTGATCTAAATGCCCCGCGTTCACACCTAAGTTACATTGTCATGTAAGAGTGTTTAAAACAATGACATGATGTACGAATGTTATTAAAATGCTGTGTAACATGTTTTACCTTACCGTGTTATAAAACGAAATTTGTTTTCCGTCAACATCGGAGAAAACGAGAAAAATAATTAAATAACATAAAATATTTGATTACAAGTGAGATACGGGGGAATTAAAGAATTTTAATCAAACTATCTTATTATATGTTATCTAATTTATCTATTTAAATAAATCTTTTTTATCGTCAAACACTAATGTTTGTCAATTAAATGAACTTTATCTCGAAATAAATCCGACACAACCGTCCGATCAAACACAAAAAGATCCAAGTATATCATTAGAAATGCAATCGCTAAGAAGGCGACAAATGATTAATATAGCAAAATATTTCAGTTTTGTGTGAACGGTACACGCGCTGTTATAACATTTGTTATGTATAACGTATATTTTGTTACACGTTGTATGCCGTTATATAGCGATGATGCGTCTTCGCTTAGCTGGGTTAAAAATTGTACCCGATTAAAAATGTACCCGATTAAAAATGTACTTTGGCGCGTCCAGCTACGTACACACCGCGTTGTCGACGATGCAAGAATTTGACGACGAGAGCGGGAAATCAAAACAACTAGCGCACTGCAATGCGTGTATGATGATATAATAGTTCTGGGTACTTACGGTTTGTTATTCTCACGACGGGGGGTGGGGTGATCGATTGACTTCGGGACTGTCTCCTCGCGGATTTCGTTAATATCGGTGATCGCGTGCGATTCACAACGAATCCATGCTGCGGATGTCAACGACGATAAATCGTGCGACTACGTGCGACAACGAAAATGGTAACAATAACGATGATCACGGTGAATTAGTATTATAATTATGTCGCTCGGCTGGTTACGGTACGCACGCGGACACGAGGAGAATTCGAATGAATTATATTAAAAATAAACGGTTTTCGCTTTTGAATATAGTATCCGACCGATAGAGAATTAAGGAAAAAGAAAAAAAAAATATCGAAACGATGTATTATAACTGTTATGATTATTGTTCCAATGTGAAAAGGGGGAACTCCGTGCAGTCGTCGTCGCGCGCTTCGAATACAACACTGGTTGTGGTCGTCACGCAAAGCTTTTGAACACTGTTGCGCGCCCGTCGCACACTCGAAGCCGCCGATGCCGCCGCCGCCGTCGCCGCCACAACGTTTACACCTGCCCGTGCGCGCCTCCCCCTTTTTTCCTTTTTTTTTTCTCCCCCCTCCCGCCGTTTTTGTTGTTCGCGTGTTTCGACCGATCGGCACACTATCTGCCGGCAAAGTCCGTGCGCGCGCAGCACATGCTCCAGCGGTGTTGTGTTCTTTTTTTTTTTATTTTCTCAAATGTTTCCACCCCGAGTAAACTAAGACGAAGAAATCTAAATCATAAAAGACGGAGCCTTCTATCGCGCCAAAAGCGTCGTCGTAGTTCACCGCGAGCACGACGTGCGTTCCGAAAACGCTAGTCTTTCGGCCGACCGCCGACCTACCCGTGGCCCGTGCAAAACAATAATAACACTATCGGGTCACGGGCGTGCGCACGACGCGTCACTGTACATGAGCTCGATCGGACATTTTTATTCGAGGGATCATCGTCGGCCACAACAATACGTTACTACGTTTCGGTGTGCGATTTCCTCGGGACATGGGCTGCGAGCAATAATATGTATATGCATATTTATGCGTATTAATAATATTACAATATTAACGTGGTGTACAAACTTTGTTGTTTCTGCCCCAACCGAAATACCTGAAACCGCATCGTAACATTTTATCAGCTGCATTAACTATACATAACACACTATGTAGCGCATGGAGGACCACCGGCCTACTGCTGCCCGCGGGCCGGTCGTGGCCCGTTAAGCTTACCGGTGTTATGAAAATTGATTAGTTTTAAACGTATTGAGATCCTGGAAAAAAACGATTGAATTATGAGTAATGAAATAAAAAGTGTTTCTTCAGATATTCTTCTTGAATCCCAACAACTAATGCGATAACGTACAGTTCAAAACGATATGTGGTAAGAAAATAATTATTGTCTATCTTCAATCTCGTTACCTACCTCTCCGTTCCTCTACTGGCGATTTCGGCCCGAGATTCCGATCTCTGTTTCAAATTTGGCCCGTCATGCAAAAAAAAAAAAAAATGTTGGATTCATTGACGAATTAATTAATCGTTAAATTCGTGTTTTTGTTATAATCCGTGCAATACTATATTTGGTACATTATAGGTTGTAAATGAGAATGTCGCACGATATGGTTTCCCATACGATGGTAATATATTGTTACAGACTTGGGTTCCAAAACAGATACTGAAGTCCAATCCATGCTGTCCAATCGGTAAAGTTTGTCGATTGCCTTTAGAACACATAATAATTTACGTGTACCCTTACGCAGGGCCGTCCCGAACAAAATAATAAGGGGGGGTGAGATACATTAATTTGCCAACTCAAAAACATTTTTTTCAATACTGACAGTATACTATAAATTAAACAATTTTAGATTCTTATCGATCATTCGATGTCTACGTTAGATGATTCAACATCAAAAGCTTTCTCATTACTTCTATAAATATAAATTACAGTCGTCAGTGCATAACAGTTCCTTATCAGTTTTCATTTATTATTAAAATAATCCAATTGTTCTACGAATGCATAGAAAATTTGTATAAAGTAAATTATAATTTGCCGAATGCCAACTCAAATACTTAATGTATCAATATGCCAACTGACATATACATATTGTACACTTGGGGGGGACACCCCCTAAACCCCCCCTTTGGGACGGCCTTGCTCTTACGATGTATATGTAAATAAAATTGATCGTTTTAGTGAAATCTATTATCTGTTTACGCTGAGAATTATTAAATACAATATTAAGAGATAGGCACTCGCACTTTATAAAGATAGTTTTGTGTTATATTTTGTTTTACCGAAATTTGTAAGTTTTAAATGTTTGTTTTCATGAAGTTAAAAAAAAATTATTCTATGTTGTGTATTTTCTGTGTGCATCTTTTATTACTTTAGGAACTTGGAGTAAAACTAGAAAAACTTATTTTTTTTAAAAAAAATATTTAAAATGCACACGAATGAGAACATTTCATGTTAGGCTTTCCTCTTCAAGGAAGCCTTCTCCCTATAATTTTACCCGATTTACGCATACAGCCGTACATTTATATTTTATTGATTATCTGTTCTTGCTGTCAGATAAATGACGGAAGTTCTTTGGAATATAAATTTTTTTTGTCTTTTTTTCTTAACATGTTTCCAATTGGATCGATTTTCCCATTGGTTACTATTAAATGATTTTAATTTTATTATTATTTATTTATACGTCATTTAGTTGTTACGGAAAATCATTAGATAAACGGCTGTCTCTTTTAACCCTTTTTTTCATCCGCTTCTGAATGTGCGTGCAATTAGTTTTCACCGTATAACGTTAAATGCTTTTTAATGATTTTATCACGTTTGGATGTCATCAGCGGTTATACGATACAATTATATAAACATTTTTTATGTAAACAAAATTACGACTTTTACATATAGGCCTGTATACTGATGATTTGGCGGGATTATTATAAAATAATACTTCGTGGAAAGTTCTCTGCGAATATATCACCGTTTTTCGCGTTTAGATATTACAATCGAGTGTGCTCTAAAAGTAATTCGAAAAACGTGCAGACGGCGTACATTATATACGATGATGATATTATTGTTATTTCATAGTGATTCAAATGGAATTCGTGTAAAAATATTAAGCCATTGATCCGACGATCACGATGTGTTTTACGTTTGGTTTGTATTCATTTAAATACGTTCGAATCGATTACGAAGAGTATTGTGCGTTAAGCGTACAAGTTGCATTTAATTTTACACGCACGACTATACGGGTATATTATTACATGTAACCGAAGTAGTAAAATCGTATTTCAACGAGCAAAAAAAAAATATACGTCAAGGTGTATTAAATTCTCGTTTTACGCATCCATCGTGTAACCGAGGGCTATTCACAACTTGTATTGTTCTGATTTTGCTTAAACACACATTATTATATGTTTAAACTCTCGTGAACAAACACGCGATTACAATTTTAACGTATACGCATCAGACACGTGCATAGCCACGCGGCCCAGGCCGATGCCCATAGGTACTCGCATAGTATTATTATTGTAATGCGATGCTCATCGATCAATTTCTGAAAATGATGTAGTACGACTGATTACAACGTTTTCCCGATGATCGCACGTCGATCACCGTGGCTATGTGTGTATAAAATAAGTCTAGAAATGTTTCAACAGACATTGCCGATCATCACTTTTTCGACGGACTACTCATATTTTTTGCCCTCGGCCGAACCGGGTTGAGTTCCAAGTGTTTCCACAGCAACACTGTAGTACTGTACATACGAGAGAAGGGTGTAGCCTACTTTGGTCGTGTATTGAAAGTAATTGCGAAATGTACGTAACAACAGCAATTACGATAGTTCATTCATCTTTGCAGCTACACATAAAGGGCGAGCCGCTGCGAAGAACGAACGTTCGCTTAGTACATTAAATTCGAGTTTATTAAAGTGACATGTAGATTACTCTCTATTATTAGATTTCTCGCGAGATAAAAAAAAAATAAAATAAAAAAAAATTTACCAACGTACAAAGTACAGCGGTTCTGCTCGGAAGTTGTTGAAGTAAAACACATTGTACCCAGTGACAATGTTTAAGTTTCAGCGTTTAAATGTACGGAGACGAAAAATTATTTACTCCTTGGCTCATTCTTTGTTACGGCTCGCAATCGCATTAGCCGTGAGACCGAATGTTTTGTGTTTATTTTTAATTGCATTAAAATTAAATCCCGTCGTCTCCTATAGATAATCTCGAGCTGAATAAACGTATACATATGTGTAGGTACATATTGTAGCAATACGAATAACTGGGGGGGGATTACTGTGCGTTACTTTTTACTATACTATACTTCTCAAATGTTTTAAGGGTTGTTTTAAATTGTGCAGGGCGAAGTAAAGAATTCATTGGTTCTACGTTGACGTTTTTTTATTGTTATAATTATTATCTTGTTCCGCACACCCACCTACGCACTACAGCAGTGGTTCCCAACCTTTTTTATTCTACGCACCCCTTGTAAATTCTCAAAAATTTCATGCCCCCCCCCTTTTAAATTAGAATTAAAAAGACCTTTTTTTTTGTTTTAATGATACAAAATAATTATTTTTTATTAACTAATGACAAATATTTTTTCATCATTCTAAAAATAAAATATAAATCAACTTAATCTTAATGTCTTAATAATATTTTATTTTAATGATACGAAATAATTATTACTTTATACGCTGTAGTGACTACAGCGTCTGCGCTGTATTGTTTAAATGTGCATTAAAATACACTACAGCATATTTACGATACTTATTTAGGCTTTATTATTTTATGTGCCAACAAACCGGATGAACAACTACTGTACAATCTGGTTATACTATTACGATTTTGTCAAAACTATTACAATCTATGTTGCGTATACCCAAAAGGCTATCGAGTTACAAAAGTTTTAATAAAGCACGCGGTCGCCGATTGTAACAAATAAACAATTGGATTTCAACATCGCTTAACTTTTCAAACTTTTAGGTTTCTGAATATTCAATAAACTGTATTGATTCAAAAACGTTAAATTATCTTAAATAAAATCGAAAATCTGATATTTCATTAGAAACTGCAAAGTTTCGATTTTACGGCGCGACAGTCTCGATGATAAATAATATCGTAGGTATTATTATAATGTTATTTGATCCTATATATATTTGTGTAATTGTAACACGAATTAAAAATAGTTTTTCCTATTCATTCAGAATTCTGTAAAATTTATTGTAAGATAATACATCATTACTAATTATTTATAACTTTAATATTAATAAGGTAAAATGGCATTGGGGCTATATCTATCATTTGTCGTCAGTTGTTTTTATAAAGTTATTACTTTTTCAATTCTACTCATTACATTTTCTTACTTCAAACCGAGTAGAAATCTTTAGCTCATTTTTGTGTTTTCAAATACATTTATATTATCATTTTATTAGTTAACCAGCCGTAGAAAGTAATCGTGGCGGTAATCCATAATTAATGTATCGAACATATTATACCTACCGACGTTCAATTTTAAAAAGGTGGTATTCAGACTGACACTGTAAAGACAAACAAAAATGTTGACTCGTCACGATTCAAGTAGGTAGGTTACAATTAAAGATAAACAACATTTCGATATTAATTAGTTTTTATTCGAGGTAATGTATTGCTTTCGAAAAAAAATAATCACACATTAATAAACGACTTGTGCATTTTTATCTGTAGCAAAATTAAAATTAGTGTTTTGTTAAATTGCACTGAAAATAAATCATCATAAATTCGTTTTCTAATCGTTTAATAAAACTAAGTCGAGAAAAACATTTTTAAATGTAATGTAAAAAATAAATTTACTGGTAAAGTTCAACTTTAGATAGGTATATAGGTATATACGTATAATAATAGAAATGAAATATGTTTACTGTTTGCTAATTTCTTTACTTTTTAAAATATTCGTACTCTCGTTTACTCACCTATTTCTTTTATTGTAAAAATTACCACTGACTAAAAATTTACCTACAATAGAGTTGTGCTAAAAAAATCATGATGAAAAAAACAATTTAATTTTTCAAAATTATACCAGGGGAAATCGGAATAATTAATAACAATATGCGCTCGGCGGGTTTGGTTGATCCTCGCAAAAAGTTATGTCATACAAATTGTACAGCTTTAACTTTTGAGTGTATAATATAATATGTGTATACACTATATATATTCTACAGAATTAAACTTTAATGTACATATATATATATATCGGCTGAGTTAAATCTGGTAACATAACATTATTTCATTAACACGTTTGATCGTAAATTCTGTTTATCCAGTAATTGGATTGCACGCGGAATCCTATTAAAAATATTTTATTTATACGATTGTTATATACATATGCCCACGTTCCCCACGTAATAACTATATATAAGCGCGTCCCGCGGCAGTGAAGTTCCACTGCAAACAACATTAAACCGCACTGTCAAGTATCTTGAAATCGACATATATAATATGAACTTTTTGAAGGTAAAAAGCGGTACTGAAAAAAATGTATCAAAATCAAAGGTAAACAAAATTCATCAATCTCCAGAACGCTGCACTCAGGGAAATTACTAATGCTCCACCATTTATTTCAAACGTCGCATGCTTCGCGGCTAGCGATCTCGGCCTTTCTTTAAACAATTCAGGTGAGAGCTGTAAAATCATATCAGCACGTTCGTTACGAACGTTACCGCGATCCGCGAATCCTGCCGTGCACAGGTCGCGGTATAAATGTATAACCGTATATACCTGCATGCAATCGTAAGACGTCGAGTGTCGATATATGATATTTTATTGTAATGTTTGTACTGCTTATTTGGTATTAATTATTTTAATTATAGTTTCTTACGCGCATGCATGAGTTTAAGCACGAATATAATATAGCATTAACACAAATATGATGATTGTCCCCGGAGGCCACATGCTTGTTGTGAATACAAATGTTCGTAATATCTATTACTCATACACAATGAAATTATGAAATTAAATATCATGCTTGATTTAGTGATTATAAACAACAAACATATTATACAATACTACTAAAAATTTCAATATTTTAATATTACAAATTATAAATATGACAATCTTAGTTTGGAGTACAACTATTTTATCCAAGATAACAGTTAACTTTAATTCCATTGCCAACTTTATGCCAGCATTTGATAAAGCATCGTTAGTGCTTTTTTTTACCAAATTCTGATTTACATTTAGGAATTAAATACATATTAGTTGGTTTGCTCTTATACAACGGTCATGTTCAAATCTAAATTTTTGTATATCTAAGAAAAACATATTTGCCAATACATGTCGAGCATACAATTTATTTAAATTTAACAAATTTCGTTATCTACTTAACACCTAAGTACTCGTCTTGTAGTGGTTTTGTAAATTATATTTTTATGGAAGTATTTATAGTGGTTTCAATGCATTGAATTGTACTATGAATATACGAGTATATACTGAGTCCTATACTATGAAAACTATTCTCGTTATAGTGAGTTGTAAGAATTGTAATCTACGATTCTTAGTCATATATTTTATTTAGATTTTCGTAGTATTTGTGTTATGTGTGTTTATTAATAGGTTTAAATTAGCTATATACGACACACTATACAATATTATAACGAACCTCAGGTTCTGTATTAACCGTAAACATTGCAAATAATAACCTTTTAACCCCTTTACAGCATGAAGTCAACACATGGTATGTAGTTAATTATTCATTAAACTGGCCAAATAAAACATGCTATCAAAGGGGCTTTGAGTTCTTAGAAACCCAAATATCCAATTTAATACCAAGGGATGTGGTCAGTATGATGTCTCTACCCTATTTAAAAAATATATATCTCACTGGATCCGATATGAATATGAGAAGAAAAATAAATGTTTTTTTTTTTTTTAACTTTTTATTATAATATAATATAATTATGCGTACAATCTGTAATTTATATATTACAATAAACATACATGCGGAAATATTTATAACTTGAGTATTTACAGATAAAAGCAGCCACCCAATGGCGATACTTTATAAAACGATTTTTTTTTTTTTACATTTTTACATTTATATTTATAATTATTTAATTAAATTTTTTTTTAGTTAATTGACATTTAAGTCTCGGCACCAAAAATAAATGTAAACATTAAACACCATGTTATTGATTTAAAGTTAATGTGTGAATTATTATTTACAATTTTGTAAACTAAGATAACTCCTAGGCTTCCACTCAAGTTTTTTCAGTGAGGCCCAGTAGTCTGTAGATTCAAAATAAAATAAATAAATAATATTATACCTCATGTATAATTACATTAGTACGCCGCAAGTGCATCATTACGTCGAGTCTATAACAAGTTATAGCTTTTTGATTTAAAAATAAATTTAAAATTCAAGTAATTATTATTCATTATACGAGTATGCGTTGAATATAAAAAAAAAACATATGATTTCACGCCGATCATATAGGTAGGTACGTAAATATTTGTGTTGTATACTGCAGGTACGTAGCTCTGTTCAAACTTTACATTAATTATATATATATATATATACACACATAATATACGCTCTAGTTGTATTCATCGCACATATACCTACATCGTGACGCATATATTATAATAAGTTTTAATTGGATTTGTATTGAAGTAATAATAATAAAATTATGTAATCCAATCACGGTTCGTCCCGTTTCAGTTCCACCGTTGATTTTTGATTTTAAACTTAAACTATTTATATAGTAATACATATATTATGGTTTTGCATCTTCGCGAACTCGTATACTATCACTAAATATCCCGTGCCTTCTTTATTAGATAGAAACAGGTATGGTTGAACAAGTCGTATACTCGTATAATATGGATGAAACCAACGTCGTGATGTTTTGAAAACCTGGTCCATTTTCATTTTTCTTTTTCTTTGAACTTTCTCTTCAAAAATTGTAAAAAAAAAAACAATCAATAAATCCGACAAAGAAATATTTAGTCCGCGAAACTTTTGAATAGTATATATTATATCGTTATCGTTTAAAAGTAAACCGAATTCTGATCGGAGTCTTTTTCAATTTCAATAATTGTCGCGTTCGAGTTTAAATTAATAATGCACAATAATACAATATTATATTATTATATGCTGCGTCGAGGCGCGGACGGTGTACCGGTTAAACGCGTGTTCAACAACAACGGTAATGATATACACATGAGAATCGTCTTGAAATTTTTAATTTGGATTTTTTTTCAGTTCGGATAAAATTATAAATGTAGTATAAAATATGTCAGTGCAATGTTCGATAAATATATTTGTAATTCCTGCTACAGAACGCGCCTTAAACCAAAAATAACCAAAAATCACGAGCTTAAAGTTCGATCAGACTTTGAAAACTTTGTTTACTTAAAATCAGATGTATATGTTTATATTCGAAACCGTCTGCGAGCTACGAAGTTACCCGTATTACATTTCGAGCTTCTTCCCGCAAATACAAAAAAATATATTTACCAGGTTATTTTTAAGAAACCAATTTTACTCAATAAGTAACGTACATTCATAATTGAAATGAAGCAATTTTACCACGGTTGTATGGATATGCCTACGTATAAACAAATCGTGATTTGATTAATAACATCAACAATAATTATATTTTGCGGCTTCCAATGAGCAACATACAATTAAATTATAACAACGAAATTTTAGTTATACATATGTTATAAATACTTATTGCGGAGTATATGAAAAAGTGTTGCTGTATCAAATGTTATTTTATCACAAAGTTGGGGAATCAATTTTATTTTAAAGCGTATATACGACTTTATGTCAGGGTTCTACCCATTAAGTGACTATTACGATTTAAGAACGTTGTATGTGTATGTATATATATTATATAGTAGTAGTATTGAACTCGATTAAATGAAAACGAAACTAATAAACAGAGACGTCGTCGGTGCGTAGTTAATTTAAAAATAAAAATTCTAATCTTAATGCTTAGTCCGCCAATCGAGTTGTCCATTTTAGATGTGTAAATGTTAAGCATCGTATCATGTTGTGCCGTAAACGTATAGGTGTAACTCAAAAGTTCAACTTCTTATTATTATTATTATTATTACTCAATGTCGTCGACCGATCTGTTCTGAAATATTATGATATCGTATACGGCGTTTACCGAACCTGACACTCGAAACGTCTCTAGTATTTATTAATGAACTACGACGATGTATTAATAAAACGCGCTTCGCCGGAGTCGTGAATGATATTTAAAAAGTTTAAATCATTCGTCGCGTTTCAAAATAAAAAAAAAAAAAAACATGAACATTATCGTATCGTATCGTAACGCTTGTTCGCTGCTACATTATAACAGTATTGAATTCAAACGTCGACTTAATATCAAATCATGTACTCGTTTTCAATTATGGTAGCGCACTATATAGTGGAGATAAATAACCGTATTATCTATTCTTGGTTTGAGTTCCTTTTGTTTTCGTGCGCAACACAAAACGTCGTTTCGCGCATTGCTCGAATCAGTGGCATAGGCAGGAGTTTGGTATGGGGGGGGGGCTAATTCCCATAAGAATAAAAAATTATAAAAAAACAAATTTTTAAATAAAAAAAAAAAAAAAAATAGGTAAATAACTCAAATTAGCCAACAATTATTTAGTACAATCTATAATATTGTGCACTTCATTAGAAACCCACGAGCCGCCATTGATAAAGTATGAAAACTGTTGGCTTAGATAAATACGGTTAGGTTAATTGGAGGGGGGGCTACGGCATTGGCTCGAATCACAACATAATATTGTCATTTTTCGCATAGCGTAAGTACAGTATCCAGGACGTATCCAGGACGTATACAGGACGTAGCTGCGGTAGACATAAGGTATTACGATGTGTACGACGTTCGACAGTTGGACGGTTTTAATTATTTTATCTGTCGAATTTACCGTACGACGGCGCGGCGATGCGCTGCAACATGCGGTTGATGTGCAACAATATTATTATTATTTCGTCACGATTTTTGTGCGCGACACCTTCCCACTACACGGGTTCACTGTGCCTATCTATAAATACACGATCGAACCGCGGCTAAAAACGGTCCACGTGTCGTGCATAGTGCGCGTATACGTCGTATTATTATTCTATGTGGGTCCGTGTCGTCGACGAGCGCTAGGGAAAAAATACGCAATTATTTTTCAACGTGGACTGCTTTGTTTGACTACAATATATGCCACGTGGACGATTAAATCGTTAAATTACATTTTTCTTTTCGCTCTCGCGCGCGCCATAATTTTTTATTTATTTTCGAAAATGATAAATCGAATTACGTACTATACAAGCGGTTTTTAATTTTTTTTTCTTCAAATAATCGCAAATGCGGAAACAACGTAGTTGAAAAGAAAATAGCCAAGCGTGTGTGTTAAGATTAATTGTGAAACTTGTGGACCGCACAAATCACACGTTGTATTATCTTCTGAATGCATTTTTATTTTCTGTTGTATGGGACGCATTCGATGATTGATAAAAATGCGCGTAATATGTTTATTTAAATCGTAGAAATAATAATATACAGATACGGTTATAGAAGTATTAAAAGTAACAACTACAATCGTCAACGTTTATATATTCTACTATACGATTCCTAAAATATTATATTTTTTTTTATTTTTGAAAACCTCTCAGATTGATCATTTAAACAAATCATCTTACCAAAAATAGTTGTATTATACCAAATACGAATATACGTCCTTGTCTTACGAGAATTACAATTTTCAATTTACTATACCGATAAAGTACAAAAAGAGTACCATAAAAATGATGAGAAAAAAAACTACCTAATGAAAAAATCCAGCGAAAAGTTTAATTTAAAAATAATCTCGATTTACTTTGATTGTACAGTTTTTTCGATTGAAATTATACCGCGCAATACACTTGAGAACAACAAATCGTGAAATTATCAGAAACCAATATCAAAAATATCCTGAAACACGGCTTTTGTTTTCGATATCCCTGTAATACCTACAAGCTACCTCTAAAATAAATAACTAAAAAGAAAAAATTTTGAATTATTTATCTCAAGTAAACCTTTTTATATCAAAAAAGACCACAAAACTCGAAACACTTTGTTTGTATAGTTGATGTTCCAAAATAATTCACCCAAATGAATTGCACGCGTCTATAGGGAAAATTGGACCCTTGGGTGCTTTGTATAATATGAAATATCTTGTCCTATCCGTGGTGTCGCAAAATTTATAAGCATCTATTTACTATAGTTCCGAGTTTGGGTTTCGGAACTTATTTGTTTCCGCCAAAATGTAAAAGAAAAGGAAAACTGTCCATTTCCTTTTCACATTTACTTTGCGGGTATGTACCATTGAGAGCCATTTCGCGCGTTACCTAGAAGTCACCGCGAGTATTCACGACTCTTATTGGTTTATGAATACATAACGATGAAAAATAATAATATCAATTAAATAATCACAGCGTGTGACTACATTGCAGTGCATACGATTTGTTTACGCTTTTCCGTTTACGTGGTTTTGAAACCGGCGAAACTTTTCAACCTTGTTGATTATTAATGGAATGCTCATGTGTATTTTAAATATAAAATGTTAAAAAATGCATTCGTCGTTTTTTTTTCTCTAGCCATTTTCGATGTACGAGTATAGGATAAGATATCTCTCGTAAATACGATTAGTGTACAAAGATTGAAGCGTCGTAACATCGGTGATTATCAAATACGTCGTAAAAAAAAATAAATAAAAATGCAAATGATAAATCGCAGTGATGGTGTACGTAACGATCGTCTAGACGATTGACATCGCCACGCTGTATTATGTTGTACACTAGACGCTGTTATGATAAAAAAAAAACTCGGTTTGCACTCGCGCGTGATGACGTGCTGATGGTGTTCTAAGGAGAGGTCATTGAAACAAACTTGGATTGCGGTTTGATAAAATACACGTCATGTTCACTGATGCTTTTTTTTCAGTAGAAATGAAAAAATACATTTTTCCGAGCGGGAACAACTCATATTCCTCCTGCGCACAGCACCCCGGATTTCATATACGTTACGCGTATTCCCCGGCCGTTCAATTATATTGTCCTGGAAATGTTTTTGATTTAACGTCACTCGCGGACCGGTATCCCCGGCCGTTCCCGCCGGAATAAAAAAAAAAAATAATAAAAAACACGACGCGGTGTATTCAAATATGTCTACTTACAAAAAGATAGGGTAAAAAGATTCGAAAAACCGTCACCACTCCATTCCTCGACCGCAGTCAACTGCGGTGCAATCCGGGAACCCCAGCCGTTCCACTGTCAATCAAACATACGCCGGTGTCGCAGCCAATAAACCACCTGATCCTCCAGCATTACCGTTTGATAATAATTCCATAATATTGAATGCATTTCAAAGCATCTTTATCACACTGATCTCGTTATACTTACGCCCGCTTTTAATACATTTCTCATTGACCAGTTATATCCCGTAATTATTATATTACCGTTATTATTATTTCCGTCTGTTGCGTCGTGTAATAATCTTGTACTATTAATTGTTAAACTGTTATATTACGTCATTTTTGGGCTGTAATCATTTTCACTGGAAGCTCTTAATTAATATAAATAAAAAAAAACGTCTTTATACGTGTAACATAATCTGTACATAATATAAATTCGAGTGTGCTTGCGAGGTTATTCACAGAACATTTTATCGTATACAGTTGCGGTTATATATTGTTATTAAAGTCTCGATCGGTCGTACGACGTATACATGAGTATATTAGAGCGAAATCGCGGCCCACTGAATATTTCAAGTAGATGAAAATCGCGCAAAAACTATTGACATTGACGGATGATTGACCCTCGCTATTGCGCATATATATATATATAGGGTCCGTCACTTATCCCGACACATTTATTAGATCGGAGCAATCGGATATATTGCTGCAGCCTACATGATGGGAATCTGCAGGCGGGACCGGGTGAACGGAATGCCAACAACTCGCGAACTCGACGACTCTTATATTGGCTCCGCAGGGTAACAAACATATTATTATATCGCCGTGTGGAGGATCCCTGATCAGTGATACGTACTCACTTTAATATAAAACCGTTATGTTTGCGACAACCCGTAGACAATACGACCGTAATGCGCATATGCCATACACACACATACTCCCGTCGTCGCACGTACACACACTCGCACACCCGTCGTCGCACGCATGTATACGTTTAATACTCGTGTGCGCGGCTGAAAAGTTTTGTGAAATAACACAAAGTAAATAACGCTTATTGTCTAGTACTGTTGGCTCGACTTCGCAGTACTGTTGGCCGTCATCTGCGACTGATATAGCATAATATATGACCGCTCGCTAGGGAAAATGCAGTCGATTTGTCCTCGCGCGAGCGTGTATATTAAAGCGGCTTCCCGAATCCAATATCTGTTCGACGGCTTGGGGTGAAAAAATCGTCGTCGCGGGTATTGAAATATTTCAATACCCGCGACGACGATTTTTTCATCACGTAGTGCGTATGGATTTTCAGACCGCAACGACTCGTCAGCAGCCGGTTTATCGTAATTAAACGAAATATCAAACGAATCACGCCTGGCTGCGCACAAACAAGTGGCTTTGTGTACGAATTCTCAATTTCCGACTTAATGCGTAAGATACGTGATGATGTGATGATCGTTGAGTACAATATAATATTGTAATCAATAAGTCCTATTCAGACAATGCACTTCGGGGGAGCGAGCGCGCGCGCTCGAGAGAGCCAGTGCAGGTTTTGCGAAACGAAATGTTGTTATGATTTTAATGAGTTTGTATAAAATAGCAATCACCACCGGGTTGTGATAAGTTTTTCCTGCAGACGTACTTTTATGTGTATATTTATATTTATAATTATACATTTATAGTTGAAATATGAATGCCCGCGTTTAATTCACGCATAAGTCTTTCGAATTCTTCTCGCGACTGTTCACATCGATTTTGAATGGATAACAAATTCGCAAGTTATGGGTACAACTTTTCTGCTGTTTGTTGTAAAAAATAAAACACAAATTCTTATGGTTCTAACGATTCGTACAGTGCGATTCCTCTACGTTTTTTTTTTTTGCTGTTTATGTATTATATAATATCTCACTGGAAAAATTAAATTGCACTATTGCAGTCGCATTAAAACTGAAAAACCGCGTAGTCATTATAATATGCATTGAAATATGTGCACATATGAACGCAAAGTAAAACAGGGCAAATGTTTTCATATTAATTAAAACTACGTCATGGCTACGCAACAAAACGTGGGCACAAAATAGCGACCGTAAAATGATTATAATAAACATAGACCATCATATGCTTGCTCGGAATTTTAATGAAAAACGAATAATTTTAATATGCGTTAATTTTTTCTTATTTTCAGAGTAAAACTTTTTAAGATATTAATTTTTTATGAAACATGATTTTGTAGAATCCACGTCCCACATATCATTCATACGTTCATACTTAATGTATAAATATACAATACTCAATATATATTATTATTATCATTATTTTTGCTTGGTGTATTATAAATCATCCGACTCGTTGACTCGAAATCATTCCGGACGCATCGTGCAGCAGCAGCCGTTTTAATATGGTGTAATATGTCGTTGCCTATAATATTCAATATTTTTGCCAAGACGCGGGGTGGATAACTTTTTGCGACATCACTGCACTGCAGTGGCGTGTTAAAGATTTGTTTTCATTGGAATGGTTTGAAATATTTTCAAAAATAAAGAGAATATAATGTTATATTATAAGATATAATTTATTAACACTAAAAAAAAAAATATTATTATTTCGAATTTTTCATTTACCATAATTTTGTAATTGGTATGTATATTTTTATTTATTTAGTTAATTAATAATCAGCCAGGGATTATTTTGAATAATTATAAGCATTGTTGAATAAATTAAAAGAAACTGTATTACACTACCTACCAGCATTATTAAATTTTAAATAAAGAGAAAAACTTAAAAATATATCATATGAAACATAAATAAAGACATTATGAGAAATGTTGACCGAAATTAATTTAGAGATTAACTTAAAATATAATTGTTGTTCCTAAATGTCGGATAAAATTTCCAACACTTTCTATTTGTAGATCTAAAAATATACTTAAAAACTCGAAATCTTATCACTATATTATACACAGATTTTAATAATAAAAATTAAAAACTTTTATTTATTAAATAAAATTATATTTCAAGTTAGGCTAATTGAACATAAAAAGTTATATTTAATCCTTGTAATGTACATATAATGTAATCCTACAAAGCTCAGAACTGAGCCCATCATTTCAAATATCAATCCAGGTCAAGTACTGTAACCCTCAGCTTCACTTTGGAGCATAATGACTAATTTGAAAAACCATTTCTCATTTTGATTGCGTAATATTGTTCAAATTAAAATACGTGTTGAACATTTTTTCGGCCAAGACTTACCTTTACTTGGATAATTTTTAACAACACTATTAAGATTTTAGTCTTTCCTGAAAAATTCAATACCTTGGCGTTACATCATCTGGCCTATACACCATCGATGCATGCGTATTATTAACACTGTGAGCGCCTAATATAGACAACTATATCGCGGTTTATCGATAGTGATAGGTATATTTTCGCGTGTACCTACCTCTAAATACCGTGATACTGTGACAAACGCGATGTTTATCGCGTGGAAACGGCAAAGCTACAGTGGACGACGATCCGCGCACATTCCCGCACAAATACCTGTGCAACATCGATTTAATCGTTTCCGCCTCAATCCCCGACCCACAGGCTTGTCGCTACTTGACCCTTGCGGTTGGTATTCTCTCGATTGGGATAGTTTTCGCCGAATCGAACTTTTCTCGTTATCTCGGCAGTCGAATCTCGTGGCGAACATAGCGGGGTCGGGGATCGGAAGTTTCTACCCCAATCAGCGAATCGAGCATAGGTGTCAACCGCTTTTTCATTTAATCCGTTTTAATACCACGCAGATAATGAATGAATACTAAGCCTTTCTGGGAAAAACTCGTGCTGAGGCCCAATAATGATTATCATCATTGTTACCAGTGTCTATTATAATTATTGTTGTAAAAATGAACAACGCTCACTTCGCTTTTGTTTTGGTCATTTCGTACGAAACAGATCGTTTGAATAAAGTCCTTTGCAGACAATGTTTACCCGATTCATGCGTTTGCACCGCTTACATCGATAATATTAGGTACTTGAAACTTTTAGAACACGCGAACCGGTTAATTTTACGTGGTGCGTCCTGTTGCGACGAGTGGCTACTTGTCAGCTTGAAAGCAATATTTCAAACTAGAACCCCCAAAGAAAATCGAATATCGATTAGTTACGATTTGTTCCAAAGTTTGGAAACACCTTGGCCTTCCGATATTAATGTTTTCATAGTTGGAGTGCCAGGCTGATGGAGCTGCGACGAATGCACGCGACGGACAATATTATATTCGATTTCGACGATAACCACGCGCGTTCGAAACTGCTCGAAAGCGAAAACTCAAAGTGTGTTCTAGTCGACGGTAATTGATTGCTATGATATAGCGAGAACCAATTGAATAATGAATCAACATCGATGTTATGTTAAATGATGTGCGCATGTACTCCCTCGTCGACTACCCGTCTCATCGACACATAGGACGAATAATTGAGTGCATTGTCTCATTGACAAGTGGATTAATATGCATAACATTATAATATAGTAACATCAACAATATTATTAACAGGACATACAGCAGCGAAATCCGGTTTTGTCGTCTGTGATGATTAGAACTCGGAAGTTGTAGGAGCTAAAAATGTCAAATTATGCACAAAAATTGTTAAATATGCAAAAAAAAAACCCTGTTGTAAATAATTATATATGATTAACCAAAAAAAAAAAATGAAAATATTCGGAAAAAAAAAATTATAAATTTATAATATGAAAAATATTGTGGAATACTGATTGGCATTTTGACATATTTTTGCACTGAAAAAATTGATAAAAAAATATATTTATAGTAATTGTGTAGTTCAATACAAAATAAGTTTATAATTCATGATACCTGAATCGAGAGCATATAGAACAATATGCAATTCTTACAACTTCCGAGCCTTAGTGATGATATAATTATGTCCTTAATACGTATATTATTACGACTACCGGACTATCGATTGTAAATTGTGTATACCGATACTATGTCGTCTTATCATTATTATCTCGAGTGCACAGTATAATACATTTTTCGTTCTTATTTACTTCTGTATTTTTAAGTAACTAAGTAAACTTCAAGTGAATAAACTTCCAGTGGAACATTTTTGTCGGTACTACCATTGATTATAGAATTGTAGAGATAGCCCATGCAATGTTAATATTCGGCTACTACTCGTTGGTGCAATATGTAGAAAACGCTACTTGGTGCGGTGAACCCCCAATCATAGGTAGATGAATCGATGGTTATTATAGCGATGGGCAGGGTATGATTTCAGCTTATCACTAGTTTTTATGAAACAAAAAATGATCTTAGGAGGGAAATGTTTCTGACAAATGTAACTTATATGCAGTTTTTCGGTTTTTAGATAATTTTTATGATAGTTAGAACGTTGCAAGAAAAAAAACATTATTAAGGCCGAAAAAAGGGGTGATCACGTCTACAAAATCACCCCGTATACTAATGAATAATGATATTACTTAAACAAGTTTAACTAGGAAATTTACATAAGACAAAAATATGTATCGATAGAAACTTAGTAAAAACCGTAAAGCTAATAATTTCAAAAAAAATCTCAACAACGCTCTTTTTATTAGGTAATTTAAGTGTAGTATATTTAAAATAAATTAAAAACAATCGAATTTACAAAGTCGGACAACGTCCGTTCCTTTTACACAATAATATGTTATAAAGAATGTTGCAGTGTTATAGTTTATTAAAAATCGATAGATAATCGATTAATTTACTTTTATATTTATTTTGAAAGCAGTTTATATCTAAAGTTTATGATAAAATATACTCAAAAATATTGTATACAACTCGCGGTACTTGACTGAGTACGGTATTTAAATTACGGAGCGTTTAATACTACTGCGACGTTCTACGTATAAAGTATAATATTATTTATCTGATATCAAATCAGTGGCGGCACGTGATGTTTGAACAAAGTAGTGCTCGCAAAGTACACGTATCCAGAAATCCGAAAGAGCTTTTCTAGTCCAAGACCACTGAATTGCTCATAGGTTACAAAGGGAATCACAAAGGACCCCACATCAAATTACTACTATATTTAATACTAGTATATATAATCAATGATATTATATATTTTAATATCATTGATTATATAATATTGAATAATATTGAAAGCTCTTCGTGTCTGTGAAGTGGAGATATTGAATAATTCGCTTTTTCAGAATGACATTTTAATGCATTATCTATTATATTGCACTGACTGAGCGACAACCAATTCCCGAATTGACTTTCGAGTGATAATTCGTTTTTTTTTCTTATGGCGTCCCTTCAATGCTTACTCCAAGCAGCACAAAATCGATTGCAGTCAATAATAACTTTTAAATTTCAAAACATATATTTTGTTTTGCACTTGCAATTTTCTCATTATTAAGTGCAATGCATAAATCACAAAGTTGTATATTAGATGTATAACTTATAAAAAAAAAATTATTAATATCCATTTTATAACCGTTATCTAACATAAATAGATAATTGATTTTACCCAGAAAAAATAAATATCTTTCTATCGTAGATAGTGGTTTTATAAAAGGTATAATCATTGATTATAAAATACATTCTATACAATAGTATAATCAATGGTATAACTATGAAGATATTTGTTCAATTATTTCATTTTTTTCTCCTATGAGTTATATCCACAATTTTGTTAATTAGGCTTTATAACGAAAAAATTGCAAATAAAAGGTACATTTTGAACTTTATTATGATTAATTGCATTGGGTATTGTAGTGCGTTCGAGTGGGCACTAAAAGGACACGATAAAAAATAAATATCCATCAATTCGAGAATTCGTCGTGGCTTAGTCAATTTTAGTGCAAAATTACGAGTAGATAATACACTAAAAGATCAATTTTGAAATAGTGAATCATTCAAAGTACCCACACTACGCGCAGATTGGTATTCCCCCTGACTTCTTATGGCTTAGACCAGAAAAATGCTTTCCGATTTCCACATAATATGTACTTGGTACATAAACCTTAACATCACGAGTCGCCACTACATTAGAATCGCAATCGAAAAAATCGATCAACGCTGGACGGCATTTCAGTTTCTAACTAAAACCTAACATTCTAGGAATAGCTCTGCCGTCAAGCGTTGAACATTATTACTAACATTATACTTTATAACATTATACTTCGATGTGTTATACACATTGGATTTTCTGATTATACATTTTATACCTTGACTGTATATGATCGTACTTGGTCGTACTTGGTAAAACCTTTTGGACTTTTATTGGCTTTCTTGGTTTGACCTCAATGGGCTTATTATGCTTCGGCAATCTTTTTACTCCAGCCAACTTTTTTGCTTTTCGGGAATCAAAGACTTCGTTTTTCTCTTTCACCCAAATCCGTTGGTATTCCATGGATAACAAATAAAACATGTTCGGTTTTTCGCAGGCTTTGGTATAAGACGGAATGAATAACGGTTCCTCGTGGTAATCCGATGAAATTATATTGTGCAGGGGCTGCAACGGAACAGTCGGTTCTTCTTTGACTTTTCTTACGTAAACAGCCATTTCAATTTGTGTTTAATTTGCTACTTGTGACTTGCCGGAAAAAAAGCTTGAAAGATTGACAACGTTTTATTATTGTGCTAATAGTTATTATTTTATTTCACTTCGGTAACGTTTATCGCATTATTTTGCTATGCAACGCAGTGATGAGAAAAAAATTAAAAAAAAATTCTTAGATATAAATAAACATATGTTTTCATAAAATTTCGAAGTATCATGATTTATGATGTACCTAGTGTTTAGAACAGTGGTTCTTAACCTTTTTCGAATGACGGAACACTTAACATTTTATAAGATTTTCGCGGAACACAACCGTAAAATAAAATAGTAATATATACATTTTTAAATTTTTTAATATATTAATCAATGAATGTATAGCATAAAATTGTTTGCATGGCATACATGTTAGTGTTAGTCACTAAAAAATAATAATATAATAAAAAAAGTTAAAAAAAATTTAAAAATTTGAAATTGAATACTTTGTATGAGATATTTGTGCCTGATGATTTTTGCGCTATTAGACAACTTTTCTCCACAAACCACACAAAGGGGAATTTGACAATTATTTTCGAAAACATAAGAGAACCCAAAATTTAAATAATCATTGCAATATTGTCTATTGACTTTTTTTATTTTATTCTCATTATTGAAAGTATCATCATTGATATTGCTTGTATTTGTACTTGCGTTATCAGTACCAGAATCATGTTTTCGTTTTAAGAAATTTGTCCATTTTGTTATTAAAATGGTCGTTACAAATGAAGAATAGTCTAATTAGAATAATTGGATAGATTATTTTATTAATTAATTAAGTAAATTTGAAATTGAAAAAAAAATTTTTCACTGATTTTAAAATGTTGGTGGAACACTTATACCAAGTCCACGGAATACCTGTGTTCCGCGGAACACCGGTTAAGAACCACTGGTTTAGAAGAACAATATAGTTTTTTAATTTTTTTTTTTACGGAAATACATAGGTATAAGTAGCGTATAATGTGGCAACTATAGGGTTTCTTACAGTTCTGAGGTGTATTGTGTATTATTCGTGATTATATTATGTTATATTACATAATATTATATTATGCATACATAATCACGAACGAACGTTTACAAAACAAACGATATTACAGAAAAAAAAAACATGCGATTTCCCTATGTGATTGCGTTAGGTACTATGATTAATAAACTGCATTCAGGTACATATATCTACATAATATGTCAGGGCAAACGTTTTTTTTTTTACTTATTTCGTTTAATTTTATAATGATAAATTCATATACTTTATAATATATACTACTAGGCGGTAGACGAGTAGCCACAACTATAATTATTAATTTGTAACAACTAACTAATATAATCAAACACACAGCCAATTCCTTAATATTTCGTTACTATAACTCTACAATAACAGATAACAAGCCCCTCATAATTTATAATCTTTGTTATAAGTAAAGTAAAAGTTTTTTTTTAAGACGGTTAAATTTTATTTATTCAAAATTTAAAATTTTTGAACATGAGCAATTTAGACAATAAATAAATCCTAATTAAACTGAATCATACTAAGTGTTTTTAATCAACGTGGTTGATTTATTTATTTTTTTATCTAAAAAATATCAACAAAAACCTCATTTAAAAGATTAAAAAAATGCCGTATTTTAAACTCCAAAACCGACATGAAAAAATAACTACTTCAACTCTTCCGATTTTTTAATACAGAATAAAACTATATAGTGAGCCATAGTTTGTAAATATGTTTTATTTTGCATTATCAAATCAGTGACGGCACGTAAAGTTTGAACAATGTGGTGCTCGCAATGTGCACATAGACAGCAATCCTTGAACTGGCCATTAAGAGAAGCTCGGGGTCCGCCGATTTTCGAGAAGAACAAAAATAAAAGTTTTATAAAAATGATCTGTTCAATCATGCAACACCGGCTATCGGCAGTCTATGTAAACATAATTTTAGTAGCCGAAAACCTTTATACCATGTGCAATATGTTTAGTCTATAATCATTGGTACTACTATGATATTAATCAATTTTTACTTCACATCAACGATATATCTCTGTAGAATGTGCTCATTCGAATTTAAACGAAAATAATGGCTTTCTAATCCATCCTGCCTCCTCTCTCTCACGACTCGTGGATGTAGCCGAAACGAGCGCACTAGAGAATCGAGAAAGGGCGACCAGATGGGTCGGGTTAAGTTAAACGAACGATTTGTGACGATGCACTATACTTGTATAATTTATGTACACGATGTACTGCGGGAGAAATCCATTACTATACGGTCGTCGAAAATCCGCGTTCGACCCGTCCGTTGGACAGAGGTCAAGACGGACCGCGACGGTGACGAGGAGAAGGAAAAAAAAAAGGAATATTATAAGGAGGGTCGCGCCCGCTCGTGTTCGTCCCGCTCCGGGGTACCTACTCGCGGGGACGGGGGGGTCGCGGTGGCGTAACAATAGCGTTTTTCGACGGAATCGTGCGTGACGACCGACGTCGTGAATTCGCGCCACGCGTGTATACCTTTTTTCCACAAAGACGACGGCTGCCAATCACATAATGTTCGTTTCCGCCAGTCGAGCTCTCTCTCTCTCTCTCTCTCTCTCTCTCTCTCTCTCTCTCTCTCTCTCTCTCTCTCACTCTCTCTCTCTCTCTCTCTCACTGCCCATCGCGTACTGTGATCAGGGTTAACAGGGTTATTATTTCCATGTATATGTATATTGTACACGTCGACGCCGCCATATCGAACCGAAACGGAAACCACAGCCGACGCCACCGCGCCGTCCGCAGGGGGATGCGTGACTAGACCAATTTCCCAGCAAACTCCCTGTGCGACGTGCGTAGGTTTACATAATAATAATAATAATAATAATTATTATAATATTGATAATTATAATAATCATAATATTAATAGTTATAATATCAATAGTAATAATAATAATAATAATAGTTACAACAATAGTTGTAATCGTAAAAATAATACAATTTCGCCATAATATCGGTGATGTTCCTATCTCTCTTTCTCTCTCTCTCTCTCTCTCTCTTTCGCCCTCCCTCCACCCTCCAGCACGACGTACCGGCAGCAATGATTACTACAACGCGACCTTAATATAAAATATTATACGGTTTATTAGACGCGCGCGGGGACACGGGGTGAAGGACGACATTTTTCTAATTTATTGACGCGCGCCGCCCCGCAACCCATTCATGAACGTATTTCCGTCCGGCGCCGCGAACCCCGCGGACAAAAATTTCAAGTGATTGCTATTCCTGCCTTTTTTTTGTGGCGCTAAAACTGTAAAACTCCCGGGCATTGTTGTACTTATCGTGATTAAACTATAAATGTAACTGGAAGGCATACCCAGTTCCGCGTGATTGTTGTAAGACAACGTGCGCGTACACACCGACGTGAAATATGACGTAAATATATGCACCCATCGACTTGACACAGAGCTTATACGTGGTGCATTCCCACAGCTCATTCTTGCAGATGTCTGGTCTACACCTTTCTCATTATTTTTTCCTGCTAAGCATGTGCTTGACACTGGGACGATGCCCGGGTAAAAGGGAATCCGTTTATTTTAACCATTTTTTTTTTTTTTTTTATCGCATAATGTTGTAGATTACATTATAATCCTCGTCGATTGGCATTAAAAAACGATAAGCATCGTTTTTTATAAAATCTACGAGAAAATGGGAAATAAGTCAAATCAGCCATAGCACCAATAGTAATAACTCAACAGATTACTTTTAAGTTTTAACACAAATTTGCTCATAACTTATTCATATAACACGATACTAATAATATTAATTATATTAATTATATTATTTAGTAAAAGGGTAAAAAAAAATAGTTTTTAAAGGAATAAATTAGTCATGTGTAGAGCTCGGATTTATATGTATTAAAAAATGAAAATATGGAATATAAAAAAAATTACAAAACATCATTCCTGAAAAAAAAAATTAAAAATTGGTTTCTAAATGGCAAAAATGAAAATATTATGACATTGAACCTTATTCATCTTGATCTTTATAGCAATAAGACTCTATAAAAATGAACAAGTTGTGAATGCTAAATTATCTACGGTCTGGCCGTAACACTGATTTGTATCGATTACTGATCTCAGTCTGCATTATTACCCCATTTCTTCCGCAATGGATATCTCTAATTAATTTTAGGCAGTTTAAACCAGGATTTTTATTTAATACACTGTACACAAAATTCGAACCTATATCGACTATGGATTAAGTTTAATAATTGGTATTATTTTGTTTATGTACTTCTGGAAACAGGAAATTGACTGTATTGAAAAATGCAATCGTATATAATAAATTGTATATGAACAAATTGTCGAAATATGTAGGGAAAAATGGAATTATTGAGTAATATATAAAAATATGTACTTATAGCGAAATATGTAAAATCAAATATAGTTTATTTCATTGAAAATCGCTTGAAACGAATTAATCGCTTACCTAAATTAATTTATCACGTCAATCACGTCACAGTATAAATATGTATTTACTTATAAATCCGAGCTTAATCATGTGTAATAGGGATCAAGTCAAATTAAATACTGCCCAAATGATTCCATTTAATATAAATAATAATAAGTGACTTATTATTATATACTATTATAGTAAGTATGAAGTGCTTTGAAGTTAATCAAATATTGTAAGATTCAAGAACAATCATGTTTGAAGAATCAATTGCAGAACAAATATCAAAAATATTGATAAATAATTTCAACTTTTGAACATTGTAGACGGTTTTTTTTAGTTACTCGGACACCGTTCAACTATAGAGACAATTGATTACTATAGTGCATGTGCAACCACTGATTTAAAAATGAAAATATATGTATTATTTTTTAACACGACTTAAATTGAGTGCATGGTCTTACGTTGAACTTAATTAGAAAATTCTGTTAGACGTTTGCCGTACAACCTTTAAATAGTTACGTAAACAAATAAACAGACGTTCTAGAGGCATATTTATGAAATTATGTTCATGTTACCGCAGTAGTATAATTAATTAAGGTTTTTTCGAAGGGCTCTAATCAAAATTACAAAACAATAAATTGCCATGGCCATAAAGCCCTTTTCGTTATCACGAAAATAAAATTTTGAATATTCCAACCTAAGTATATCATAATCTTTTTAATTATTATTATTTTTTTAACCTACTATATAATATTATTACGATTTTACGAGTTAAAATTGTCCCAGGGGTCAAAATTGAAACCCTTCCACCTCGTCTAAGGGACAAGTTCTGATCTCCGCACAATAACACTATTGCTTACCGTGTTCACTCAAAGAAAACAATAATTTAATCATTAATAAACGCGTATGTTGTCTTTGTAATTAACAAGGTAGCACCAGCCCCGCCGCATCCGTATGCGGTCCGTTAATTTCAGTATAATATGCAATTTTATTATATCAAGGAGTTTCCTGTAGAGAAATGGGCAACGAAGATAATATCATAAAAGTTACATTAATATATTCACCTAATTATGAGATTGTTCCCTTGAAATGTCTGTGAATTCGTCATGAATGTGTGTGTTTGTTTTCATCTGACAATTTAATCAACCCTTATACGTTGTATGTTCACAAACTCCACGCTAATCCAACCTTACCGTTATTATGTTTAACCAGCTAGAGTATCATGTAAATGTTTAAAAACTATATTGTTATGACGCACGTAGTCGCGTTTCCAGTCGTGGTTCGAGCCCGTAACGAAAACAAAAGTTTAAATATTTGTTCTTTGCTGTACTAAACAAAGTAGGTACCTACCTACTCTTTAAATTTAATCTAATAAAATCTGAAAATATTTATAAAATGCATACAAATTTTTAAAAAAATTCTCACTTATGGGCTTTTACGGTTAATTTATGAAGACGAATACATAAAAATTAAATTTAACTTGTTTACCAAAAATGTTTCGGAATAATTTAGTCGTTTTCTTTAATTTATTTACGCGTTGTTATCATTTGTAGTTCTCTTTCAATGAAATAAAACTTTGTCGAGTCAAGCGTTTTATTGTTATTATAATTTTAAATAAATAAATAATTTACAAAATATTATATTTTTACCAAAATACAGATGATTTCTTACAATATTAAAAAAAAGTTTGACATTTATTATTTTAATCACGCTCTGAAGTAGAAATTTGTTCAAGTTCACATTTCGTCGTGATTTCTATTGCATATAATTTATGAAACATATTTTTATGTATTATAGTATAATATAAATTTACATAAAGACTTTTAAACCTTCGTGAAAATTATTACACTTGTTCGTTTGTATTTCTTTTGAATCATAAATCAATAAATGGATAAAAAGTTTCGTACAACCACATTGAGTAATTTAATTCAATAATAATATACAAATAAATACCGCAATTGATGGAATCGATACGTACACCGTTTACGACCAAACACGTACCGCGTCCACAACTAGTTGTTGTACATTGAAAAATAAACCTGATGAAACTTAGTATCCGAGTAGGTATTTATACGAGGAAAATATAATTTCGCGAAAACGACCGGAACGCAATAATCAGTACGGCTTTTCGGAAAAAATGAGATTTCTGATTATTGCGAACCCCGACAGACTTACGCTGTACAGGCAGTACTCTAGGAACAGTATAAGGATTACAATTGACTTCTGGATATTGCTTTTAAGTACCATGCAAAGTGTTGTGCACGGGGGATGACGAGAGAACTGAGAAACCGAAACGAGACGATATAAGCCTTCCGACGAAGCGCGCCCATACTTAACGGCCGGTCGATCGAAACAAACTATTAAGTCAATGAAAACCCAAGCTTAAGCCCTCACAATTGGTCTGATGGATTTCTAGTATCCACGTAGGCTTGTAACCTTTATATACTCGGGGTGTTACGTACATCCCGATTGCTGGTCCGTAATTGGACGACACTAAGGCTTTAGACATAGTGTCGACGGACCACAGTTTGTATTTTTATATGTTTTCTGCGCAAATGGCAATGTTAATATGCTGTACATTTTTCCGTACTGAACTGTAATGCGCACGCGTCCTACGAACTGATTCTTAATCGATTTGTGTACTATCCCGAAAAAGTAGTCGTTCGATTTTTTTTTCCACGATATTTGTTCGAAATCAGAAGCGATCTGTGTACGTTCGTTTACGAAACTGCAGCCATGTGTGTTGAAATAAGTATGCTTTATGAGCCGCACGCGAACACAATTGTATCCAGCCCGCGGACAAGGAAAAAAAAAGTAAAAATTGGAATCATTTTTGCAAAGTGTTGGTAATGAAAAATTACATTTACCGAACTTAAAAAAAGTTTGTAATTAAAGAAATGAGATCGGCACCGATAATTTTATCAAATGCATAACAAGTTTGAAGACTGCATTTGAAAGACGATTTGCAGATTTCAAAAATTTTTAAAACGTACAACTATTGAACAGTAGTTTTACTTTACACCCTGGCGGTGAATGATGAAGGAATGGGTTAATGATGTAGTTAATGTTTTTAAATGCAAACTATTAAAATGGAAATAACTGAATTCCAGACCGATAATGTGCTAAAAAATATGTATAATGAAATGTATTTATAAACTGAAAGTGGCTCCTACCTACGATGAATTTTGGTTAACATTTGTGTCCTAAAAGAAATACGCCCGACGCTGAAATTATTGACTGTAAAAATGTAAATGCCCCTATTGTGCCTAATGGTAATTATGGCCCTGCTTCTACTCAGTCTATAATGTTTTTTTTTTTTTATTTTAATCAAAAAATATTGAACGCGTTCGACGAAATTCCAATTCGAATATTATTAATTATTGTACGTTTTTTTATTTTAAAAACTGTAATTTTATTAACATGATCGTTTTTATTTTTATTTTAGCCGACGTATACGATAACTTCAAAAGATGCGTTAAGCCTGATGAACTGAATGTCACGACCAACATTTTGGGAGGCGGCTGGTTGGAACACGGAAAAAACTCCATTTCCGTCGAAGGCGCATCCGTCGTGAGTTTTTAGCATTTTATAATTACAATTTTTATAATATTTGAAGAATACACACGCACACACTCACACACAAAGCAGTATTTTATACGTAGGATTATACGAAACATAAACATTTCGCATGGTATACGAGACGGATCTCGTTAATTACGACGTATTCGACCTTTGTAACAGTCGGGAGGTTGGCAAGTCGTAATAGCGTTTCTTAGTACACGTTAGAAATAATATCAAAATGGCAAACGAAAATTATTTTTATTTCGTTCTCCGAGTGATAATCATTAAACGTCTTATCCGCCCGTCTGATGGACGATGGTGGGTAAAATAAAACTTATGTTGGAATTCTAAGTCAAAATATACCAAAATTAATTTCAGTTTATCACGTTCATTCATTCTTGGCTTAAATCCGATGTATTTTTAACACACATAATATGCTAACGTTTCTATGGATCCTTTGTGATATCCTTACGTGAAAATCATACGCGATAACGGGAACTTAAGGATTATTTTTTATCATTTTTGACGCACGAATAATTTTTATTGAATTACACTATACTATACTTTTTATAGAATATTAAAACGTTTCTGGATTATTTTTGTTGTATTACTAATGAAAACCACACTATTACGCTGTTTTACGTGGTGCATTTTTTTTTTTTATAATTTTGGATGTATGAACTTTTTTGTTCATGTATTTTTTAGTAAAATGCGGTAATTTTTTATTGAATATTATCACGTTTTTAATTTTTATGATATCCTAATAATGAAAAATACACAGTAACCGGGTTTTATGAATTTTTTATTTTATCATTTATAAGCGTGAATATAATAATATAAATTTTTAGAGTTATAATTAATATAATTTATTACTATTAACTATTATTACTACTATTATTATAATGATTACTATTTTTTAGTGTTTTTTTTATGTGTGATTATTTTACTATTTATTTGTAATATTTCGTTAGAATCTCTCTCAAAAAAAAAAAAAACATTTTATGTACCTATCTTATATAATAGGAAGCATTTAAGCGCTTAAGTACTCAGGAGTCAGTACTCATAACCAATATTTTTTATGGGGACTTGAAAACATTTTGGTGAAGCTATGCACCCCTCTCCCACCACGTAGGTCGCTGCTTGAAGCTGGTCCTGGCATGTTAAAAGTTTAAAACGGTTTTATCCCGTCTATAATACATGCGTTTCACATTACTATTTTGTATTTAAATCCTATAACAATGGATTTTAATTAATAAGTTATTATCACTGAATTGTTTTACTTGACGATTTCTGTACAGATTTTGTACCACGAATTCGAAAAGTACATTTCATATTAGTCATGATAACTGAGTTAACTCACCAGCGAAATATAGATACTGAATATAACTAATTTGTGAATTGAGAATTGAGATACTTACTGTACCATACACCGCAACACACAAGTATAAACGAATATGCGCACTGTTGTTAAAAACATTCTTCTACGAATTTGTTAACTTTTATTGTATGTAAGCTTAAAAACATGCCAGAATAAAAACTCTAGAGAAATAATACAGTTTATAAAACGAAAAAACTATTGTAGGTTAAGTAATAGGACGGTTATGAGAACACAACCGCCGCACAATTCTTCATAATAGTATAATTTAGAGACGTATAAACTACTTTTAATATTGTTGGCGAAAAAAAAACCCCCATTAACTGGTATTCACGGACTGGCCAACTATACGTCCCACTGGGTTAAGGTTAGAAGATTAGCTTTATTATTTAACTCCAGTTGATAGGAAATTCAGTTTTATTCAGCTTGCAAGCTATTTTCGAACTAATTGATATTGACCACATGCGAGTTTTCACGTGAGCATACGTATTATACCAAAATGTTAGCCAAAATATTATTAATATTACTATTATTATTTATTTTTTATCGTTCCATATATGACGTATGGCTTTGCAGCTTGCAAAACCGACCCATCGGACAACGACGTTATTGTTATGGATTTACAGTACACTGGACACGGGACGGTATAAAATACAATTTTTATGAATTCACGAAAACACTCGATTGTAATAATATAATATGAGCATTAAACATATATAATACAACTAAAAATATAATAACTAGTACAATCAATGTTCAGTTATTTAATGTAAAATATGTGACCTGTACTAAGCTTGTGATTGTTTTATTTTTTAGATTCTAAAAAGTGAAATGAGGGATGTATTGCTTTTATACTTTTATCTTGATGTGTTTTTTTTTTTCGTATCTTTGTCACTGTGTACACGATTTCGATTAGAAAGATTGCTACGATGTATACACAAACATGGTGCTTTTCTGAAAGGAAATTTTATCTAGTTGGTACTTTGAGGAGGTTATAATATTTTGAATTTCTCAACAGTTTTCCGATGAATTTAGGGTGCAAATTACTTCGACCGACTCGAACCCTTCACCACCGTCTAGTATTTTCATCGCCACGCACCATTCACTTGTTTATCATTCATGGATACAAGATATTTGGTTGTTGTGCTATAAAAAATTATCGTAGCGACTCAAAACATACCCGATCTAGGAGTTTCGAGCCTTTTTTACCCTTTACATGAAATTTTTAAACGTTTTCAATTTTCATGATAAATTACTCTGTGTTATGTAAATAATATTTAAAAGTATGTCAACAAAGATGATTTATTATACTGTACTGATATTAGTGTATGAATATGAATAGTTGCTTTTGTGGTTCTTCGAGAGTAAGATCATCATCAGAGGTTGGAGTAATGACTAACAGAGCTTAAAATGTTGTGGATATCTTTAATTTAGTTTGCACCCTTGAGAATAACGGAAATAATCTAATTAGCTTATTTTTTTAATTCTCAAATTTGTTGAATTGGAATTGGAATTGGAATTGGATTACAATTATCGCCTAGTCATTGGCGTAAAGTGTACCGGGCAGAATACTTTTTCAAACCAATCACTCTTCCACCAGTGTGTAGGACATTTGTTTATAAAACATTTTGAAAGGCCATAATGTTTGTATCCCAGATTTAGAGATAAGCCAACTAACCAATGAAGATCATACGTGTACTTACATCAGAACTTTAGTAGTATTTGTGAACAACAATTAAAATAATCAACTTTAAAAAACCAACCATTAAGATTGCGTTGAACCGTATGACCGATTGTAACGTAAAACAGAAAAAAAAATTTTCATAAACAATGATTGACTGATGTCCTTTTAGCTCATTGTCATACAAAACTGAGAGTGTTAATTATGGTTTAACCTATTCCGTGATAATTGCCATGATATAAAAACGACCCGATGACTGGATAAATCGAGTGCAATCTATTTTGTGCTATTACATCATCGAGTACAAGTTTATAAATATAAATTATTTAACCATCAATATAATTGATTACCGAGGTTACTGATTGTGTGCTATATTTGATTATTTAAAGTTTAAATAATGGTCAACACTATTTAAAATTAATACGAGTATAAACTATGCTACAAACGAAGTTTTATCTATGTAAATCATAACCTGCCGGTTACTAAATTATGGTAATACCTGGGTAATACGTAACTGTCATAACCACACGTAACTGTCATAATCACGTCAGTACCTACTAACTATAGTTGTAATATTAATTATTCTGGAAATATGTTTTACCTACCCACCTGCCAAAAATCACCTTACGCGCGTATTCGGCGCCACTGATTCACAAGTGTTGTTTAACATTTATCGGCGTGCTCGTTTCAGTATGTATACTTGTCTAAAGTTTTTACTCATAATCTATATTATATATTTGTCTTCGCGTGCATTCGATGTAATATTATTAACTTGCGATGTGTTATTGTATGGACACTATCGCGTTGGATATAATATAATATTCTACTATATAGTTCAGACTGTTCGGTGGCCGACTGCTTAATTACCTTCGCACGATCGTTCAATTCCTGTATACGCTTCAATGCATATATAACTTAACTTCGTGACGTTCTGTCATAGGGTGTTCAATCGTTGTTTTAATTATGTTTAAAACAATTGAACGGTTCGATTACACGGAAATAACGAATGCGGAAAAAAAACATTTTTAGTTTACGAATTATTATTTACGAATAGGCCGCGCATTATCGTAGGTACACTTGCACGATCATAACACGAGTTGAAATAATATCACTCTTTTACGATCCATAATACGAACGATAACATTGTACATGTGGCAAATGAATAAATATATTGGAAATTTTGTGATTTTAAATGTTTTCATGTTAAATCAAATTGTATATTATGTGGAAAAAAATAGGCTCTTTTGTGTTAAGAGCTATTGCTGTAAGTGCTGGAACGTTACAAGTTTAAGTCACGAGAAACGACTATCGATTACTACAGTGTAAGTGTTTAAAAAAAAAAAATACGTTTGTCATAGCACGTGTCTGTGATTGTCGTTTTTATACGCGAATCGGCTATACGCTCTTTAAAGTCAATACGTTAAATATATTATAGTAAGTTATAGACTCAGTTGAATTACAGCTATAGCCGCTAAACCGCATAACTATAAAATATCGTATAATATTTCACAATTATAATATTATGTTTCATAACTGCAATTGTTTGTGTATTCAAATGATAAAATATAGTATAGTAATGTTTGCTCATTCTCAAGATAAATTCGTTTGCAACAATAGTTAGAATAAATGTATAATAGTCTATTAATTTTGTATTTATATAATATAGTTGAAACCATATTCGTATTTTTTGTAATAATTTATTGATGTAGACATGGGCGGACCGAGGGCTGATCGGTCCGGGAAAATTTGAAAATCTTACAGCCCGAATTTTTTTTTTATACTTTATTATTATCAAGTATTTATAGTTGACGGGTTATGGGATGTTTTGCTTCTAATAAATAACAATGAAGTTATATATAAACATTATAAATAAATCATTTAATAAAAAAAGTTAATAAATTATGTATTATTATAATATAATATATTATCATATTAGTTATGATTCAAAAAACATGTGAAAAATGTGCTTGAACGGAATGATAAAAAAACCATTATTATGATCGTTCCATCGTAGATATCTCATCAGCTAAAAACGATTAAAATATCTTAGTAATATCCACTCAAATTTTTCATATTTTCATGAAAATAAAATATTATTTACTCGTGCTTTCACTCTCCGTTTTTAGTGCTTCATGGCTTTCCTTCATTTCTTCCGTTAAATACTGAGTTATTTTCTCTAAAAATGTATCAGGCGATCGACAATACGTCTTGCTTGCCACTTGTTCTCTACATAATGGATACTTATTCACTCTCCTGATTCATAATTCCAGACATCGATAGCAAAAGGTATGCGAGCAGTTAAGGACAGTTGGCTGCAAAAAGAAAATACCTATAAATGTATATTTTTAAAATTCCGCTATTATTTGATGAATGCAATCTAATGGCCATTTAGTTCCTACCTAAAAAGATTGTTTCGGTTGAATTTATTATAAAACCAATATCATTGCTATTCTTAAATCATAAAAAAAAATTGTTTTATCTACATTTTCCGTTAATAAAGAATCCATGCGTGTCACTCACTTACTTTAGTGAAAACGTATAAAAAGCCTATGAAAATCTGAAAAGATCAATACAGGTATATCATGCAATACCGGTCTCCTGTATTACACCCGAATACCCAGGGGTTTTGTCCTTTTTTTAAGAAATAATTTCGCAACTGTATTACTTTGAGGTAAATTGAGCAGCGTGTTTCAAAAGCCATCTGTTATAGTATCAATGCCACACCCTGTTTTTATATTCTACTCCCTCGTTTGATTTTGATCTCGTTAATCTCGATGTGGCTTTTATACCGGTGATTTTTATTTTTTATTTATTTTTTGCAAAAAAAAATAACATTAATATAGTACAACCTACTTTTTAAGAAATTTGGTTCTACTACGATATCGACCGTGTTTAGAAGTATAACCTCATCCACCCAATCTCTTTCACTCAGAATTGGTTTCAAGTTTATAAGGCCCATCCCTGTATCTCACCCGACCTAGAAGTTTCTATTTATCAATTAACAAATCTATTTTGTAAAACTTTCGATACCTTATGTATACAACGCAAAAAATATTGATAAATTTGAGTTAGACCGTGTCGAGAAGTTTAAAATTGTTCAAATGTTTATTTTTTTCATGTTTTCCTAATGGAAAATAGAAGAAATAAATTCCATGTTTACGGGTGTACCTATAGTAAAGTATACTTGAATACTATTTACTTATAGTATGATGTGCACAAAATCGTAACTTACTGCAGCAGAACGAACAACTTGATCGGTTTTTCGCACAAATATATTTTAAAATATATTCGTATACATTATTAGTTCAATACTCTAGAGTCTAGACTTTCCGAAAAAAAATGTATTTCTTGTCTAAACATATTGTTATTCCATCCCTATTTCTATAGCACATGGCACATGTAATCGTTCATATATCATCCCTTATTTTTATTTTTTTAATAAATTGTTACTCACGTATGATATTCCTACATTATACAATTTTCGTATACACTTGAAAATTGAAATCATCACATTACGATACCTGTACGATTATCATATAAGTTAATAACTATCGTTTGATTTTTGATTGGTATAAATTAAAGTAAAACGTACGAAATTTATGTGTACATATGGGATGTTTTCTTTAGTTCCAACAAAATCGGTCGATTTAATTTTTTTTTAACTTTATCATTAAATTATATATTTCATATTTTTTTTATCTGTTTATAATTTAAACTCTGTTCATTAAACACTGTAGAACGTGTAAAGCAAAACAGACATCGTCCATACGTATTCTGTGTATATTATATATATAAATATATATAGGTACATGTGCGTCTCACGAGGATACATCATAATTACGATACCTATTAGGTATTAAGATATGCAAATCCTGATCGTTGTTCTTATATATACATCTTCTTCATTATCACATACGAGAAACCAATATGTGAATCCTCGTGGGACACCTTGTATAGGTACCGCAATACTGTATATTACTATATGATAGTCAATTTTGAAATTTCAAATATTCATGAATGCGGAATAGTCCGAAGATTTTACAACACACTTCTTATACCTTTGTAAAACCAAAAAGTTAAACCACACGTGATGATATGTAATGTTACGTCGTCTGATTGGGATCACTGTGTACATTACTTCGATATTAAACGGATACTCACATGATCAATGTTCTCGCGCCATCGTGCCGTGCCAATTGGGAATAATCAGAGAATTACGTTTTTACAAGCTCGAAACAATCATTTTACTATAGTATACGCGGGCGGAATTATTTTTAGACATTTCGGACCCATCACGCGGAATGTGTGTCAGTGAAATTGCGTGTCCAAGTCATTTTTGCGTGACTTTGAAAATGTATGCGCCTTGAGCGAAATCGTAATAGCTCCGTTTTATGTAACACACGTTATGTATACTATTTATAACGGTTGATTCGAGTTGATACCGTACGATTATTTTATTTTTTCGAAATAACAAGGCTTAGCGTTTGCTGTTGCAGTCATAAGGCTATGCGCGCATAGGGTACGGGAATTTTTTTTGGGGCATAGTGAAATGTACACTTTGTACATAATGTGCGCGATACAACAGGTACATGATACAACACGTTACTGTTGTGTGTATTCCTACGTTAAAAACGGTTTATGTGCCTACTGTATATTATAAATACACTACACAGTCTTTCGTTTTCAACTTTAATACACGTATTGATGTATTCGAAAAAATGTAGAAGCACTGTCTAAGTTCTAGGTCTCTATAACTGTTCCAGGCTCGACCGGAAATCTATAAGTCTGCCTATGGTTGCAGTCGCACATAAATCTTTTATTTTTTTCTGTAATAATATTGTAGGAATTCAACGTTATTTTTCGAAACCAATCGGAAATACAATAAATATATAGTTTGGTGAGTGATTTATTAAATAAGAGTTTATATTGTGCAAGTATGAAAATAAAAAACTATATCACTTTTTGGGTTTCAATCGTTATATTCATAATTTGTTTGCGAGAGCCTTTCACAAAACTTACGCATTAAGACCCTGTAAAAACCCTATCGTGTACCCGGTCCCATAAAATGTTGCATAATTCCGACGACTGTTTCGTGATTGATAGTCTCCGATGAAAATAAAACGAGGGGGCACTGCGCTTGTCCGTCCGTCCCTGGCCGCAGGTAATTTATTAACGTTTTCGCGTTATACCGCTGCAGTGTCTGTATACAACGCACGTCATATTATAATAACTACACAATAGTATTATATTATGCGCGTCCACCTGCTGTAGCCAAAATCGTTTTACTTTTGTTTTCGCTTACTCGCCGATGTGTCTCGCCGTAAACGTGCGTATCACACATTCATGTTTCGATCGAGGTCGCAGAATACCCCCGGTTGGGCACGTCAAAAAGGAATAAAGTACTTATATCCCTTCTTTTATTTTTTCTTCTTCGTCTTCTATACGTCTAATGTTTCCCGATATTATTGTCCGTGTATGCGCAGGACTGTATACGCGTGCGTTGGTTTCCTCGGAGAATCGAGACCCGGCCCAAGCGCACGTCCCGAGTAAATTCTTATGCGGTCCACGTGAAAATTTCGTAACCCCAACACTATTGGAAAGCAAAGTTGTAATTATAAGGTAATGTTATTTAGAGAAGTAAAATATATCATTCTCAATTGTATAAGGCACATGACATTTTATTTTATTATATTATATAAGTAATACTCGTATGTATATGAACTCCGTATACCAGAAACGAGCTTGCTCAGTTGGTATACGTATCAGCTCTTATCACTATTACTGTAATAACTTAACTATTGTAATTTGATTATTGTATTGAAATAATGATATTGATTTTGCTGAAATAAATAAATAAAATTATATTCGGAATGTTAACAAAAAAAATGTTCGAAGTCGCTTATTTATTATTTTGTTAAAATTTTAATAATTTTTCTCCTCTTTAAATTATAAAAAGAAACCGTTTTACATCCTGAGTGAAACGAGGAATGTATTGGTTTTATCACGATGTGTGTTTTTTTTGTGTCTGTGTACAAGATCTCTACCAGAAAAATTGCTCTGACGTATAAAAACCTTTTCTGAAAGGTAATTTTTATTTAGTTAGTACTTGAAGAGGTCTTTTTTTGAATTTCTAAACATTTCGAATAATTCAGAAAAACAAAGAAAAAATTGCAAAAACTTCAACCTAAATCGAAAAATGCACAATCTAGTATTTTCGTCACGCACTATTCACTTGTTTATTTATCGTGGATTCAAGATTTATCATAAGATTTTCTTTATTTAGTTGTTATTCTATAAATACTAATGTCTTAGTGAGTCAAAACATACTTATATTATCGATTATATTAAGTATGTACTAAGTACATATGTTATTGTTTAATAAAAATTTCAACATTTTCGAAACATTTTACGATTTTGGAATTACATTTTTCGAATTATACAATGTCTTCTCTTTTATGTATTATCAAACTGTTAAACGGAATATCTGAATTGTTAGCCTTAACTTAATATTTTGTTATAAATTGTATTGTTTTTATTGTTTTGTTATTCTTCTTGATGTCAACTGTAATTCTGTTTCTTGTATCAAAATGCATAAAGCACCTCATAAATGTATACTCATTCTAATAAGTATGAATACCAAGAAAAAAATAATTGTATTATTTGAATTATTATGTATGACGTTAAATTTAAAAACCTTTCAGTTAACCTTGTCCAACGCATCATTTTGTTACAAATGTTTAGTTTATTTACACAAATTGCCGTCACTGAAGTAATTTATTAGTTTATTACAAATAAATGTTCTTTTTTTTTAACGAAATATATGGTTCTGTTGTACAAATCAAGGACAGCATCTGGTGATCTGCCAAACGTGAATCCAGTCCACTGTAATTTTGTAACAATATACATATTTAAATATTATAACGAAAAAAAATCAAGATGGTTTAATCCTCCCGCTTCACATTAATTATGCGTACAAAATATTAACTTATTTTCAAAAAAAACGTTATTGAGTTCAATTTCCTTTTTTAGATTTTATTTGCAATTGCGTATTTGATTTATAAATTTATAATTTAAGTATATTATACCGAGGGGTCGGAATTAATTAACTAGTTTGAACCGAAAGATAATTTGAAATCTATTGATTCTTTTTTTCTATTTACAATGACTATCGGTAAAAGCTAACGAGCATTTGATGTTGTGAAAAATGTTGTTTTATAAATTTCTGTCGGTCAATGCGATTTATTGAATTTCATTAATTACATGTTATAATACGTATTGTAACAAATCTCTTAAAGTATACGAGTATTACTGCCAAAAAAAAAACCACCCATATCTTTGAAATAATATATGTATGGGATCTCGATGCTGCAGCAGTATTGAGAGCGAACGTGTAGAATCGTCAAACATTAATACATCGTCTTTAGCGTCTACGGTTTAGATTTAATGTCGTATTTATTGTTCTATACTGAACATTTTTTCCGATTCCGGTATCGCATTAGGTCCTAAAAACTATAAACGAGCCCACGTGTAAAAATGCGACGCTTATTTTAACGTATACATGTTGCGGTACGTGTACACTGTACACGTATAGTCATCGTTCGCTTAGCAAGTCAGAGTTCAAGAGATTATACTCAAAGGTTAGAAATTGTGAAAAACCGCGGTGATGTAATACAATCAAATGGGTAACGCTGAATATATATCATTATCACGGCGGACACTCGCGGGAAATCTCGCACGAACGCCGTGTATTAATATTGATGGCGATGAGATGTAACGATAACTGTAATACTGTTATGTGTCCGTTACGTACGGCTCCGCTGTACAAATGGGATTATTTTCCCAATGAAAAACTTGATTTTCGTTTAATCGCACCTTTTCTATGGATGAAACATATACTATAAATATACCGCTTTCGTATGTCGACTTGAAAAGCGTTCGCGGGATGCTGGGACGGTTGTTAAATTTGCTCTAAAAAATTATGGTGCGCGGTATCACCTCTCTAAAACGGCCGCGTTTAAATGCACACCTCAGCAACGTTTGTGTACGCGAATTTCGGTATTTCAAACGTGTATTTCACATTATTATTTTTAATCGAGACCGTCGAGTGTTGTGTTCCTTTGTCGTGTCCTGATAACGGAAAATTCGCACGCGTTATAACTTATATGTCATTTTCTACGTCCAAGTGCCGTGTAGATGATTTATCTCTCTATGTGAACGTCTGGTCCAACGCGCCTCCAACCGGTAAAACGATGAGTCGCACGTTTTGTTTACAATTTTTTGTATTGCGTACGTATCGAAGAAAAGCTTCGTCAGAAATCCCCTCCCCCCATCCAGCAATCGTGTTCATATAATAGTATAACCTATATTTTTGAAACGAGGCGATCGCGATTTTATTTAAATTGCATTTTACACGTTTCTACATACATACAGGGAGCACAGCGGTTTCTTCACGATCCAATGTCCGAGCACGTGCCGTGAATGACTTCGGAAACATCGAAATCGATGAGTGTGAACAAAACGTTTTATCGCCGTGGGACGCGTACAGAACGACGAAACGGTTACCGCTGGATAGTGAGCGATTGAGAGATAGTGCACTTTTACGATAATCACGTGCGTGTGATCACCTGCACGTTCCGTTCGTTGTACCGTTTATAGCCCGTCCATATTATTCTTTCAGCGTCGGACCGCCAACAGTTCTGCTGTGTCCGACGGCGTTGGGTTAGGTTAGTGCGCGCTTTTAGTGCCACGTACATAAAAACAGATCGGATATCGCGTGTCAGACGGCGAAACCGGAGTACAGCGAATTATATCCGCGGGGCTGCTACGTAACAGTAACGATATGTGGTTTACGGTCGCGCCGCCCCGGGTCGTATGATAATAATACGGCGGGTACTGCGAACAATGTCGGGGCGGTGCATCGGCCGAGGTGCAACTCGAATGGGTGCACGCGCGTGCACTTGCGCAGCGGTAAATGCACCGCTGTGCACGCGCGTGCACTTGCGCAGCGGTAAATGCACCGCTGCGCTTACTGCAGACGCGCGAATCCGCGGTCGACGAATGTCTCGCGGGCGAAAAAACGAGTGCATTTGAACCGTAAGAACGCGTGCGTTTTATCGCGCCGGAGTCAACTGCACCCGCCGCCGACATCGTTTAAACAATTACACTCATACGTATGATGCACGTGCACGATCAGGATCGAGAACTCGCGACCGAGGAAAAAATGCGTTTTCTCTGTATTGTTGTACGTTTGGACTGCGTGTGCGGTTTCAAGAAACACGCGATACGTATTTCATACCCTCTCCACACGAGCCCACCCCTGCGTTTTCATCTAGAAACGCCATAAATGTTAGCCGTTCGTATATAAACATTTATAATATGTATTATTGTGTACACGCGAATTGCAACTTACACGGAAAACGAGTATTTATTTTTATTTATTTTATTTTTTCGCCTACAAATTCTTCCCGGTCGTTACAAACCGATCGATTTCGGCCGAAGAGTTGTATTGTATGTTCAAATCAGTTTCGCTTTTGAAAATCGGTTATTTCTTTGTGCGCACGTGATCTCTTTATTATTATGTACGCGTTGCAGGTGAACCGATCGGTTTAATCAACAGTTATTCTCCGTAATCCCCCATTTATAATTGTTGAATGAGGATTATGATGTGGATCGACGAAAAGAAACAATACAATTAGTTACAATAATAATAACAAGTAATATTTCACTATAACTAAAGTACAAATAAATGTAGAATAAATTGCCTTCTAACACTGTAAGTACTGAGCTTACTAAACCTGTATGACGTACACATCGACAATACTATAGAGTAGTGTAGTATAGTGTGTAGTAACAATAATGTGCGAAATGTCGGTCTTTTATACAGTTGACCTCTTGACCCTGTTATGATCACGCGATTTATCATTTACAATAACAATCTGATACTAATAATATAAAGTATTAATTATATAATATTCAACAATAATAATAATAATTATTATTTGTCCTTGTATTTTACTTGTTTGCTAGGTGAAAAGAATAATATGTGCTATATCGTATGATACGAACTGTGTTCGAAAAATATTCAGACAAATCTATAAAAATCAAACTATAAAATATTATTGATAAAAGCTACTTCGACGATTTCTATTAAAGTTAATGAAAGTCTTTCCCCGACGGCCTAGTCACTTATACAAACTCCATGGAATTTATTCCGAAGTTATAGCCTTATAATTAGATCTTCAGACTCATTGCGAATGGTCTCATAAGCCTCCTTTTGAATCTATACAGTATGACCTTTGAGAGTGGTTTTGGGTCGTATTCACTCGCGTAACCACCGTATTCACTCGCGTCTCGTATATTTTAACTCGGCTTGTTATTAACAGCCCGATTATTAAGTTCCAACACTCACTTTAGAGTACAGTACATTTAAATTAAATAGCATAGTAAATAAGAGCAATTAGTACGGGTAGAGTATTAAAGTTACATGGTATAAAATAAAAAAATATTTTAAATTTTGTATTGACGTAAACATGTTTTCTCTCTCTCTCTCTCTCTCCGTAAACGTGAAACGCTAATGCATTATGATGGCGTGGTTGTAAAATACTGTCGGGTATTCAATTTTTAGAATTAAAATTACTATTAATTACATAATTCTTTGTAAGATCCCGCTGGTACATAAGTTATAATGTTTACGTTGTAGTACCGTAACATAAACAAACCCTAAGAGCCCATAACGGTTGAATGCAAATTGAAGAAAGAAAAATAAACTGTGAATAAAAAATACGTTCCACGAGCGCAAGTATAACAAAACATAAACAAATAAGTCTTTTTATTAAGGGATAAAATATTACAGTAAAACGTCAAAAAAGTTTATGTATTAAACACAGAAAATATATTCATCGATTTCCCATATCTTTCAGCACGATGTTTTGTCCTTAAAAGACTCTTTTTAGTTTTAACGCTAAACGCTTAAAATGTTGTGCGTAAAAAAATGAAATTCTGCAACAGTAAAATAACATTGTTGATCGAATGTAAAATATAATTTTAAAACTATTTTGTTTAGTTTTACAATAGTGTCGAGTAACAACTTCCTAAAAAAATACCTCGTACCATAATTCAATAAAATTAAATAATATCTCTTGGAAATATATATGAATAAAAATAAAATACTTTTTAACGAAATTATATTGCGCAAATGTTTGTTTATACTTATTATTGTATAATTATTCAGTGATTAAAAACATAAATAATTGTTCAGCGAAATGTTAGTAAAAAAAAGAAAAACCCTCTATCCATTCTTGTGTAGTATAATTACAACGCCATTGTGTTTATAATATAAATTTACCAAGACTATCCTGACAAAATAATATCCTTTAACTTCTATATTATAACTCGTCGTCCTCGCATTGTGTTTCGGTTATTTTTGAGTTTTCGCCGTACCACGCGGGTTATGTGCGTGCGACGTTCGAACAAAAGTAAATTACAACGCAAATTACACTTACGAAAATTACACTTACGCAAATTACACTTAGCGAATTAAAAACATTGTGCAAAACCGTTGTGACGTTAACCGTTGAGTCCGTAAAATGTTGACCGTGTGCTGAAGAGTTGAATGACACTTGCAATACTACCTATATATATATATATGTATAAGGCTCGAAAATCGACATAAGTTCGCACGCCGTGAAGTTTAAGCTATACGTACACTACCTATTTAAAACTCGTGCGTGTCAGGGTCGGATAGGCTAAGTAAATGTTATGGGGAAATTGTATGAAAAGGGTCCAAGGGTATTACTTCCAAGTTTCCAAATATGTACATACCGGACCAAGTTACGGGAGAATCCGCCCCGCGTCCCTCGCACTTTTATCTCTCGCAAAATGTGTTTGTTTTTATTATTTTTACCGCGCACATTATGTAACACGCACATACTGAATGCGTATCCCGCGTCCGTTGCTGCGCGTAGTTGCACGCTCAAAGGCTTTAAGCTTTTCAACATTATTGCGCTCGGAGAACGTGGGCAAATTATTGAATTCACTATTTATTATTTTTTTTTCTTAAATGTTCACGCAACCCCGCAGCTGTTTATACAATATATACGGTGCGAAATTATCTTATTTTTTTTAAAAATTAGCATTTTTATAATTATTCTTTGCCGCGCAATAATATTTTACACCGCCTCCACAAGCTGCGCATAAACCTGTGTATACGCTCGTCAAGGTGCAACAGATTTAAAATAAATTTGAAAATGTAATAATTATCTGTTTACTTCTCCGACGAAGCCAGCTTTATAAACGAAGGAAAATGTTAAAATGTTTAAATATATGCATAATGTGTTATATTTGCATGCAACGTATAACGGGATATCACACACCACGTGTGTTTTTTATTTTAAGCTTCGGCAACTATGACCATCAGTTGCGGTTTGTATGAAGGGGTGCTTTTGCGAATAAAACTCGTGTTTTTTGGAACAGTAGTTTGTGGGTGAATAGTTAGGTGGTGGTGGCGGCCGGATTTGAACCGGTGACCGCGATACGATTAAGCACAGCCGCTTTATCCGCTCGGCCGTGCTACCCCGAAACCATATGTGTTATTTTAACCCGTCAAATGTGTAAAAGAAAAAATCCAAAACAAAAATGTTGTTATTAATATTAAATGCATTATATTGTGTGTATAATAATAACCCGTCGTATTCGAACTGGCCGTTTGTTTCCTTTGCACGTTCGCGTGCACGTATGATTTATGAATATAAATGTCAGTGTCTTGCTGCAGTTTTCCACGTACAACCAACCACTAACCAGGAAATCGTTCTGTTTGAAGTGAAATGTTTTTTTCAATTTCATAACTGCCGTCGTGCGCTGCGAGTGCACTATAAGTTTTCTTTAACTTTTTTACCGTACCGAGAAACTTTTTTTAGAAACAAAAAAAAAACAAGCCATACCCATAAAAACCCGTAATATTAGCATTGTCGCTTGTTTGGCTCAATCGGAATTTCAGAAAGGTATTCCCTGTCTCCAGTGTTTGTTACACTGCAGTGTTATTATTATAAATTATAATACTTTAGTTTTGACTACGATATGCGAAGAAGAAAAATACTATTTATCGAATTGGCAGTCTAAGTATAAGTAGAACCTCGTAACTCGAAAAACTTGACAACTCAATTTTTTTTTTATTCCCCTAGAAATTCTCATAACACTCAATGTATTATGAATCTCGATAACTCGAATATAAAACTGTGATAAATAGCTTAGTCGAAGTATTATATCTGTTATACCTTTTTGTAAAAATTATGTTTTATCTACTTGAGTACTGTATAATAAAGATTAAACGAGTAGATAGAAACTGATTATTAGCGTATACACAATAACAGTAAGAATTTATTGGTTAGTATGTGGTTTACCTGTCGTGTTTTTGTCAATAAACAGCCGAAAACCTAAAAATGAATTACAAATTATTTTTCTACTGTATCTTATAAATAATACATAATATATACATACTTATAATACCATTGTATCTATTTTCATTTTTGTATAACATTTATGTACATATATTTATCAAACATTTTTATCATTTTTATACGTATTTTATTATATTTCATTACATAACTCGAAGTTTTGATTTAATTTTGATAAATTCGAGTTAAGTATCTCGAAGTGTATTTGTATCCCCCTTTAACTTCGAATTATCGCGACTCGACTGTATATATTATTTTAACAATTGTCTATATATATATTTATATTATTTTAACAATTGTCTTTATCGTTGTACAGCTGCAGTTATACATGAAACAAAAATTTCAATAATTAAATAATTCTAACTCTAATGGATGCTCAGTAATTGGCCGAATAAAAAAACAACAATTACCATGAAACTATAATATTATATGCCTGTATAAGAATTCACTATTTTAAAATGAACGCCAATTTTCGATAAAATCTTCTGAAAATTAATTAGTTTACGATGGTTAAGTAATAAGTATGTATGTTATAAGTAAAGAGTTTTTAAGTGGTTTGTTATAATAATAACAAAAATATAATGAAAATTTTAAATTCCAGCTATACATGGTTAATTGTAAATATGCAAATGAGTTATAATACAAAAGTGTTTAGCTAATTTATGATAACGATTAAATTTTAAAATCGCAAAATATACTATTGTAACACAAGTCCGAAATAATTACATAATTATAAAATATAAAATTTTCTTTGTGTGTGTGTGTATGTACATGTGAAAATCTAACATTTACCGATAAAGTAGGTATTAAATTTTTCGAAATTTTTCGCGTTGTTTCTATTGGAAAGAAAAAAAAAAGATTTTCCTATATTTTAAATACAATGAGACGCCTCATCATTTGTCAGTATTTGTATTTTTGAAAAACAACCTACAATAAGAATTATAAGATTAATAAATTATTATGATATCGATTAAAATTATAATTATTATATTATAATCAAAGAGGACGGTATTATTATTAAAACATTTTCTTCGATCTATAAATTTCTAATTTTCATTATTTATTTATTTATTTAAAAATCTTTTTATTGACAAAACTATTTTTATTTTTATGGTACATTATTTATTTTGTATTGTTTACCTATTGTTATTTATACAAGCTGTATAAAAATTTTATTCTTTATTTTAAGATAATTATTCTGATACTTATAAATTGTGAGTTGTGACACAATTTTAATTTTATACTTATACTATAACTTATGAATTTAGTTAAAAGCCCTGAACTTTTACCTTATTATGGTTTTGATATTTTTTTTTATTTTGTTAGTCGCTTTGCATAAAGTTTAGTTAAAATTAGTGTTTGAGTACTAAAAACAATAAATGATATGTTCAAAATATCAATTTTTTTTTAAAAACAATGTGTGGTTATTATATATTTATCATTAATAGTTCATAAAAGAATACTAAACCAATGTCATCAAATCCGAAATCAGGATTTACCGTAAAATTTGGATTTTGGATTTTGAACTTAAAAAATCCGGATTTATGCCATCACTGAGTACATACGTATCTTATCGCTGTGCGATGGGAGGAAAGTTTGGAGAATAATATCCCATTTGTTGTTTTGGGTTATGGAGATCTATCGACGCACTACAACGCAATATCGAATTAAAAAGTGTGCGCGTGTTCCCTAAAATCGTAATGTATGTAAGGCCCTGGGCGTTTGGATTCCACAAAAGCAAACCATTTTCCAATAGGGTGCCGTTGCGGTAAAAGTTTGGGAACCCGTTGGCTTAGAAAATAAAAATCTGCCAAAGGTATAGCAACGCGTTCCTTACCTAATAATTTCTTACTCGCACGATACGGACCGTAACCGACTGCACTGTAATATATTAATTCTATTCCGCCTGATTGAACGCAACTTGGCCAAATTTGCATTTATATAAGCGACGAAAGTTGTGCACCGAGCATGTACGCCCGACGACGTGTACGTGTGCAGGGTGGAAAACTTCAGACGAATATGTGTAGTTTTATCACACGCACATATTTATGTTTGTTTATTTCAAAAGTATAGTCGCTGTGAACATTCCTCAGAGTACACGCTTAGTTGACGGAACAAACACAATTTGAGTATAGGTGTTGAAAAATCGTTTTCGTCTTTTGGACCATTTGAGTTGCGCCCCGATAAAATTTCGTACACCAACTGCGTCCCGTTATCATGCAACTGGTGATAGACGATTTTTTTTAAGTCGCCTGCAAATTCGATATAATATATGTCGACTTCGAGAAATCTATTCGAAATGCTATTCAAACAATTTGGTTTGAAACAATAATTGAAGGGTATCGATTTCTCGCATTGGTAGCGAAAAAAGTTTAGCTTCCAGCGAACCACAAATGCGCGTGAATCATTTCATAAAAATTGAAATTGTGTATTTTACTATTCCCATTCAACTATTGATACATTTGTATTCTATTTTATATGTTCTAAGAATGATTCCAACTGAAAAATACAATTAAAATCTACATAAATTTGTGTATTAAATAATTAATTTTTTGTATATGCTTAAGATTTACAATAAGAGAAATGGAAGGTGCTCATCAGCAGAAGCACACTCGGCAACATCTTTTTAGATGTCTGTCGGGATTATTGGGGATTATGCGAGAAAAAAATAGTTGTTATTAGAGGATTTTGGGTTTTTGTAATGTAGTTAAGTGTGGAGACTTTTTGCTTGCTGATTATGAGTTTGGATTTTGAGGTCTTTGTGGAAATTATTACTTTTTTTATCCTGGAGCGGAGACATATGACGAAGGCATATGGACTGAAACGCCTGTAGCTTATTCTTTAGTTTGACTCGTTTGAGGGTTTACCAGAACTCCATATTTGGATTCCACCCTTTGCTCATTCGGTTCTTATTATTAAATTGTTAGTTTTCAGTTGGTTGATAATTTGGAGAGTGTAAGAAGAATAAGCGGGTTAACTGTTTTTCGTTTGGGTTTAAAATGACGAGCCTAAGTAAGACGCTTATCAATAGCTAAGCCTAGGTATTTTGTTTCGAATACAGTAGAAAATATATTATTCTTTAATTTCACTGGTGGACATTCCACTTGACATAAGGAACAATAAAGAGAAAAATAGAAGAGTAAACCCGTATTACCAATCAGGAGCAATCAGGAGTTCCATTTATTCTAAGCGTAAATGTTGAAAGAATATCCATGATAATGTTTTAACTATTGAAAACCAAATTAAAAAAAATGTAATGGAAACAAAACTTTAAAACGTGAATTAGTTGTAAAAGTGTATCCAAAAAGTATACAGTGCAAAAATGGTCTCTTGTCCAATCGTATATTTAGACATAGCATATAATTATTACCACGCGTATACGTCGTTCGCTAAAAACACTCAAAGGCCTCGTATTTTTCCGTTATATAGTCATCGGTTGGGTTTGTATTTTTGGGGAACTCTTCGAATAAAACGTTTTTCTTTGACCAAGGCGAAAACATTGGATACAATGTCATAAACGACTTATTTATTTTAAGAAAAAGCGTTTTTTCCACAGTCGAATTCACAGGTATCCACACGATCTCGTGCTATAGTCTTCGAATGTTCACGCGATCAACACGCATCACCGGCAAACGTAATAAAAAGGATAGGTACCGTCTGATGGAAAATAAACCGTCTTGATACGGAATATAATTGGTTTTTAAGGCGAAAAAAAAGTTTGAAAAAAATGTTGAATTAATGAATAACACCCACTCCCGTTATACGAATCGATAATATAAGGAGTTATACGTGTGATGCTCGTGCTACGGATTGAACACAGTATAATATATCCTTGAGCGCGCGTGAAATCTCGTCCTAGGGGAAAAACGAATTCGATTGGACGTGAACGTTCACCCTTGAGAACTCACTCGTGAAACGTACAAACCGTACGTGGTAGCTGAACGCGAGACGAGTTAGTACGCGGTATCTAAAAAATAAGCTACGTTGATTATTATATATAACTGTAGGTGTTTTATATAAGAAAAAAAGACCGATGCGGTTCGTGTACACTCGAATGCAATTTTCGTAGCTCCCACACGTAGGTGACGAAGTCATTGTAAAATTAATCCGGTGCCCGGGAGCTGCAGCGAGAAGCCAACGAGTTCCCCTCCCCTAACCCGTAATACGGCGGATCGAAGCACCGCACTAAGACGTAATACTTGTCTAATAATTTGCGAAACGCGCGACGAACATTGTATGTACAATAATTCGTCCTTCGGGTCCTCATCGCGACTCGTTCGCCGAAACACTTCACCGTATCGTACATTATCGTCTCGGCGCGACGAGGAGATGAGCGCAGGATTCAGTTTTTCTTGAAATTAATTAAAAATCACTCTCCGTGTGCTGGTTACGGCGATGAATTTCGAAATTAACCCACGAGAAATGCACGGTACAGATTATCGTGTCAATCCTTAATTAAATTGTGTTGTACTCTGCTCGCGGAATGGTCTCGGACGCGAGTGTCTGTATACCGCTCCTCCCTAGCTATTATATAAACAGGGCCGTCCTGAGGCCGGGTCGAGCGGTGCCCATGCCCCGGGCCCCATGCCATATAAGTCTATAGACTTGTCGTCGGGGCCCCCACAGTGGCTGCTCGTGAATTTTTTTTTTTTTGTAGTAGCGCATATTTAAAAATAAAAACATATAATCCTAATAAAAGTCATGTACTCGGAAACAACTGATGAGCTCGTTAATTCCACTTAGTATTGCAAGTTATTTGTTACGACGAGAGGGCCCCGCTAAAGATGTTGTACCCCGGACACCGCGGATTTAAGGGACCACCCTGTGCATATGTGTATACATCTCCGTACAACACGTGCATAGATTCACGTAGGTACACCGCAAGTTTAGGACCTGAACGTAAACACTATACAACGGTTTGGCGTGCAGTTTGTTACGAATTGGAATTTCATATTATCATAATTCGATCGCGGCGGTGGCCCGTGTCCGCCAGCCGAGGTATTACACTGTTATTACTCATTCGTCTTGTGTAAACGTTAAATTCTCTCTCTCCCCGAACGGTAAATTCGAACCATCCGAGAACGGCTACGCTCGTCCGCGATATGAATATGCATACAGATTATTATTTGTACACTCGCCGTGATTGGAACACTATAATGCAGGGGTCACCAATTAAAATTTTTGGAGGGCCGAATCGGGAATTTTGAAAATTTTCGGGGGTCAAAATAGCCAAACAAATATTTTTAACATATTAGGTATGTAATGAAGCAAAAGTATAACTCAAATAAAAAATAATAAATTGAAAAACATAAAATAAAATAAAAAAATAAATTAACAGCAATATTATAATATAAATAGAAAGTCAGGGTAAAATTAGTGGAAAAAATGGCAAGTAAGTTTGCTATCGAAGTTTATTCGTATTTTACTATAGGTTTTTACATTTTTTTCCTTGTCTGCGGGCCGGATAAAGTGTGTTCGCGGGCCGGACGTGGCCCCCGGGCCGCCATTTGGTGACCACTGCTATAATGTATATATGGCTGCACCTAGTCGGGTTATCGTCGTAAAGACCGCTGTACGTGCTTGCATTCAATACATCTCGACAACGGGCTTGAAATGAATGAAATCGGCGCGATCGTGTCGAACCCGCTTTCATTTTTTCCATCGTACGCGTATGAATGCGAGTATCGTATATACCTGTTGTAATTCAACACTCCAACACCTACATCGACATACCTGTGTACTTTTTTTGTATTTTTTATTTTTCAACCTACACACTGCACGCGGCCCTGTTCGTCTGAGCGTAAGCCAGATAAAAAAAAATATAATAAGTCGTATACGTACACATCCAGTGGTGTATTATTTGTACCAGGATGAGCGGACGGATCTAAACACTATGCCCCTGGAGCTTTTTTTCTCTCAAAGTATTTTTCAATCATAATAATACTTTTGCCTTTTACGAATGTTTAAACCCCTTAAAAGTATGATAGAAGTAAATGTTTTATCCTTTTTTCATCTATCTTGATTTAACTGCGTCGTAAGTAAAAATGTATTAATTTCGTTACTTTAGATTAGTAAGTAGATATCTTCACCCGTCCCACACCACCATGGGAAAAGTCCTGGACACGCCACTGTTACTCTATAACTGTATGCTCTATCTATACGCCTCCTTATCCATCGTACGTACATATATATACACAAATCAAATGCGAGTACTTGTAACTGAACACGTGGACGCGAGTATCACTCCTGCATTATATTTGTACTATTTTCGTATTTTTTTTGTTCTTTGGTCAATCTACTGTGCAACACTGTTGGCTTAAGCTTGACACCGCGGTGTTAAAACGTTACAAGTCGTACGCAACATCCGAACAAAGAGATCCCGAACGAAGCGCTCCTAAAGCTGCTAACTTGATAACAACTACTGATTTTATCGTGTTGAATGCAAACTATTGCAGCGACGTCTAGTGGCTGCGTCCACGTAGGTGATACCATTTTTAACAATAGGATGACGTGTATCTGTATATTCTAAAATCAATGGTATCGTACTGCAGTGCTCCGTCGATGTAGTGTGCCTGCAATGAACCGCACACCGTTTCCGGACCCTGACGAGACAAACGAAACTACGAGATGATAATATGTGTAACAACAATGTTGTTCGCTGTTTGTTCGTAACAAGTCCTCAAACGAATCGTACACCTCCCCGTTTCGTTTTGCACGCGCAGGACAATACAACCGTTGTCACGCGGTTGAAAGCGTATATTTATTTACAAGCACCCATCGGCTACGTTTCATAACGCGTCGGTCGTACGGGCGAAAAAAAAAAAAGGTAAACCACCAAGTGGATTATATATCACGAGAGCATTGATCAACGTTGAAAACTTTGCAAACGAGTTTCATCGGCCCCCGCGAATGAAAATAAATATAGTCGACTGTACAATATACACGTGTGTGTGTGTGTGCGTGTGTGTGCGTGTTTGTGTGACTTGTACATCATTATGTATTTAATCGGTATGCCCGATCACGCGCGGATCCGAAAGTTGGAAAAATGATTGTACGCGACACGTGCACCATAAATTAAAGAAACGCGCGTGTTTACGTGCGGAAATAAGCCTTTGTAAACGCACCGTCGCATCCACTGTCTTTTAATGCGAATTCATTAACATCGCGCCACACATATAATACTTTACCTCTCTATCATATAAAAAAGTCTTTGATATTTTCCCTTACGCATAAGATGTGCAACAGAACCACAATACGTAGATAACTTTCCACGGTTACCGTTGTATAGCCTGCTAGCATTAAATAACCTTAAATACCTGTATTGAATAACGAAAAAAAGTAAGTTTCACGAATGTTACGACAGCTTAAAAATTACAAAAATCAGTAGGGGTTGTCCGGCGAAACGAGCGGGAGGGGGGGGGGGGGGGGGTGAAGCCCTTTGGTATATAAATACACATTACGAAATATATAGCATTGTTTCTGTTTGTTTTCGGAAAATGACGTCTTGTTTATAGGCCGTTGGTTGCGCGTTTGTCCGTCCACAGTTTTATTAAATTTAAATTAATTATTTTTTTTTTTTTATCATGACTAAAATATTATTAAAAAACTTTCTTATATTATACGGGGTGTCCCTCGAGGATTTATTATAATTGTTGCGATGCGCGTCTCGCGATAATAAATAGAGATTCGCGTTGAGCTTTATCTGTTGTGCACGTTCCGTCAACCGAACGTCCAAACAATTACTACGGTTTTGATTTGATTTTTTTAATCAGAATAAAAACAGACCTCGAGTGCGGATAATATCTACGAACTCGTGTTCGGCTCGCGTTATACCGCTGCAGCTCCTCGCGCACAACACCCTGTACAACGTTTGTACGTTTTTCATTTAGTTCCGTTTTAAACATGTATTGTTTAATGTGTACAGGTGTAAGGCTGCATAATTACGACGGTTCACCAACCCCCGAACGGCCAAGTTTTTTAATTAATATGTACTGGTCTATATACACATTCGTCTGTTGATGAGCTCCTCGCACAGCGATGTAATACACGTGACGCATTTATTAACTTGACCGCACCTAACTGCAGTGTAAAGCGCTAATAACCACGGAGCTCCGGACGCTGCGCAATAAAGAGATTAATGGGCGCTATCATCGGCCGAGATGTTTTCGGTCTAAGCCTGGTGTGCGAGCTATATTTTAATTAATGGGACACTACGCGGTATAACACTGCATTCAATTCCGCCGCGCCGTCCGTAATTAGTCTTGTAGCCGTCTTCGGTGTATAACGTATACACCTAGTACACGTGCTGCACACAAACGATATAGTGTACAGGGTGCAGTCTGACGTAACTCGTGTGTTGTAAAGAATGAGGGCGGTGAATTGCTGTTCCCCTCCCTCCGCCCGTAACCCACGTGCGACTGTAAGGACTATGTCCGTTTATGTGTACATTTAAAAAATAAATGTACCCTTTGAACATTTATAACTGTTAGAGTTATTCGGGAAAACAAAATATAGGTACACTATGCTCAAAGAGAATTCGATTTTCTCTGCATTAATTGCACCGGGGATAAGTATAAATCCTCGAGGGACACCCTGTTTGTCTGAATTATTTCGACCGTTTAATCAGTCCCGAATTATTTATAAAATATGATTAAAAAACAAAAAGTCTAATTAGTCGGGTAGACGTTCGGGTATATCTTAGAGCGGGGGACGGTGGACGGTGGGAAGATAAACGTGGAGTGGGAATTGCAGGTGCCGCAAACGACTAGAAATGAGCGAGATAAAATTATTGTTAACACAGACTGACATGCTTTTAAAATGATACACGGCGGGTATCATCTGGGCCTGCAGTGGAACGGGATCACATTCAGTATTACATAAACTGTCAAAAACTTAGCACAAAGACACGGCGCTGTGTAAGCGCGACGGCGCCGCGTACGCATTAATAATCCCAATTATCAAGTTTATTTAGCGGCCAAAAAGTATAAGACAGGAGAAGATTTATGGACGGTAAACCGCCCATTGGGATTTGGACGACAAAAATGACTTTATGAAATTGCATCGAACCGCTTCCACATCTCGGGCTCGTATATGACTATAAATACATCGCCGTATACGCGTCAGAATTCAGTAAACACGAATGTCGACAAATCGTAATACGAAGATGTGAACGCCGTGCTAATGATTTCTACTTATTTTATTCACGCAATAATAATGATAATAATAGTATCCAAGTCGTTATGATAATTTTTGTTATTTTTCTATTTCGTAAACGTACCGAGTACTGCACGTATATATAGATAGTATTGTAGAACGGACAATATTGTTTTTGTATAAAACGTGTCGGCTCCGACCTGTGAATGACCGTCATGTTCACTACAAACCGTCTAAATAAGCACGCGTGTAGGTAGCCTGGGGGTGCTCGAGCGACCGATGGAATTAATTGATGAACGGTACTCGCAGGCTCCGTTAGAATAATAATTCAATTTTAATCGCCGGTTTTTTTTCTTGAAATCAATAAAATTATACGAATATGTTGCCGGACGACGTGGGCGTTTTTAATTTTTCCTCGGTTACCAAAAATTTCAAAGAAAATCGAACGATGACTATGGTCTTACGCGACGTGTACGCGCGATTACGTCCGACTTTTAACGAGTTATACAATATGACATTTTTGGTACCGAAATGTCGATCGCGGAAGACGGATAAATAGACACATCTCGCACTGTACAACCGATAAATTACCTCAAAGCTACTACGTTTATTCGGTTACAGCCAATATTTGTCGTGATAAACTTAAATAAAAGTTTCGGTTGCTAAGAAGACACTCGGTAAAGAAGTACTTAAAACCCAATTCGTCAATGTGTATAATAATATAAATGTTTAACGTGAACAAACATGAATATAGAAACAAGTTGCGATCTCATCTTGTTTTTAAACTTAAATTGAAAATTCGTAAATAATAAAAAAAAAAAATGACGTTTTAGCGATAACATTTCACTCGTATGCCTCTATAGATAGCAAAAACCGCACCTTATAACGAACGTTTTGAAGTATCCCATCAAAAGGCGACTCGTACCTGCATTTTACTCTCTCGGTATAACCGGGACAATGTTCCTCTGTACCGGATGATTTAAAACTCTCCGCTGATTGTTGACCCTTCACATAGAGACCTCTCTGTAGTAATAACTGTACCACGCGCAAGTTTTAAGAGCCGGCCGGGAGTAACGATAAACGGATAAGGATGATTAGGCGTACGCATGCATTCCCCCCTCATCATTAAAAGTATTGTATACGGTTATGGTTCGAGTACATAATAAATTACAGCGAGTTAATGATGGTTTTATTTTTTTTAATTTCTTTCAACAAATCCCCTCCGTACGGGATTCCTTTGCTGTACTGGACAAGACATTATCGTGTTCACATTTTATACTTTGTGTTTGTATAGTTTACTGAAATACGAATGCGTTTCCAACAGTGACACGAGTTCAAAACCGAAATCCGATTTTGCCCATCTCACTGATGATATTGCAGAAAAATTCAATGTTTTTTTGACAACGTAAAAGCGTATTTATTTCCATAGTAAACATTTTTTATTTCAACCGAAAAAAGGCTGTCCGACAATTCGACCGAATAAATAATAAATAAATCTAAAAGCACTAGACTATTAGAGGTAAAATACAATTGGCAACTTTAATTTCTATCGACTGACTTACAGTAATTGGCTATTTACGTTTCAAAAAAATTGTACGGGCTTAAACTATGTGTATCTAGTCACTGAATTATTATAAATCTAGGAATTTAGGAATACCTAAACGTTTGATTCGATCATCTTGATTATATATTTCATAAATTCAAGATACAATTTTCGCATAATATATCTGACCCATATTTTTCATGCCTATTTGACATTTTTCCACTGAGCATAATTTTGTTTATTTTACCTGCAAAAACCCCGTACGGCCGTAGTATTATTAACATATGCCATAGATCAGCTATGACGTACGGCGATTATATAAACGATCAACGCGTGAGTTGTGTAAAAAATATGAAAGTAAAAATAAAGCGTTTGTCGGAGGGTTGATAAAGACGGGGGGTAAAAAAAAAGGGAACGCATATCTTCTTAATTCGTTTCTGGGATCATCGAAAAATGGTTCGACGAGGTTTTGCGCGCGTACCTATATATTACTCGTTTAATACGTATATATCGCCGATCGAAAATGCAAAGAAATAAAAACAAACTATCGATTCCGTGGCCATTTAAAAGTTATTTTAATACGACGTAGCGCATGAAGCCCGTAAATATATATATATATATACATGTGTGTATAGAATATGCGGGGAGACTTTGTGATCGAAAAACTTATAACAAGCAGTCGTTATAATATTGTATATATACGTATTGTGTCCTTTTCCGTATTTTGTAAAATATTATTATTACGTAATAGAAGAGCGGGACGATTAAGCGAGCGTTACTCTTACAAATTATAATATACGGTGATATACCTTAACCTATCTACACGCACAGTGGTGTATAATTATACAAGATGTACCATCGGGACTTACATAGAGCCGTGTCTTCCATGTTAAAATATATAGTTAAATTATGTTTGCTTATGAGCATCCCTGAGCAAAGGGGTAATTAAAGAAGTTGAAAAATTAACTTTGTATCTATAACTTTTATACATTTCAAAAATAGCCATTTAATACGGGCTTCTTTTTCTGAAAATGTTGACGGTTCAACCTTTAGTTTTTATTAACATCTTTATTTGAATCATTTTTCTAGTTAACAAGAAAATTGTGAACTATTTACATAATTTTAATTAATAATAGTTAATAACATTATCAGCAAACATCATTCGGAAAAGATACTACCTATAGATTCATAATGAAAAATTCATTATAAAATTATAATCGAAATCGTGGTACATTTTTTGTATGCATTTTAAATGCAAGCGCAATCAGTTGATACTATGACGACCAGATCGTTATTGTTATTAGGGAAACGGTGCGTTTTACTCGTTTGTGCTATGCGTGCAAGACGTATCCAATATGTGCCAATTTATCCGTGCATTGTAGTGTACCTATCGCGGAATTATTATATTTTTTTTTACCAAACGTCTTAGCGTTCCAGTGAATTGAAGAATGTTAATAGGAACCGCACGTCTGTGAAGTTAGCCCCCCGACTTCGTCGTATAGATAATTATTAAATTAAAGAAAATATTAAAATAATTGGTACCAGAATTTAGCAACTTTTAACAACTATTTGCAACCAGCTTCTAACCAATTATACCCGCATGCGTTGTCTCCGTCTTACTAAACGTATACAACAAAGCATATCTGCGTTCGGCAGGACCGATTTTGAGTCGTTAGTTTGTGTACAAGAGTAAACCTACCTGTATATTATCAAACTCAAAAGGAAGAACATTATCTGTGCGATGACGTAGGATTTTTACGATATTTTATTTTTGAAGCTAGTTGTGATTTTGTAAAATATTACAAATAAAAAATAAAAACTCATTGCTCGCTTCAAATTGAAAATATCGTAAAAAACCTTATCGCTCAGATAATGTTCTTCCCTTTAAGTTTGATAATAGGTCAGTTTACAAACACTAATATTTAAGCTTTACAACAAAAAATCGGTTATGCTGAACTCAGATTTTACGTTTGTAAAACGGAGACAACGTATGAGAATATGGGGTTCTATTAACATTCTGGCGACCAGTTCTAAAATATATAAATCCTAGTGTAAAAGCTCTGCGATGGAATGAGTCTTCTTGCACCCCCGTACTGTAAGCCCTGTGTATGCCACGCTATTATCGGTAGTTTCGGCGACGGTGCGCTTTCGAGTGCTAACCTCACGCTAACGAATCGTCCAAGAAAATTCCTAGACCGGCCATTCTCAATGTGTGTTCTGCGGAACCTAAAGGCTCCGTAGAACAAACCCAAAGATTCCGCGGGATGTATATTATCTCATTTATAAAACCGTTTGATCGTGATGTTTTAAATACGAGCATTAATACTGCGATGTTGCTGCGCAACTCGAGGGAATTATGGATGAGAAAATGCCACGTGCCATCTTGAACTATGAAAATCCAAGAACAATATTAAATTAAAAAGCGTGTGTTGGTACCCGGAAATCAGACGGATGAGAGGTCATCGAGGTCCCTCGAAATCAAACTATTTTCCAAGGGTGCCGTTGTCGTAAAAGTTCATGAACAGCTGCCCTAGACCCTCGTTCGCCGCCGATCACGCCGTGCCTTAGACTTACAGTATTAGACTATTATTGTATTACGACTCGTAGTATCTGCACATCACGACGATGCGATTTTAATAATAATAATAATCCCCGAGAACCAATCACATATGTTTCGCGTTTAATAGCAACAATACCGGGTGCACGGTCATGCATATAACATGTGTTTACAGTTATGCGCGCATTGACTCGGACGAATGCAGCCGGAGCTGTAATTATTACTCGTATACAGCATCGGTCTGTCGGTCGCAAGCATACCGCGAATCCGTTCTCGACGAGGAGAAAAACAAACACGAATATAATATAATACATAGGTGTAATCGAATGTTTTCACATCAGCTGTCTGAAGCACACGCAAGAGACCGTAAAGAAAATCAATCCTGTATAAATGTTTTATAAATACGGAACGTATTCACGCGCGGCCGCCTGCGGTTGGACGACAAGGTTTTCTCGGTAATCTCGGTGGGCTAGTCATAACGGTACGGGTCTGGTATCGAAATACAATATTAATTAAAATAAGGTTATGTAGGATGCGGTTTTAATAATCCACCACCCTTGCCCACGGTCCCAAGTAAATACACATAACTCTTAGGGTATTCAATATAAATATTTGTTATAATCAACGTTTATTTTTGGAGTCTGGGTGAAACGAGGAATGTATTGGTTTTATCACGATGTGTGTTTATTCCTTATTTTTTTTGTCTCCGTGTACACGATTTCGACCGGAAAGATTGCTCCGATGCATAGAAACCTGGTACTTTTCTAAAAGGCAATTTCTTCTAGTTGGTACTTTCAACATGTCATTTTTTAAATGTCTCAATACTTTTCCGATGAATTGAGAAAAAATTATTAGAAGAGTACAAAAAACTTCAGCCGAGATCAAGAGTCGAACCCTGCACCGTCTATGGTACTTTCGTCGAGCACTATCCACTTGTTCATTTTTCATCGATACAAAATATTGGGTTGCTATTCCAAAAATATTAACCGTAGCGATCCGAAACGTACATATATTATCGATATTAGCAAATTCAATCCATCTCACTAAGAAATTTGGATATACTACTTTATCGAATATCTTTAGAAATTTTTGATGTATCAAAATTGATGCACCGGACCTCTTTCAATCAGAATCATTTTCGGGAACAATGGTACATTGGTTATTCAAGTTTAAAAGACAAATACAGCAGTTAATCCACCCCTGTATCTCGCCCGACCTAGGAGTTTCGGACAATTTTGTTTTATTTATTCAAGCGAACCGTGGTTTTTAAGTGGGACGTTAAAATGTGAAAATCTCATGTTCGCATTACGCAGAAGAGCGCAGAACGAAGAAGAAAAACGCAATGTTTTCACATCTCGGATTAGAAATATTGATATTTTATTTATATATTAGATATGTTGCAAAAACCTGCGACGATTATATTGTCTTAGGTCGGGTGCGCCGCCGTTCGGAGTTTTTTTATCAATAACAATTGTGCGATACATGACGAGATATATCCCTGATTATCTATATCCCCTTGGATAGAGGACAAAAGTAAAACGCTTGTATTTCGTTTCAAACTTCAAATATCTGTAAGCAAAATACTGTTCTAACTTCCAATTTACGAGCAGGAGATGATATCGGATAAATATAGCTCAACATTTCCGTATTACAACCCGGCAGTCCCCACCCAATGCTCCAGGGGTGTGACGGGACGTGTGCTTTCCACCGCTCCTCTGCAAAATGTTCACACCTATATGCTCAATATACGTCTTGGAACACCCGTGTTCGATATTTTCGAACGTAAAAAACACTTTTATACAAAATATTTTTATGTTACGCAAGGGCACAATATTTTCGAACGTCAATCATTGTAAAACATATGATATACGATGTATATTTTAAATTGTATGTACGATAAAAAAAGCAATATTGCGTTTATTATTATTTTTTAACTTCATAATTTATGCTTTATCATCGGTTACGTAAAAAAACGAACAATAAGTAAATGTGATAACAGACAAGAATGGTTCGATGAAATACTGTTATAAAATAGCTTTTTATTATTTGTAAATTTTATTTATCACAAAAATGCGCTACATCCTATTATATACTTATTCTACTCAAAAAGTATCTACCCGCAATATTTACGTATTTTAGCTATTGACATAGGTTTTTATATTGTTGTACCTATAAATTATTAAAATATATTTTAATTTAATTTACCAACATTTAAAATTTTAAAGAAAATATTATAAAAATACTTTTTTTCGCTAACTACGCATTCATTCTATGAAATAATTTCCTATTATTTGTTATTATTCTAATTGTTAATCTAAATTAGAAATAAGAGGTTGTACTTATATTTTTTGTCGTTTTCGTAATCGATTATTCAAAAACCACATCGATGTGAAAAGGATCATGGATGTCACTTAGAACGATGAACATTGACATTTTCGCCCATTCCAGAAGCGTTGTCTCTCCCGTCTGAATGATGTTAGAAAGATTTCAAACTTTTTTTTTGTATTTCGATTACGCCTTCAATGAAAATTTAAGTCCAAAAATGAATATGTAAAAATAACAAATCCCATCCAAATATAAACGAATTTTCTTCGGTCCACCGCTCACCGAGCAAAGACAAATATATATTTTAACGGCTTCAGAGTACGTGCTTCATTCCAAAACTAGTGACGTTATCTGGAGGAAATAAAGGGTATGAGGAATTCACATGAGTGTCTCCTCGATCTTCTTTTATATAATATAAATTGTACAATATATAAAATCGCAAACGATTAATAATGCGAATAAAGATATTACCTATATTATACGGGTTATAAATATAAATAATATCCCGACACCGACGATATGCTTTCCAACATGTGTGGAAGGTGGCTACTTACGTTTTTTTTTTTTTATAAATGACCAAGGCATAGTAATATGCTATAATATATTATATAATATATAATGACCAAGTAGTCGATCGTAAAAAGCTACATATTTAATAAAGATATTTAATAATATTTAATAAAAACCCCGTCGACTCGTACGTGACGAAAATTAATAAAACAACAAAAGTGAACTTACAAATTGATAAAAATCGGATTGATAGACGATGTCGCGATAATAATTTCATTTTCAATGTTATACATTTATAAACGATTCGCCGAAAAGTTATTTCCCCCGCGTATAACTGCACATATTTTGTTCAAGTGACCCGCGAGGGAGAAACATCGCGGTCTGCCGAATAAATATTTCGAAACTTAAACGATTCCGCTCGATTACCACCTCTGAACAGCTGAGTAAGTACTCGTGATTTTTAAGATAATTTTTTTTACAGTCAAATATTATACAGTACACCGTCGTCACAGCTCTAATCATCGTGCGCCGTTGATAATTCGACGTTTCCTCCGGAATAATCTGTACCGTCAAGAATATTCGGAATCAATTTAAAGACATCCTCGAACAGAAATTATGATGACCCTATTATGTACCAATGTATATAGTTACTTAACTACCACGTTTCGCCGACGGGTTATTTCGCCTCATTTACCAGCGGTGCGATTGTTTTTGGACCGTAGATCCACCCCGCCTCGGTAGCACAGTTCTGCCGCACCGATTTCAATAATAATAATTGTGATGAGTTTTTTTTTTACCATTTATATCAAATTGACTTAATGTTGTAAATAACAGATTGATTGTAGATGTTAGTAGTTAGGTAAATTTAAAAAAAGTTAAAAATTAACTTTTTCTTTTATAAGTGTTATGATAGCCATTTGATAGAGCTTCTTTTTCTGAGTATGTCGACGGTTCAACTTTCAGTTTTCATTGGATTCATGATTTTTAATAATTTTTTAGTTTACAAAGATGTTATGTAAATCATTAACACCTAGTCATTTTCCTGATCAGGCTTGACGATAATGTAATTATCATTTGAAATTATGTAAATAGTAAACCATTTTCTTGTAAACTAGGAAAAATTATGAATCCATTGAACACTGAAAGTTGAACCGTAAACATTTTCAGAAAAATAAGCCCTGTATGTATACTATACAGATATCTGCAACTGTTTACTTACGATTGTGTCGCAATATTTTTTACCTACCGCTAACATACGAATCACTTTAGTCTTGCGTTACGGCGAGGCAGATCGATCCCTCATCATATTCCGCCCTTCGGTCGCTGAATTGTTATTTTCTATAAGCTCAAAAATGATCACGAAATTGATGATATTAAGTACCTTAACCATTTGCAGTAAGTTTAACTCTATGCTAACATAAATCGGTATCTAGAATGATAAAATAAAAAGTTATTTTTGAAATCGTTAGGTAAAACAGAATGTTCGATGACACACCGACTGACCTGTGCATAGTAAAATACGTGTGGGAACTTACGTTCAATACTTTTACGGCATATTTTACGCGAGCAGAATGCGCGGGGAACTTATCCTTGTACGAGCATCAAATTCTTTAGCGCAGCACATGAAAGTACATAAGTGCGCACACAACCCGCGTAAGAGTTGTCGACACTGTTAACAATCTTATTCGGAAATGTCAGCGATCTTTCTTTTTCACTCCGAGTCGAGACGAGTGATTTTTAAACAACCACCTTTATGACCTAACCTCTGTATCATATTATAATACTCGTGCAACCCTCACCACCGGTATACTGCTCTCTGTATGTACCGGAGTAGACGACGACGTTTCTCTTGACCTGCGATTCACTACCGGCGCGCCGTAAACTACCCCGATAAGACAATTGCCCCGTATACGCGTGATAAATTATAATATAGATTTTTATACACCATACACTGCTACTACGCGTGTTCACGGTTCGTCTTCTATCTTTATAAATTATTTAACATCATACTCGTTCAAGCCGAAAACGCGCTAACGTCTATAACTATTAAACACAACATATTTAAAATGACGTTCAAGGTACCAGACGGTTACACGCCAAAATTAACATAAAAAAAAAGAAAAAATCGTTTTCCGTTTCGAAGTTCTTGTTCTATTTTTTCGCCTGCTTTCATTTTCTAGTTGATTATTTTAACGTACGATCCACCGTCTACGTGTAATATACTTTATACTATAGTACGATATGTGTAGTTATGTCAGTATTTGTTTCGACTTTTTTCAAACGGTACATTATAAATTATAATATGTACATTTGTTTTTATCTTCAATTATTTTTAATCTTTATCGTTTCCTCTTTTTTTAAAAAGATAAAAACGCTATTATTTTTTCATATTAACTTTCTATTAACTTTCCGTCACATAACTGAGCGCACGAACTTGTTTCTTTGTTGTCTTGTGTATATCATCTGCAGATCGATAAAATGTTTCAGGTATATTGAACTAATTAATTAGGCCACCGCAAGGGATGACATAAAGTTAAAATTGTTTTACCCCCCTCCTCACCACGAATAATATTGTCTTGCGTTAAGATTTGACTGGTACGACGGTTCTCAAGAATTCTACCCAAACACTCGCGGCGCTGGATTACCGACTAGCTATACATTGTGTATAGTGTATACCACAAAGACACCTCTTTCCTTGTTACTCATAAAAGCTTTGAAAATGGATATTCAACCCGTTGAACAGATTAATGCGTTTTGTGATGCAAAATGTTTTTTGTAATATGGTTTCCATAGAAGTATACCAACCTCGCAAACTATAAGAAAACAACGGCATATGTGTGAACATTACTAAATATTTCATTTCGTATCACACCGCAGTTGCAATAGTAAAACGATAAGTAATTATTAGAGCGCTTTAATTCACTTGTATAAAGTCGTAAATATGTTGAACTTCAATACTATACAGCTAATCATTGAAATGGTTTTATCATTCAAATATTTAGGAGTGACAATAGATTTTAATCTGAAATGGTCGAAACATGTACAGAATATTAAACATAAAATGACGAGTTTAATACTATTATACTTATATCCTACAAAATTCGATTTCTTGATAAAAGTTTTTATGATAAACGTTATGTAATTAAATTATGCTATATGGCATAAGACGTCGGGGAGGCACAAACAGAACAGACGTTAATGCATTGTATATTACCCAGAAAAATGGTTTTAAAATTAGCTTATTTCCTACAGTTAAAATACCCATTAGGGGAATTATTTAATCATACAAATGTATGTGTTTATAAATTATATATTACACGCATTCTGATCGAAACCATATAATGGCACATAATTAATACCTTAGATGTAATGTATAGCTGAACAGGAAAATACATAAGACCACTATATACATTGGTAACTAGTTCAAGAAGCTCCGCCGATTATATGGGAAAAACAATAGTCAATAATTTAAATAACGAAGTGAAGAGTCAAATAAAAAGTTTATGTGAAAGTTAGTCTAATAATACCAATAATGATTAATTTTTTTGTTAATTTTAGTACTATAATATTTGACTACTAGGTACATATATTAAATGGATTGATTCGTATTTATAATTGTACAAGTATTTTACTTTAAAAGAATTATTATTTAGGAACTCCGTACACCAGATACGAGCTTAGCTTAGTTGGTGTATGTATCAGCTGTTATCAATGTTATTTTAATTAATTAAGTTAACGTGTAGGTGTAATTGATTAATTCTGAATCAAAAAATAAAAATAAATCCTTCATTGAAAAGTTTGTTTTAGTATTGTATATGTTCATAACAATATTTATTACATTGTAAAGTATACTAACACTTTGTACACGGGAAATACATTACAAAATAAATAAATCCTCTAGTAAGTCATTCAAGTTTCATAAATCGTAATGATATAGATAGGATATTACAGATACACGTCTTGTAAAATCTAATAGTTTTTGTCTCTGCACCTCATCCTCCTACGAACGATGAAGTCGATGTACGCATTACTTTTGGTAAAATTAGGTCACATTTACTCGTAAAGGATGAAAACTATGTAATGTAAATGTATAGAAATGTCTTTATCAATTGGAGTTGAGTACATATAAATATAGATAAGTCGATGTACGTCACCACTCTATAAAATAAACAATGTTTTTTTAATTTCCTGAATCTATATTATTATTATTGGATATCATTTAATAACACAAAACAGGTCAAAATTCTAATATTAATGTCTACCAAAAAAATGTGTTTATCAAATTATAAATAATTAATAACGTAATAAATACCGAATTATTAAGTGATTACATGTTTCTATATATTATGAAACAATGCAGCTTCAGCCGGGTTAAACTTTAATTTTTCTGTTAAACTTTATTCGTTTACATTTTCATCAACAAAAAAATAATAGAAAAAATATAAATCCGTAAAAACTTATGTTTCGGACGACACGATTTACAGTTAAAAAGTATATCTCTATATTTTCTCTATATATTTTTATTTAAAAATGAATTTAAATTTACCTGCTACGACTATATAAAAATGAATACTTCAACATTCGAACTGCAATACTTAAGCTGCATGAGAGTTGTAAATGTGTATGATTTGTTTCGCAAATGCACTCATAAAAGTTTAATTTGAACATAGAAAAATTTATTGAAGGTAGGTTTTGAATGGGAAATATTTTCGTGGAAAAGGTGTATTATTCAGTATTAAAAAATAGATAATATTCAAAGAAAAATCTTTAAAATTTGTATACAATACTTTCATATTTTAAACTTTTTGATAATTTTACTGAGTGTCCCACCGAGATGTACACAATTTTAAACAATAATAACTTTATCAGCAAAACTTATCGGGAAAATGACGAGGTGATAATAGTTTACATTATTTCTTTTTAAACTAAAAAAATTGTAAAAATCATGAATACAATGAAAACTGAATGTTGACATTTTCAGAAAAAAAAGCTCATAAATCGGCTATCTTCGAAATGTATAAAAGTTATAAAGTAAAAAGTTAGTTTTTTAACTTCTTTAATAATACTTATAAAATACGGTAAAATGTTTACCAAACGATTGTCAACAAAATCGTCTTTGTCCAGAGATGCTCATGAACAAAGTGAATTTGATTATCTACATTGACTCGGAAGATATCCTTCTGTGTAAATCCTGTACACAAATTTGGTTTCTTATTTCTAATTAGTTACACCGTACCTTATCCGAGCATTACAAACGTTACGCATGCATCTAACGGGACATTCCCGTACACCATGATATAGATCACCACAATATGGTTTTGATCACTTCACTTTCGCAGACCGCGACGGATATGAAATGCGGAATTCTTGAGTAAAACTCGTTTCCGATTTCCCGCGTTTACCGACGTAAATTATGCGTACGAGTTGTACACACGTTTAAATTCCTCGCGATCTGTTGTTTATAACAATAATATGTCATCGCATCGTGCGCAAATATACCTATACAATGAAGTGGCCGATTTTATCGCATCGTTAAACAATGACGTTTATGATATCGTATAATAATATTTAGTGCCAAAATACGTTGCGCGCTAATGATATACTAGTCGTTTACAGACCAGGGACGACAATTACTACGCGTCGTGCTGTAGATATTATAAATCAATACAACACCTACGTGCGTAGGTACGGACACGATCGATTTTTATCGTTAACAATACGCGAGCCGCCAAAATGTTGCGAAGAGACAAAGGGGCTGCGCGTAGGTTGACGGTTTGAATACCTCTGCGTAATACTATAATAACACTAATAAAGAGTTCAATTATCGTGCGGCGTCCTGTGCGCACCACGTGCATCGAGTGTGTTTTATCGTAAAAATAACTATTAAACTTCTGCGTACGCCTACACCGCGTCGCACGTCGTTTTCAATATAAAATTAGAAATAAATGATCGCATATTTTTTTCGCTGACATCCGAACAGATTTACCGTGGCGCGTTTCGCGTGAACGTGCGCGAAGTAAATATTTCAATGCACGTACGCCGTTCGTCGCATCGGTTCACGTCGTTTTTACAGGTAAAATGCAATACATTTATTCGTATACGTGTTGTTCTATTTTTGAGTATCGTGACGCATTAATCAGAAAAACAAATGGCCACGCGCAGAAAAAAAAAACCGTGCGGTCGTAATAATATTTAATGCGCGTTTAATAATAAGTATTAGTACCTACACACGGGGTTTTATGGGATTTTTATTTTTGTTTTAACGAGTCGTCATCCGTCGTCGAGAAAGATAAACAAAATGTTTGTGCTACGACGATAACGCATCACCCCTTTTTCGCGGTGCGGAAAAATAGGAGAGAAAAAAATGGGAAATGAAACGCGTCGAAGGAATTTCAGCGTCCCCGAGATATGTTCCGTGTAGTGCGGTACGGGCTGCCGCGTAATACACCACCTGGTGCCGGCGCGCGAGCGAGGAGTGTTTTCGGTGAGTGGCAGTGGAATATTAGTCTGTACGTCTACCGCAGAAGTCGGGGACGGACATTGACGTCTTTGCTGACGAAAAATAATGTTTTTTTTTCTCTCTCTCTCCTCTAGCCTGTGCGCATTATTTCATTGTTTTAGGTTTCGACTGTGCAGACGTGTGCACGAGGGATTTATCGTCGCGGCACGCAGTGCGTGGCGTACAGTCTGCGCTAGGACCTCGCGCGAGAAGTACGTCATACTACGTTATCATGGTAGACGCGCGCCATTGGCATCGTTACGGTTTTTTTTCAGTTTAGAGCAATAATAAATATCGTAAATGTATGTATACCCACTCAAGTCTGGTTACGAATCGAAATTGATAACTTAATAACAAACAAACAAACAAACATGATGCGGGGTAGAGCCAAACGATCTTTTCTCTAGACTTTTGACCAATAATTACACGACCGCGGTATCCGAGATAATTATAATACTACGCTTAGTTAGGTGAATAAACCATCCTCGCCCGGGAGATGTTTTTCTATGTAAGATAAGAGCAATATTGCTATTTCGATGTAAAAAAAAAAACAAATTGGGTTAAAAAAATATCACAGTTGTCATTTTTTCTAATGATGTCTATTTTTATTTAATCCATTTACGTACTAATTTTCACACACCTCAGTCGGTGATTGTTAAAATCAACATATTAAACAAAATAAAATATTTTCTAGGTGCACTTAACATGAAAGTGAAAAAGTATATGTATCCAGCCCAGAACCCAAAAATGTTACCACCCCTAATAATGAAATTTTCAAAAATAATTTCTCATTGCCCCAATTCCCTCAACATTTCAAATGAATCGGTGTGACAGTTTTAGCTGTACGCTGATCAACCATGAATAAATGTTATTTGAACCTTATAAAATAATATATAGATTACTCATTAGTTAATAATATAAAATGTCAGTTTTATTACCACTTACAGAGCAGTGCTTAGGCAGCATGCTTAAAAATTATCATCACTCAAATCGTCAGAGGCTGCACCTAGAAATCTAAGATTATGCCATTAAAGATATTATGAAATCAACGGTCGTATAATATACATTATTGTGTCTGGTATCGATTCGTTTTCGACGTGTAGTTGGACGCGTATTGTTACAGTATAATGTAATATAGTGTATATACAGGGTGTTTCAGCATGATTTTACAAATGCAATATATTTTTTTCATATAACTTGAAATTAAAAAAAGTTACATTTTGTTCTATAATTTCGAAAAAATCAAAATTCCAAGCCGTTTTGTAAACCAGCTGAATTTTCGTAAATGCTTGGTACGAGTACCTACGCTCTGTATACAGTATTGATAAAGGATTAACAGCTATATTAAGTATTAACGCCAGACATTTTCAGAAAATCATATTTACAAAATTATTATTTCAATTTATAGTTTATCGTAAAACGACAGAATAAAATGTCAAATTCTTAATTTTATGCACAAAAAAAAAAAGAAAAAAATGTTGATATTGATATAATATATATATATATTGATATAAGATCAAAAATTATTTAATTTTTCAAAATATTAAATTTTTTATTTGGGGGGGAGGGGCTGATCGACATGTATGTCTGAAACACTCTGTATTGTATTACCGTATAGTTACCGATTCAGTTCGCGTACATTTTTACATTTACATTTACTTTCGGCCTTAAATCGCACGCAGGTATTACCGCGGCGCAGACGAGGGGGAGGATACCGTTGTCCGTCGCCTTTTTGGTTCCGCGTACGCGCGGAATACCTGCGATCATAATAAATTGATATCATAACGCAGAGCGCGTTCCCGGAGAAACAATACAACAACAAGTCAACAAAACAATAATGTTTTACGTCCCATATCGGATTAATTGTACACTCCGCGAGTCTGTGGATGCGGGTGCGGTGCGTTTTAATCGGAATCCCCGCGAACCGCACCCCCGTACCCCGTCAACGGCGCCCGTCGCCGACGCGGTGTACGAATTAACATAATAAAGGGATGTTTACGTGTCGCCGCGCGATATCCTCTAATCGTCTTCATTGTGCGATGGAGCGAAAACGGAAAATAAAAAATAAAAAAACCACCTAAACCCCGTTGGATTTGTCTTGCGCGTTCTAGGTTTATTCGCAAATTTCGCAGTGCGTCGTTCATCGATCGCGCGCGGCGTCAATCAAAGCGTTCGCGATGGTCTCGCAACGGTGATCAAAGTGTCCGTCCGAACTCTTGCAAAAATAAATGTGAACGAATCGTCGTCGCTATACTTCCACGGACCGCGCTCAGCCAGTACAGCGTATTCCGTTCGAATGGCGGTAATATATATATATATATATTCGTTTGGTATAATCCAAGTAGAAACAAAAATATTAACCAAGCATATAGATAATAGGTGACAACAATTATAAAATATGAATCATTATAGATAGCAATAACAATAAAAAGATAAATATAGCAAACAGAACGAATTCACACTTCTTTTTCCAATACGGACAGCCAACGGACGGCGTCCGCTTCCAATACGTGCAAACTTTTCATACCTCCAGTAAAATGAGATGTCGGACACTCTTCTACAAGGTGCTTCATAGTCTGGATCATTCCGTCAGCTTCACATAGTTCCGAGTCTGTCAGTTTCCATTTCTTCATTAGATAGTTTGATCTTCCTTGGCCGCAGCGAAAGCGGTTGAGTCTCGACCATTCTCTCCTTGGGAGGTTAAATCCTGGAAGCTTAAGGTCCGGATCCTCAACAAGTTCGTAATTATAAGGCTTTTTTGTACTCCATTCTTTTTTCCATCGATATTTGATGGTAAGGTATGTGCCGGAATTATCCGGCCAGCCAGGATTTTCGTATCTCAACGGTGGTAGATTTTTTATATCATCATATATCGGTATGGAAGGAGTTTTAGTGTACTTCTCCCATTCTCTCCTTAAGAAGTTTTCTCGCCTGATATGTGGAGGAGTAATATTTGTTAAGACTGGAAGCCAAGGTAGAAGAGTTGACTTTAGTGTCCCGGAGATAATTCTCATTGATCGATTGAGCTGCACGTCTATTTTAGATACGTGACAGCTGTTTAGCCAAACAGGACTACAGTATTCGGCTGTGGAATAAACCAACGCAAGAGTTGCTGTTCTGAGATAGTTGGCGTTCGCTCCCCATCCAGAACCAGGTAGCTTAGTAATGATATTATTTCGAGTCGATAGTTTCAAAGCTATGGCGGTAATAAAACCGTAGCACACTGAACCATCGATCGTCGTCGTGCGAACGCGCTACACGGTGCTCGAATTGAAGCGGATGGGGGTGGTGGGGAGGACGTGAGGTTACTAATCGTTTCAATCGGGATGGGGCGTATATTATTCTATGCAATAACGTGGACACGAATTCGTTTTAATTTGCATTAATCGTTTGAACGCACATTTTATTTTTCGCTCAAGGTTTGTTTGGGTACATTCGTTCGATCGATGTTTTATTACGGTTTTATTAAAGTGCACACATTTCAATTTTAAGAAAAATAAAAAGCGAAAGGAAATAAAAATGATAAAGATGGGGGCAGTGAGTTGAACGATTCAAAGGAATGCTTATTTGTTTTAAGCTTTAGAGTCGCTCTTCTTTTATTTTCCAATTTTAGCACTAACTATATGTGTATAAAAAGTGCACACATCACGCATACTTAAATATATAATGCTCGCGCGCCCGTCTTCGGAGATCTAAAAGTGGGTGGAGCGCGTGACTACGCATTTCGCATTTTGTGCCCGGAAAAACGGGGAAAAACATGTGTTTAGTCACGAAGTCGATACAACCGTAGTAAAGATACCACCGCGTAACAACGTCACATTATTACTTTATTGGATAAGACGACCGGACTCGGTTTGATTTTTAATTATTAAAAACATCCGTCTTACACCATTGTTTTTCGAGGGCCGTCGTGTCGCATCCCCTGACGCGCGCGATAACATTAACACCCTTCACACGTGACGTAATATATAGGTACACGACGGTGTAATGCTGCACGCCTTTACACCACGACGTTAGGTACATGGACTCTTGATACGATTCCGGGAACACTATCGTTCGATTCGACACGGTTTTGTCGTATAGACGTACAGTTCGCGCGGCCCGCACAACGTTCGAGAACGATCTCGGGTATCGCGGAACGGAAATTGGATTTTTAAGTATCGTAGAAACGTACACACAATAATACTACCACGACCACCGCCGTCTACCGAGAGAAAAATATATATGTCAATATTATCCCATGGTCGAATTACACGGACCTATGCCTCGAGGTCGTAATACGATCGTCTTTTACGCGCTGACGTGTGTGTTGTTTGTTGCGCGTGTGTGGTGTGCCTGTGGTGTGTGTGTGTGTGGTGTTGAAATAACGTAAAAAAATAAAGTATCAATAAAACTGGACTATAAATAGAATTTATTTGAGTGTTGTGAACAATGAACATGTATACATAATATTCGTGTCAGAATCGTTAATATCGAAAATCACTCTCTATGTAACCTTAGCGACTAATTAATTTTATTTTATAACACCCTGGCGGATGCAGCGTGAAATAAAAAAAAAATTAAAATTAAATTAAACAATTCATTTATGACTTTTGAAAATCCGTTTTTAACGACAAAGAATGGAGTAATAAAATATTACCGTTTAATGAAAATATCCGTGTACCTGTGTACGTGTACATATTTTATTACTTGTATACCTATACCCGGTGATCTAATGAAACGTGCACGCAAGGATTAACTACGCGTTTGTAAGACGTGTCGAAATCATGTACAGGATAGGTACCGACAACAGTGTACATCATGCATTTTAAAGTTATTATAATTTATCAAAAAAATAAGAAGCTAGGTATTCAATTGCAACTTTCATGACATCGTTATGCGTTAGAATATGATTCTGAAGGGATTTTCACAACGAAAAAAAATGTGTTCAAGGTTATGATTTGAGAAAGATGATTTCACGCAAACGCAAACGGCCGCGGCTACAACATTCTACAGTGCTTAAATGTGTTACAATCATATGCAATTCCTCTCGGTATAAACTATATGGTCAACGTTCGGCGCCAGACCAGATACCGGGTGGCTAAAACACAATGTTCAAGAGCAATATTTGTGTGCACCGACACGCAGCAGCACTGCAGCTAATTTGTTGATTAGGTTTTTTCCACCAACTTCACAAACTATTTGCCGTTTACGGAGCTCTTAAAGCGAATTTTTCACAACGAGCATTTGCCGGGCTGTCATTAACTGTTTTTAAACTTTTATGAAGAGGCGCTTTAAAAAAAAACCCCTTATTTTTATCTCTTATACTCCTATATTATTTTTAATATAAGTGTCGGTGAAAAAATAAAAACGTAATTTTAAAGTGGTACTGCAAAGGAGATAATAATTAGCTGCACTAGAGTATAAAAATGTGACTGAAAAGTGAAAAGCGTTCTCGAGAGGAAACCTGCAAATGCGTCGTTGTGCGCAAATAACGAGATCTGATAAACGATAGTCGATAACAATAATGATCTCAACTGCGTGCAAGGAAAATACGAATATTCCCTAATCAGAAACGCATTACCGAACACCGGTACACCGGGATTCGTGAAATTCACGTTGTCACGCCGGGACACTTATAACCATATATCGCGCTTGGTCCAAATATACACGTTAAGTTCGGTTTAAGTCTTCGAATAATATTAATTCCGTGTGGACCGTCGCGGTATTTAACCGTCCCTCCGGGCCCCGCGATAAATTACGAATTTACACGGTACATATTATAACATAAATTGTAATGGAAATAATATAGTTACGTTTCAACGAGGTTTTCTCAAAATAATACTGACTTCCACTAACGTCGGGTCAAATTTCAAAACATCACATCAAAGGGTGTGCGTACCGTTTGAAACCGATAAAAGCGCAGAAATAATACTATAATACTCGGAGTGGATATATATAGTAGAGCGAAAACAACGTTTTTGCTGAGGTCTAAAAAAAAATTGAAACGACGTGTCTTATATACGTGACGTACGAAGTGTAAATGAACTCGAATTTTAGATCGACCTTCGGACGAACGTGCATAATATCCATCCTAATATGTGTATACCGTATTAAGCGGACGGGTAGGCGCAAGAGAATATCGGTATGTTTTAGTTTTCTTTAGTTAGCCCGTACGTCCGCGGAAAAAAACATAAAATTTGACATTCTCCTCGGAAAATATAACCCGTAGTCAAATCAATATAATAATATGTATGTGTTGTGATCAAAAGAAGTTACGAAACATATTTGGTACTGTAATGATTGTTTTCGTTGTTGAATTTTTTCTTTTTTTCTTTTTCAGCCGCAACTTACTATAATAAATTACTGCCCGCTGTGCATTTAACGACTTACATTCAAATAATGTGTTACGTAGATGTAATATAACATAATTAAAACACGTTCATGTCTATTTAACGCATAATATAATTATGTGTATTGTGTATCCTGTATTCCTGTATTATATCGCGCGCGCAATGTCTGAATAGTATCAAAATAGTATAGTATTTTGTTCGTTCAATGGCAACGATTAAACGTACTTAACGGTTATCGATATCGCCGTTCAACGATTTGATGATTATAATTTATAATAATATACATGCATAAAGTATAAAAGCGTTTATATTTCGCACAAATCCGGTTAAGTTCAATACCAATGAACAATTTCGTATCGAATCAATACAATATATGTGTATCTCTGATGACTGATACGAGATACACAGTAATGGTCGGAGTGGTTATAAATAATTAGGTGGGGGGATGTTATAAAATATCGCAAAATTCTCTGCGGGCCATTTCAAATATTTTAATATATGTCTAGGTAAATATTGTATTCATTAATTGATTCAATTTTTATTCAAAAATACCTTTAACAACAATTGACTACTGATTGCAGTAACTTATTAGCTATATAATACGACGTACTTACATAATATTTACATTAAAAATAAAGTATTTAAGTAGAGTATACCATCTACAGTATTGAATACAAATACATATTATAGGTCGTTACTACTATATAGTACCGCTGTCATTAAAACCAATATATATACGAGTATATGTAATATAATACAATTTAAAATTACATTTTCTCGGAAAAATATACATACGTACTTTTGAAAAAGGATGAAAAATTGGTAAAAATAATTGACATCGTTCCACTCTCGCTCTTCTGCCACTGGAAATACAATCTTATGCTGCTAAAATGTACCAAAATAATTAATAGAAATAAATGCGAATATTAATAACCGCTATGCGTATTATGTTGTATTAAAAAAATGTCTTTGTAATAATAATAATATAATGACTTCCATTAGTGTTAAAATATTTTGTTCTCAAAAACACATAATACTCATAATAGCAAACAATTATTCTTTAATGCGTTTTATAATGATGTTTTTGTTTTGTTCTAGCAATACGGACCGGCCGACCATTCGATTTCAGCAAGTGTTTTGGAAAAAGCTTACCCGAACTTTGTAATCAATTTCGTCAACGAGTGAAAACGACGAAGAGACAACAACGATTTAACATTAATAGTATGTTGTTGCATCACAACGGAATGTCACGATTTGAACAAAAGTTTAATTTCTTGCGAGTCTAAAATCTAATTAATGTCTTTGGATTTGTCAACAATGTACCTACTAATGTATACGTCAAATTGAATCGTCTAAATAAACTACATTTCAATTATAAGTCAAATTAAAAATTCTTAAACTCGACGTGTTCCATTTTCTACAAACTCTTCCTTATATCCACAAACATTGAACACTGTATCGGTCCGTTTCGGCGTTCTGCTGCTGCCGTATAAGAATGCAATCGTACGATTAAAATGATGTATTTAAATTGGAGAATCTTTGACAACGGCCGTGATCAACCGTGCGCATGGGTCTGTACATGCGTTCTTTTTAGACCCATAGCAGTTACTTTTGAAAATAAATTATTAAGTTTCGTAAGTATAAAAAGTTTATAGTAGTCGACCGTTTAAAACCTTGATTTATGTTCCTACCCCGGGTTTACTGCCAATATACTTTATTCATACATAATATATATATATGTATATTGGGGTATATTATTTAATATATAATATTTCATATGTACATTTTTTTTAAGGATCAATAAATACAACTATCTTCCGATACTTGGCATCACATCTGATTCAAGTGGTGGTGTGGTGGTGGTGGTGGTGGTGGTGGTGGTGGTGTTGCAAATATAAAAAAACTATCTGGGGGAAAAATTACTGAACCTAAAAAAAGTTATACGCATCTCCTACGGGCGGCATATATTTTCCACAAAGATCAAGCTTAAACACATTTCGGGTGTGTACGCTGTGTAGCTGTCTGTTGCCGATTTTCGATTTCTCAAAAATGAAGGTTAGTTTATAGTATATCGTAGTCCAGAGGATTACGTACGTACGTAAACTCATATTATTATACATTTAAAGTAGTGCTCGTCCCCGTCGTACACATCAAAATATGTAAAGCCATACTGTAATGCGTGCGTACTGCGCCGTTACCTGTACGTGAGTTATTGAACTTAAGTAGTATATAAATGCCGATCCTGGGACCGTTACCTCCACCACCGCAACCACCACAACCATCGCCATCGTCGAAGTTTATGTGCTTACCAGTTTTTTTTTTCTTTGATAATAATAGATTAGCGTACAAGCAATTACACATTTTAAACGCCAATATTTTAATTGATAATATTAACTGGTCAATCATTTGAATAATCACAGAGTATCAAAATTAAATTGATAACATAACAATAATAATATTTAAAATAAAAGCAATGTCTGGGTAAGAATCGAACTGGAGACAAAGTGGATTTGTTTTAAGTTCGTATGGTGTATGAACATAATTCAATATATTGAACACTCGGTAATCAATTTTACTTCTCTGAAGTCTTGTTTAACATCAAATACAACAAGTTCAGCGAAAAATTATGATCGTCTACAGTTTTAATATTTTAAAAACGTAACAGGTTCAAATTATAGCTTTCCAACTTTCTAATTAGATTCAGTTACCTTAATTTGCAGTGAATGTATAAAAATACGATTACATTATGTGACTACGTCAAAACAGTTTCAAACTTCGGTTGTTAGTTAACGACGTCAGTTAAATAAATAGGTTTTATTTAATAATCAATCACCCAACCATAGTGACTAATGTGCATCATAATTGTCAAGAAACTATCTGTTAGTGTACAATTAATGTAATAAACTAATAAAGAAGTAACCTATGGATTTTATTATTTGTTTCAATCATTCTGTAACATAGATGAAGACACGCTTAAAAAAATTTCGTCAACATATATTGAAATTTAGGGCCTTTACGCCCACGCCAGAGGTCCACAAAATATGACTTTCATTTAAATCCGGAATACATGTATTAGGACTTAGAGACTTTAGGGCACGTTCCAAAGGTCCACAACTATACACAATTCGCATTTTCATCGGTTACGTGTAAGATACATATTAGATATATTATACACTGACCCTTCATCCAAGCTGACATGAAAACCATCCAAATAACCGAGGCCAACGAAGTAAAAAACAAAAATTTAATATTATATACCAGTCAGGACAAGTGCAGAACAACGCCCCATCACATTGAGTCTTACAACCAATAAAACAAACAAAAAAAAAACCCTAAGTAATGCATAAAAATCCATCAAACGCTGCCAAAAGAAAAATAATCGACATCAACATAATCATAAAAAAAAACCACCCCGCTCATTTACTACGTTTGCACATACACAGTATGCATATACACACACACCACCATTTTCCCTATTATAATAATAACTCAGCTATAACTAACCTACCGTAACGTACAATAAAAATAAAAAATATCGAAACATATTAACCAACATAAAAATATAACACAAATTGAATCATAATGTATACAATAATCGAAGAGTCAAAATATATAATCACATATTTCAACATATTCTTCTAACAACATTATAATTAGTGATAACTCCTTGGAAATGTATAATATACCTACCGAGATCGCGATATTAAAATATCATGTCATCATTTTTTGTAATATTTACAAAGCATATGAATTGAAACACAGAACATACGACAAACTATACTCATTGCAAATTTTCATTTCTCTAGATGTTATACATTCCATTTGAAAACGTTTACATTTTTTTATTTAAGGAAATATTTAATATATACATGCTTAAAAATAGCACAATAGTTAAAAAAAAAAAATGGAAAAAATTTAACATGAAAGACGTGTTGTAAGAGGACGTCTCATAGATTGCACCTCATATGAATATATATGTGGTACTTTCATAATAATTTATTGAAAGACGCTAAATTTTAATGATTGATGATTTGAGCTTCAAAATAAGCTCAAAACTATATGCCATTGTTGAGGTAGTTTTTTAATGAAATCCGTAAGTTTCAACTAAGGGAACTACCTCTTTCCCACAAGTGATTATTGTTATTCAACTTTTATTAAATATTTAAAATCTAGATTGTTTCTCATACTGTCTATATTGGAAGTACCTAATATCATTTTTGATACAAAATCATACAATTGATTTTTTTGTACTTGTTTATACGTAATGTTAAGAAGATTTAAAATTATAAAATAGTCTCACGATTGGAGTAGATAATAAGAATCACAACTCTGAACGAATAAATGATTCAGTATCAAATAAAAATTAACAAAAATGCGACGTTTGCACATGCGTTATTCTACAAAATACAAAATAATAATAATTTGTATTACAATATATATACAACAATATAATATTATTATTTGTGATGAAACCATGAATGAATGTGTCCGCACATTGCTATTGGGTTGAAAATTATGGGATTGAAAATTGCGCGGCGGCCGATCAAAAAGGGGCAAGCAATACTATATAAAGGAAGGGAGAAAATATTCCGCTGCACAACTGATTAAAATATTTATTTAAAAATAAAACGCACCGATCGAGGATTTGTCTTAAATACCTATTATTACCTGAAATCTCCATAAACTGCGTGCGTGCTAGGTATTTTATTACACGTATCTCATACCGGGTAAATTGTCCACCATGCGCCTGTTGCGCTTATAGGTATTCAATAAAAATGAGTCGCGGTTCTGTAGGTATGTGTTTGATGCTCGTGATTAGCTTCAAACTGCAGGGCGGGCTTCTCGATCGTGGCCGTTCGTCGTTGAACCGCTATGTGGTATACGGTATGCGAAATAATCAAATAACCATTACACTGTTCCAACATTCAAATAGGTTATAAAAAAACAAAGAGAATGTACGAATAATTCTAGTATTAATTGTTACACTAATGAGTAATATATTACATGATTAGCAAAAATTTTATTGCTACTTTATGGTAACAACGATAATATTTAATGAACGTGAAAACATAGAATAAGACAAGTATGTAACATATTGGACATAGAATACGTGCCATAGTGTAGCCGGACGCAACGCGGCCAGCCGACAAGAGAATAACATGTAAATAAAACTGAAATGTACATATTTGGAACAATTTTTTGAATACTACAAAACACTTGTGGATATGATGCTAAGACATGTTGTAGATTTGATCGTAGGAATATAATAGCGAAGGAATAGGAATTCCTACGCGTGCGTAGGAATCGTTCACAAGGTGTGCAGAATAGTCTTAGTGTAGTTATCTCGTCCAGCTACAACAACCTTGTAAGATAATTATTAATATTCCCTATACAATATTGTAATAGTTAAAACATAGCTGACGATTATAATTTTTGGACAAACCAGCGACATTGATAATGAAAAGAAAAATGTTAGATGTAAAATTGATATTATTTTTTAAAGCTCTTATTTATAACCCGAATATTTATACTTATAACTTGATGAGGGGAACACAGGCACTGGCATTGGCACGGTATGGTCCCCTCCCCCTCCGGCGCGAGAAATACCCGAAATTAACACTGGATACAAAAAAAAGTACTGCACGAGGCAACTATGTACATTATACATAGTACACGTCTAATACAATATTATATTGCCGAACGAAACCGAACGGGGAAAAGGTCAATTATTATTATTATTATTATTACTTGTCGACGAGCGCTGTTGCTGGCGACGCACGGGCGCTTGCGCTCGTGCCTGAGCGCCGCCGTCGAGGACGAGAGCAAAGGTCGCGCGACGTCGGCACGCTCGACATTTGAAAAACGCGCGCCCGGAAGAGTCTTTTTAGTATCTCGGAAATGTCATCGAACCGCGAAAACGTTATATAATACGAAATAATATACCAAACGTACCGCTGCGCCACATTGCACTCCGGTCGTACACATTTTACGTGCGGTGTACACTCGCCTACACGAGTACAACACGCGCAGTGGCGTATTTCCGAGGGGAGGGGTCCATTCCCCCCCCTCACAATTGGCCCTATTGATACTTATCTAAATATTTAATAGAAGTAATAAGCTATTTATAACCGTTACATATGAAAAAGAAAAACCGAAAAGGTGTGGTGACGGTGAAAAATTCTTCTTCTTAAATTAAAAATATTTGGTTTTTTTTTCTTTTAGATAATATTGTCATAAAAAAAATAAAAAGACATTATTACTGTCAAAATACTTGTGAATCTTGATTTTTAATAATTCATGGTAAATCGTATCGTTGGACGTCTTCTAAAGGGCCCGGACAAACATTTAGTACAGGGGCCCAGAATTTGACGTGGGAAGGCATTGTTGTGTGCTCACAATCTCGGTTCGGAAGACTTTTCGCGGTTATCTTTTTTTTCGTTACGCACGCACGGTGAATGAGTCATTGCGGAGCACTAGTAAAACACGTTTACACAATCATTTTTTTCTATTACTATATGTAGTGGATCGAAGAACATTAAACGTTATGTATCGATTTGCTTAATCAAAATGCCCTTCACGATGACTGTTATAATATAGAACTATGTACAGACTATGTACAGAACCAAACTTGACCCGAAGTCACATTAAATTCGTTTTACCCGTGTCACCACTTCCGCTCAACCTAAAACCGAGCGTTTTAAAAAAAAATCGATCGTTGAAGAAGGGCCTAGATTACAAGAAGTTTTTGATTTCATAAAGGCGCCTATACAAATGCTCAGTGCTTCTCTGGTGTACGACCGATACATTGCGAACAAATCGGACACTTACCAGGGACAGTCACGTGCGAAAGTAGAACATGCAATCCATCTTTCGATAGACCTATACGTGTAGTTTTAACCATATTATTCTTCAAGACAAACTATTTCTCCAGGTACCCCGTACCACTCACAGCAATCCCGCTATCCGTATTACTCGATACCAACTAATTTGGTAACACAGGTTCCCCTAACAACTGCTCTAACACGTTGTGTAGATGTATATTCATCTGCTTCTGTATTATCTAATAGATATTTTACCGACGAGGAGCGCAGTAGACCGAAGCGGTATCCACAGAAAAAAATGAATTTCAATAATTATCAAGAACCCGAGTTGTCTGATTGATTATTATTCATCTTATTCCTATAACATTTTAAATATTGTCTATAACCTCGTTTATAAAATTCAAGCCTGTGGTTTTGTGCTGCTAGAATATTGACCTCGCCTCCATCCTCGAAAAAACCTTTTCAAAAAGACATAAAAAACATTTGTCGTCGTTTCGGAAAATACAAAAAGGGAAATATATTCGCGATACACGTAACGAGAATAAGTTCTGTTCACAAGAATTTCTACTCGTAAAACAACGACGTTCCATCCTTCGTTGGAAAAATAAATAAAAAAAACCCGGAAATTCGTAGTGTGTGTGTATTTCCGATTTCGTACGTACTGCTCTCTATGGCGCATAGTGAAATATATACCCCGTCGTCGTAGGTACAAATCGAATGTCATTTCGGAAGTTAAATATAAATATTATTACTTCTTCTTTCATACCGATTCTTGCAAACGCAATACGCTTCCGCGTTTCTAACGAACTGCAGCTATATGAAAACTAGGGCACACGACGAATCCCCTGTTGCGGTCGGCCCACGGACTTAGTACACGTGGTGGTGGTGTCGTGATATTGCCCACGGACGTCACCAATGACGTGTTCTTCTTAATTGAACGATGTAAAGGAGATCGCTCAGCACGTGTGTAAGCTGGAGTACACGGAGCGCTGATAATCATTATAGGTACAACTTATAGTACTATCTCGTTAAAAAAAACGGAACGCGTCAAGGAAACGGTATTGAATGGCAGGCGTGTAGGAGGAAACGCGTAACATTATATTTTAAGCACCTTCCACCGTTCGCAGTGTATGCACATATTTATGCGTATAATGCACTGTAATATACACTGTATAATATTTTACTATGTACACGTGAAGAGCTATGACGCACTTGCTCAAATCAGTATGTATATAATACATTGAGAATATTTGTTGCAGGGCGCTTAAGATTCTTGACTTTGTCCTTCGTTTCTCTTCTGAGTTCTAACTTGTAACCCCCCTCGAAGTCTTATGCTGTGCTTGGGATACCGACAGTATTCTTGGAACCCCTCCTCTGCTTGTGCCAGCGCATCAGTTGAGCGTGTTCAAAGAAAACTCCTCCGCGTTGCAACGTACAGACTCAGTATTCCTCACCGTCCTCATGATGACACTCCTGTTCTACATGCCCTTAATATTTCTACGTTAGGTGATTGTCGGCATGCGTCTAATCTATCCTTCCTTTCCAATCTTCTTTCCGCCGAAATTGATTCTCTTATCCCTTATAAATGTCAGAGTCCCTTGGCGCGCCACTCGTTGTCCTGTCCCTTTCTATATTCCTCGCTCCTCCTCTAATTGACAACTCGATTACCTTGATCTACCTTGATAACTTGACTACCTTGACGACTCACCTATTGTCCGTCTCATGCGAACAGCAAATAAGGACCCATAATTTTCTTTGTAAGTACAGACATTTTCTTAAATATAATTTTCATCTTAGTACTTTTGTAACTTGTACTCTGTTTCTGTTTGTGAACTTTTTCTTGTTACTTTCGGGCTTACCCGTTTATATAAATATATAAAATATAAAATAATGCGAGGAGACTATTTTTTTATTATTTTTTTTTCTACGAATTATGATCATGTGCATATTAATCCCAAGGATTACGCGCATGTTTTCCCGATGATGAAATCTTATTTTCGCTCGGCATGGAGACGGGGTGTGATAGTGCGTCGTACGCTATTTAGAGCGGCAGCCGTGTACACCGAAGACCCGCAGACAAGGATTTGGAGCGTGTTATTGTGCAAGGGTGAAAAAAACCAAAAGCTTTTGAGGAAGTGACACTATGTTGTATCTACACCCAACGACAGCGGCGTCATTTTGCGCTCACACGCGCACGCACGCGTCCCCTTTTTAGCCCGCACAAAGCGCATAGTGTGCCGACCAAACGGTCGCAAGATTCATTCGCCGCCGAGCCCCCAAGTACAAACCCCTCTTACAAAATGTAACGGGCGCTATGTTTAATATTACAGTAATCGTAAACAGGTCGGCAATTCTCAGACTGCAGTTTGTCGTTTGCACAGTACATTGACTAATAAACTAATATTATATATTTATGTACAAGTGGAAAATTTTAAGAGTTCACTGTGGTCCGAAACCCCTTTCAACACCATTCGCTGCACGTTCGTACAAACAATTCACTTTTTCCTCCCGTCCTTGCGTCCACCCCCGAAGCGTAAAATCGTTCAGTCTGTCTGTTGATTCAATCGTGAGTGGAAAGACTTTCGAGATGCTCGGTCTTGGTTATCTCATCATCTCGCACGCTTTAAAATAAGGATTTCGCCTTGTGCGCGCTTTGTTTTTTGCGCGAAAACTACTTTACGTTATAACGTCCCTATTGCAGTTTGAAGAATACCGGACCCCATTGCTCCTCTGTGGACCCAAATTTCACTGGAATCGAAATCTTGAAACTCGAGGATATTAGGACAATTCTAATGTTTAGTTAACATACAGCACACGCGACGGTTAGGTTAGGTATCTAATAAACCATGGCGGACTCTGAACCTGTACTTTGAATAAATAGCATACGTAAATATTGTTTCTGTTGCGTATGAAAATAATTAGCCGTTGAGATTTAATTCATTGCATAGTTGATTGGCGAGATGTTATTCATTTTATAATTAAAATCTCCGAAAGTAAAAAGTTTTCAATAAAAAATGTATTTATTCTTCTGTAACCGTTTCGCCGCGTATCGAGCGACCTTATATACACCAACGACGTAAGCATACACTAGACGACGGCCCAAAACAATCGATGGTACAAATCGGCGCATATTTACTTAACGTGCGCATACACCCGGCACATGTATACAATCCCATCCGAACATTTTCCATGCACGATATACGATTCATAAATGTAGTGAGCCTGCAACTCTTCCGTCAGGAAAAGGGTAGAGTGGTTTTATTTTTAATTATTATTTTAAGCCCCTGGCCGTTTTAATGTTTTCATCGTTGGATCAATTTTTTTTTTCGAAAACACACGAGGAAAAATCATTTTATACTAACCCAATTCTTGACGAGAGATGATTATACATATTATTGTAACCAGCCACAAGTTCGATCTAGCTCTCAAACAGTAGACGATGACGTTATAAAATAATTTAAAGACTCAAGTTAACTTTTTAATACTTTTATTTTAAATGATACCCAAGTGCTGCTAATTAACTCCTATAAAATGTCGTGAAGTACTTTTTGTGTCCGGACTAGTACTTGTATAATTTAGCGTTTAATCCGACTTCCTTACAATGTATAATATATGGCTTTATTGAAGTCGTTTCGGCATTAATTGGAAAATATTCTCTGCAATTGTGAGTGTATGGATAGGGCTCTTGACAAGCAGGTTAGGTTAGCAGGTCTTCCGCGAAATGTTTCTCTCGAAGCATTCGACAATATCCCAATTTAAAACCACTAATATGTGTTAGTCGTGTTCAGTGGTCCTCAACGTGGACGATATCGCACCTAAGTGGGTGGTGAAGGGGTGCTGAGTAGCAGTGCGAACTTATTTTGGACGGTGGGGTGTTGGTGAGCATATATGTTGTGTTTATATTAAAGCCTAAATGCTGAAATACAGATTGTATGCCGAACAACGCACCGTAGCCTTTCTGTAATTGTTGGAAGTTTCTCCGAAGGTCACGAATCCCTTAATAAAAATTGAAACAACAGATTTAAATATTCAACAAGGATCGATTGAACTCTCAACTAATGAAATGTTAAAAGTCAGCTTTGAGGACGATGAACACCATATCAAATTATACATTTATGTTGTGACCATTAATCTATTGTACACTTTTCAAGTACCTACCTATAAACCGTTTTTATTTTTGTGGGGGCGTTGAAAAAATGTTGATTCTCAGGGGGTGGGGGCTGATATGAGACGTATGTCGGAATATATCATAATGCAGTATATAAATAAAGGAGCACGTATAACAATACGTCAATATATGAAAACAGCCGGCGAGACACTATTTATAGTTTTTTCTCGTGTACGCGTTCGCGTAATTATGCCGTCGAGCCCGCTCTGCGATCGAGCCGTTTTAAATTCCAAACCCGCCCTCTGCCACCACCACTACACCCACTACGCCATTTCAAATTATTATTATTATTATATTATGCAGATGAGCGCTCGCCGTCGAACCGCCGCCGCTGCCACAGCAGCCTAAGCGTGAACTGCGAAAGTTTATTTTAACGAATATTATCCTTATAATGAGCGATCGACGTCGACAGACACGCATCCGTTGTAAAATATATTATTATTATTATTATATATATTACGGACTATTTTCGCCTGACACGGCCTTCCGACGTTTTCCCGGCGACCAATCATCCCGCGGCGAATATTTTATCGATTTCGACATTGCGCGGTTATATTTTCACTTCGACGTTTTCGTTCCGGCCGAAACGATGACCAAATAGATATGCAAATGACGTTGAACAATAACTAATGTACAACAATAGATAAAACAATTAATAACTTATTCGTGTGTCTGCGGTCGATTAATAATACCGTCGAATCGCTTCGATATTGCAACATGTCGTCCGCGCAAGCACACACCCGGGAACAGCGATTCTGTACCATAAGTATACCGTACCTGTGTAATACGTACGTACCCAATATAATATCTTATGTATATTAGTGTGAGTAGGAGAGTATCGAAACATAAAGTATTTCGAACGTTCCAAACGTCTAATACGTCTGTACAAACACTATTAATTTTCGTAGATTATTATGCACGCTGAATATTATTGAGCGTTTGATGAGTACATTTTCAGACAGTTCTGTTACATCACATTCAATTGTTCCAAATTTGGTAAAAATATCCCTGCATAGCTATATGGAGAACAGCACATGTCCGAGTTAGTTCAGGCGAAATCGAATAGTAAACATTGAGAAACAGAAGCGAATACGTTGATCCCGCTTTGCCCTAACATTTGTGTAAGCCATAGGGCCTACGAATTCCGTTTGTACATAGAGACGGATAGAAAAATGTAATTATTTTATTCTAAATAATTTGTAAAGTAAAAATACCTAAGAACTGTTTTGTTTTACTAGGTAGTTAAAACTAAAAAAATTTTAAAAATAGTGATTATATATTGCTATATATAAATGTTTGAAGATCCATTATTAAATCCGTTCATAAATCCCATCAAGACCTATAGCATCATACACTGGGGCCCAGCCAAAAAGGCCAACACCCGGACGATCCAAGCATTCCGGTCGATTTGTCTGCGCTGCACCATCGCAAAAGCCCATTGTTGCGCGTAACCAACAATGGCTACGAATTAAAAGCATACTATAGAAACGGCGACCATCGTCTACATTTCTACAAGATAAATCGACGGCGAACTCTAAACAAACGAAAACTGCCTCGTCGCACAGCTAAGCTTCAAACGGTCTCCCGGACAATCCAACTATGAAAGGCTCAAACGAAACCCAACGATAGCCTATCGCATCAATTTATACACCCGACAGTATCGTAAAAGGTGACTCGACTGCGGGTCTACCGTCATGACGCCACTCACGTTTTACCGCGTACACGCATGTAGATATAATTTACTTGTAAAGTGACCGCAAATGGTATCCACTGTAGATCTCGAAGTAAACGATATTTTGTACAAAATTATAATTCTTAGGCGAATGGGGAAACGCGTAGAACAGGAAAACTCCTGCGGAGTGCCTACACTGTTATCATAATCGAATCCGAATGTCCATATCGGCTACAGGTAATCCACACGGGACTGTACCCTGGCAGTACGATAATATGCACCTGTAGAGGGTTCGAGGTGAGTATTTGTTGGGCTTTTTAAAATTCACGATTTGTCTGTATCGAAGGGACGAGGGGCACGGAGAGCGTGCTCTAGATTGTCAAGCGTGCGTGTTGTGTACGTTAAAAATGAAAAGCGAAGAGTCATTTTAACATTCTTTATATAAATATATACGTTGGCCGCCGCGATAATGTATAAAAATACATTTTTTCTTTAGTTAAAATAATTTTGATCGGTCTTGTTGTTTCATTCGTGCAGTAGAACGCGCGTGAGCGTACGAAACCCCCGGCAGATTTCGAGGGTTGAATTTGCAATCATCAAACTTAATGTTACATTCGGACACATTCATATCGTTTTCCGCACAAATGGTTTGGCACCGTGCGTATGTTGAACAGCACGTCGGTCTTTGCAATAATAACCAAACAAAACCACACATCTTGTGTTCCTATACTGTAAGTATACTAAGTATATTCTTAATACAGCTTTTAACAAAATCTATTAATTATATTATCTTTGTTTTATCTATTGTCAATAATGATTAACTCTATAATTAGTTAATTAATATTTTATTCCATGCATGTTATCTGTTACCTAATACTTCTTAATGATATTTATTCCAAAAATACTTAGTTCGCTCTCACTTATTTGTAATCTAACTCTCTACCTCCACCTCAAGCACTGCTTATACGAGTAGAAGGTAGATATTTAATGTAACAAAATATTATGTCATATTAATTGTATTTTATATTTTATACTGTGTTATTTTTATTACTATGAATCTTTTTAAAGAATATGTTTATACCAGAAAAAAAAATAAATAAATACCTGCGGGTTACGACTGCAATACGCCGCTATAGAATAATCAAAATCGATTTGATCGTACGCATTTTTAGTGAACATTTTATTGTACGAGCATAGTACACAGTTCATTATTATACGTTATATTATACAGCCATACAGGTGTCCCTTTACGATGGGAAATGTATATTTCATTATATTCTTTAGAGGAATATATTATTATATTATTATACCTATTATGTTCCGTTTCCCCTCTTGACATTTTTCAGCTCCAGGGTTTCCGTGCTATTTGTCATAGGCAGGTGGGTACGTGTTGTATACTATTATAAAAATCATAATAAGAAATTTTCTTTAAGCATTGTTTGTGAAATCATTATCATCATTTACCGTAAGTCACAATAAATTGTGTATTACAAACGAACGGAATAAAAAACTATATAGCTTCATTATGAAAATAAAAAGTTTATTTAAAGCCATATTTATTTATTGTAAACTTGCTGATAATCATATTTATAAGTTGCGGTTTCGGGTGGGTTGGTACACATTTTATTTTGTAATATCCTCCGCCCCTCTGCCGCTTGAAAATATCATAAATACGCGCCACTACACTCACTGTTTACATAATAAGTACAGAGTACAACTAATTGTAGTTACAACTGAAGCGATTTTCCTTTTATTTTTGATTTCTTGATAGTTTTTTTTTTTTTGTTTTTGTTTTTTATTTCGAATTAATACAATCTATAAACCAAAAAGGTATAATAAGTATTATGGATATTTTTGGGTGTGGTGGCTAAGTGGCTTGAGTGGTGTGGGAGAAGAACCTACCACTGAATGCACTTCGGCGTGTTGATAATTTTTAATTTTCATTTTGTTTAGGTTATAAGGTCACGGGGCCATTGTCGCTTGAGTCTTCTGGGAGAGTTTTTTTAAGGAGATAGAGAGTAAGTTTTTTACGGGGGGTTGGTGTGGTTTTGAAGACGGTTTCTAAATTTGGAGTAATATATCTTGGCTGTTTCAGTGACTTTGGGAATACGGAAGAGTGTGGTGAGAGATGTAAGGAGGGGCATTAGTTATTAGTCAGAGGATTTTTTTGATCGAGGTATTTGTATTTTTCTTGTGTTTGATACTTTGGCAGTGCCCCATAGCTGTATGTCGTATAGCCAGATGGGCTTAAGAAGCAGGTTATATATGTGTATTTTGTTTTTGAGGGGTAGTTTTGAGAACTTACCTAGAATAGGTTTTGATAGTTAATAATGATTTCAAACGACAGTATAGGTTGGATATTCGGTTTTCCTGCGTACAACGCGTGATTATTCCGAAACCCGGTCCAGATATTTAGTGCTTCAGAGTGCAGTTAAAAGATTATTTTATATCTCTCGTCTTATAAATAATTCAAAACCGAGTAAACTGCACCAATTGTATAGACTATAGACGTGTTCAACTGCTTTTCGTTGCGCACACAACAACAAGTACTTTTTTAATTTTATTTTATATTAAAAAGTCATATAACCTATTATAAAGTCAAAATCACATATTGTTAGTGTGTAGTATACTGTGTGCGAGCATATTAGATTTCGTTTATTCAAAACTTACCGTGGGAAGCAGAGACTTAGTAGTATGAAATAAAGAAAGAAGATAACAATTAAATTTAAGTATACTTATATATTATGCAATACGTCATTTCAACAATAAAAGTTAAATTAATTACTCTTTTTTTCCTCCGACCTTCACTCCGTTGACATCTTGAAAGCACCGTCTAAATTATTATCTTGGACATTTATACAAATAAAATTTAAGTGCATCTGGTACATGTACTCAACTAATTGTAATATATTATACAGACGCCCAGGAGAAGTTCCATAATATTTACTTGAGAAATAATAGGTAATAAGTTATAACAACTGTAGGTATAGCCAGGTACAAAAGTGATAAATAATAAATGAAAATTAGTCTAAGAACATTAGGAACAGAGATCAACATTAATAGGTACATACAGTTCGCCATTAAAGGCTCATTTAATATAGTGTTGTGATAGTTATAGTGGTGAAAGTGGGGATTTGAAACATTGCCCTATTTCTAGTGTTACGACGAGAAACTTAAAAGTTAACACGGGCAAGTAAGATAGAAGAATTTATTTGATTACCAAGAGAATGGTTCAGAAATTCAACGTTTCAAAGGACCATAAAAGACAGTATGATTTTAGTACAGGATCGTAGTTATTAGAAAAATCCTTTCCATCTGCCTCTCTAGCCGCCCTGAAATGTTTGATGATCCCGTACACCACTGTCAAGTTCAAACGTGGATCTTTCAAGAACATAGAATAGAGACTTCAGAACGGTCGAAAAACGAAATTCGCCGAGATAATCCTTTAAATAAATCCTAGTAATTTAAAGGCTTCACAAGTGATACTACATAACAATATTAGTACGAGGACATAACGAAATAATAAAAATAAAACTAAGATCTTTAGCATAATTGATTGCCTGCAGCAGAATGGAAAGGACAATTATTAATAGTATATGTGTTTTGCACATTTTTATAACTTAAGCAAGACTTTTATGTGAAATTCAAATGGTCTAATGCATGTGTAGTTAATAATAAACATTTATTATTTACTGAGTATAATCATGAAAATACAATTTCATAGGCCATCATCTGGTCACATATAAACATTTTTATTATTTTATGATTTATATTTTATACACTAATGTTTAATTTTTATATGTTTATGTTTTGCGTGTTTTAATAATTTGTGTAACCTTATTATGACATTGACTGAAACGTGTAATATGTAGTTATTATGGCTACCATAAAATATCATTCTAATACTCCAGCTTTTGTTATTTTTTTTTATTCTAAGTACGTATGTTTTATTACTTTTATTTTATTTAAAAATCATATCCCTGACTAGATTTCTTTGTAAATCGATATTCTTTGTTTATACGATCCGAAAGATATATTTAACAAGCTTGTTCGACACAATAGTACCTAAGTTTGATTTGTTCTTATTCGATGTTATTCGGCCGCATGTTAAATATGAACCAGTGCGTGGAAAAAACTATGAAAAAAAAACTCAATCGCATTTACGATATTGGAACGAAAAAAAAATTAGGTTTAACTGTGCTACTATACGTTATCCGTGTCCGGTGAAAAAAAGTTACACGGATGTTGTTATCCGCTGCAGAAATAATTGTGACTCTAAGCTATTAATATTTATAAGTTCGCTAGAATTAAAACGGATCGATCCAACGAGTGCATCAAATTCGTCCTGGGGAACGTCCCGGGAGAAATTATTCTTTCCACCGAAGAGATAATGTCCTGGAGGATTTATCCGTCATCCGTGCTAGGTGCATATACGTGTGGTTTCTACTGCACGGGTCGATGTACCTGGGGAACCCGGATTGTCCTTCGATACGGATAGTGTAACGAACGCGTATACCAGGATCTAAAATTAACGAAATTTATTGTACTGCGCTCGTTTACATTTTTATAATTTATACTGCTCCATACATAATAGCCTTCACCCTTCTACCCTGGTAAATATACGAACGCTACCTTAACAATGGTATCACGCATTGAGTATTCACAACGGAATAGAATACTAAAAAATTACCAAGTTGAACGTTCAAGTCCTGTGCTTGAAAAATATTTTTTTAGATTTCTAGCGAACGATTTGGAGGAAGGAATGTATTGATTTTTACAATTAATTCTGCTGTAAGATGATTCTATTTTTGTGTAAGCGTAGCATTATTTTTTAATCAATCTACGTTAAAAGCCTCAAATATAATACATCGCGGAAATCGGATCCGGGTTGTATACTGTATACACGGATAATTGTTTGCAATTATTTTTTATTATCATTTATATGACCTGCGAACCAAATGAATAAGAACATAATTTAATGGTTATAGTTTATTTATTTAACAGTTCAAGTCAGCACAGAAAGTATTTCTCGTGAGATGTATGTAACCTGTACGTGACCCGTAGGTAATAAGTAATAACTATAATGAGTGTAACAACGAAATTTAACATATTTTGTTATCAGCCCGACATACTCGTATATTCAACTGCGATTTAAAAAAATACCCAAATTGCACTGTAATTCAAGGACTGGCATGTACGAGTATACGTTAACCGAGCAGGTATGTTATCATTTTATCGGTGCAAATTTTAATTACAGTTATGGTGTAGCGAAATACAATAACGTAGCCGCGTAAGGTAGTGTACAACGTAAAAACGAAATTTTACATTATTACTTGCACATAAATATTAATTAAACCTCGTTAATCAAATTTATATACGAAAACGTACATGGTAGGTACCAACATATACCGCAAACTCGACGTGAACTTGGTCATCATTACTCGCGGCCTGCAACGCCTATACAACACACGATACGTCGACCGACGAATACATAGTATCATATCATTTTTTTATTTATTTATATATTTTTTTTTATTGAAATTATAAATATAGTCAGTAACCATAATACTAATTAATACTGTTTATATCTTATTATAGATGATGGAAAATTGTTCAAACGGTGCGAGCGGAACGTGGAGGAAAATGGCAAGTATGAGGCGCAAAGCTTTTGAGTGGACGATAATATTTGAACATAAGTACTATCTACGTTTTACGGACCGTGGAAATAGTATTGGTAGTTTAGTACGTAGACGACCATGTACCGCGTATACGGTTCTTATAGTTTGTATACGGGTAACTTACAAGTTATATCGCACTTTATTCGACTAAAGTTCCCGTACAGTGGTAACGTGACCTATAGTCTATACCAGGGGTGTCCAAACTTTTGGAATCCGTTTGGACCACATAATGCGAGAGAAATTGTCGTGGGCCACTTACATTTTTATAACGGTACATTTCACTTATAATTTTACCATAGCGAATAGTGGAGTATAAAAATATTATCACTATTATTATATTTTTTGTCCAAATGTTTACATAATAGAAAATTATTACCTAGTTATTATTATTACACTTCATATTACTCGCGCAGATATAATATGTAATGTGTAGTGTATAACGGTACAACACTTATTGATTAGTGATTGTAGACTAGACACATTATATCGTTAATTTGTATTGCTCTATTGTAAAAACTACCTACGATTTTGGTTTTCCGATTTCGTTAAAGCTCAATAAAAATAAATAAATCTCATAATAGTGATGTGGTATAATGAATAATAATGAATGAATAATCCGAAGGCTGTACAAGTTGATATTGCTTGGGAACGTTCTTCTGATTAAATGTTAAAGGACGTATAACTCTATAACGTTTAGGAACCTATTAACTTAAAACGGTCTTCTGATAAAATGTTCAAGAACAAATAACTTTATTTGGAGTGTCATTAAAGAACTTATAAGCTTGTAACGTTTTTTTAGTCGAGTTTTCAAAAAACATTAACATTTTTAACGTTTTTCCGGTAAAACGATCTGTGAACAAAAGTGAAATCTATAACGTTATACCTACAACCGTTTGTTGAATATAATTTTAGACTACGTTTATTGCGAACAAGGTTCTAGAACGAATTATGAAACTGAACCAACGATTAACGGTTATGGCCACCACCCTGCCGAGAACTATTGCGCGATCGTTTGCTCTTTATATCTATTCTTGCTATTTGATTTTTGTTGCCATGGCCGTCATAACGCGGTATGATCGAGCCGTTTCCCTTCGTTCCGCGTCAAACGTGTACGCATAAAATATTATTACCCCACTTGGAACGCCCCGATACATTCACTGACCGGCCCGTCGACCTCAGCAAGTCTAGGTCCTCGGAGAGGCATAAAACAGACGATATCCCGAGTACACACATAAGTATAATAACGAAAATCACTACCCGGGATTAAATCCTGTTATTATGCGGCCAAAGGTCGGTGTACAAAATACATGAAAAAAAAAAAACAACTCTTACATATAACATCGCATTCTCCGATACCGCAGCGGTATGTACACGTGTGGTTCCACGATAAAAATAAACGAGTACCTATAAACACAACAATAGATACGTTTGGAGGTTATGACAGGACTGGCGTTCGAATTATTTCCCGACTTGACGTATTTTTAAACATCGATCGACCAAACCGCGGTGTTCTCTGCGGCGCGCGTCGGCCCGTTTTCGAGCCATAATTAGGTAGCTCGTCGATCCCGTTCTCGGAGCTTCGTCGATGAACACCTCTTCCCGGGCTTGGATTTCCGTGGACTTCAAAACATGATCGTTTGAATGGCCAAAGTCTCCACACTCCTGAACGGTCGTGCACCGCTACTGGATGGTCGATTACCATCACTGTTGTTATGTTTTCCCGATCGATCGTATACAGGTAATGGGTATTGTTGTACGTTGGTGTTCAAATTAAATTTTAAAAGAATAATCTTTAACTATGGGTTATAACTTTGTAGGATTAAAACGTCGTGGGTTACCATTTAAAACAGTTATGATCGAAGTGACAATGATATTTTAATGCCCACGATAAAAGGGGCGTAGGCGCCCATAAGTTAATTTGCAAGAGGGGGACAAACTGGAACCAAGATCCCAAAAACGCATTCAAAGACTTCTATGTAGATAGATCACAGATACAAGACCCGAGAAAAATATTATTGGAATACGATACATCCATTACGAGAGGGTGAATCAATATAAGTATTCGGAATTCGGATTATATGTATTTATTTGGTTTTTAATAATCTTGTAATATTAGTCTGAAAATAAAACCTGTACATTTCGGGTTTTCAGTGAAAATATTTGTTGTCCTGGCTAAGTTTTGTTTATTTAGTGCAGAAAAGATAATCTACACCACGACTTAATGTTTTCTATTACCGTTGTTATTACTTATTGGTTATCAAACTATTTTTAATTATTTTAAGAAACGTGCGTCTCAAGAAAAACAATTTTTGATGGGTTTTATATTTTCCGAGGGGGGGGGAGGGTATGACCCTCTCTAACCACCCCAATGTGCGACTATTAAAAGGAGAACAAACAAGGCTTCAAAATAAAAATAAATGAAAATATTATATTTTAGTACCTCGTAACAAATGGTCAACGAGGAATAATCACAATACACTCGTGTTCTCTTCCAGGGTATGAACGCCTGAGTAAACTAAATATAAAATATCACAAACTTTCCACCAAATGAAATATTCTTACTGCCCACAACAGTACAAACTATCCGTGGCTTCACTTCGAGTTGACCGTACAAAGTGTCCTACAATCCAAATAGTCCGATTATCACTTGTCAGCGATAATTATTAATATTCCTATCCTAATATAATGTTCCTATTACGTTAGCCTCAGTACCAATATTATCATCCGATACATAATATAACAGAAAACCAATTTCGATCCTTTTTTCAACTTCCTCGGTTCCGACTTCATAGATGTAGGTGATTTGAATGCTAAACATCGACAATGGGGTTGTCGCACAAACAATCCTCGAGGCGATATTAAAATAAACATATTCTCCTCCCAAGGATTTAGAATTATCTCTCATCCCAATCCCACATATTGGCCAACCTTTTTCCGTAAACGTCCAGACATTCTCAATATCTTTATCTCTAAAGTCCCTATAAATCTATCTAACGGTACCGAAAACTCAAACGACCTATCGTCCGACCACTCATCTCTGTTACGAGTACTTACCTTATACTCCTCGGCACCAACAAAAACAGAAAACCCACTTCTGACCAACAAAACAACAGATTGGCCACAGTCCCAATGCATTTTACAAAACGAGACGGACCTTTGCGTAAGATTAAAAAACCGTATACGATATCGAAAAGACCGTTAATCCTCTAACAATAACCTTGTGCGGCTTGCTGCCCGGACTTGAACTACTAGTTGTGAATCTAAAAAACTCCATTCTCACTCAACCGCCGTCGACGTATTCGTAACCTAATCGACAAAAAAACGAAGAGCAAGGTCCATGTGCCGGTCCACAAGATACCCATCCGACAAAAGAACACTCTCACGGCTCATTTAAATATACAGTACACGCTTGTACCACACATCATTTCACAGCATGATATAGTGGGATGTGACATGTTATTTACGACACGCGCTCGATGGGGAAATATAAACAATTCTATATACGTATATTATGTACGCCGTAATCTATATATATAAAAATAAAAGTGTACATTTTGAATACATTTTATAACTCAATATCTACAGAACCGATTTCGATAAAAAATTCAGGGCGTATTAGAATTGATATGTAGATGGATTCTGTGAAGTTTGTACGCCGTGCAATAAGTGTGGTCGGCTTTTAATTATTATAAAACTAACTCTAACCGTACAACCTACGTGCTATTATTTTCGTTTGAAAATTCACGACGTTTATTTAAGCAATGTGGCTAGGGGACGGAAAAATAAAGAAGGTAAATAATAAACATCTGATTTAAGAATTTCATTTAGAGAAAGCAATAACTGCACACGAGCGAAGCCGGGTTATTCAGCTAATTTATATATTTATTTCGTTTTTTTTTTGCTCTTTAACTTTTATTAGGTGTTTTTCGTGTTTTCATACTTCTCTTATAATACTCTTATTATTGTTATTTGTTACAAACGAAATATCGTTGAGTTATTAAATTATTTTGTTCTAAAATTAAATGACAACAAAACGTTGCTACAAAAAATATTTGTGCGTACCTATCTATCCTAACCTAACCGTGACTGCCGACAAATACACCACGAAGACTAAAAAAAAAAAACAGCAATATACGAGTGTATAAATATAGATTATTTAATCTTTTATCGTTTCATGTCGCTAAAACTTGTTTGCGTTTTAGCGTGACCTAGATGACGGTAAACTTAATTATTATTTTGCAATGCACCTGGTGTATACATAAATGCATGATGAGTATATGCACAAATAGTACGCCATGTTCAACGATAATGTTTAATAACTATAATAATAATTCACAACCCATCGGTGTAACAAAAAAATACTAAAAAATGCACTTCATTTATTTTTTAAAAACTATAAATGTTTAAATTGTATTATTCAACATATACATAGGCGATCTGTATGACCGTAAAAAATAAATTCAATGTTTAAACATTTTATGTCGACACCAAGCAGCTTCCAGATGTTTATGTTAGACTAGAGACTAGACAATAATGTAGAACTAATAACTTTTATTTGACCCATTAAATCAAACATTACGAGATAAAACCGATTGAGCCACGACCGTGGAACACATTTTAAGAACAAATATCGATCTTACAAATATTTTAAACGTTTAAGCACGTAAATATCTAGGACACATTTCGTGGACATGTTATAGTAATGGCAAAAAATAATATCAACCCAAAAGTGTAAAAGGCCGAAAAAAGCGCGTTTGAAAAAAATAAATCTAAAAGGCAAAGCTAAATTTCGATTATTTTATTCTGCGTGGTATAAACCAAGTGTACAACTAACGTAGTTTCGTTTCCGTTGAATAGAAAAAAGAGCGAATTCCTGCAAAGTACTAACTCTAGTTGAACGATGTCCGACACGTCGATTTAAACATAGTAATAGAAATTAGAATACGGTACGGGGCACGGGACGAACCGGATACCAGGCGCCAGGGGGTTACCAGGTTACCACAATAACCACCGCTGCGTTAACGGCGTACGCTGTGTAAAAGGTATGGTGAACGTTTGGTTGCCTATCGTACAGGGTTTGCTGACCCGGGTCTTTCCACCCCATGTTCTACGGATAAAATGAAAGTTGTAGCTGTTGTTATTACTCTTAGGCGGGACGCTCACCAAAGTACCATGTGGAATTTCATGACGATGAGGTGAGTGAAGTTATAAGTTGTAAAAGTAATTTAACAGCATTTCGCTGGAACGATAGCAGAACAAAAATAAGTACGTACAATAAAACCGTGGGTGTATGAGCTCAGAAAATGTAAACGTTTCGTATAGTCAATGACCGAGACGGCAAGACTTTTAACTGTTATAATAAACAGAAATTGAACAATACAGGCTTATAAAAATGTAAAATATTAATGTATGTATAATTATAAATTTAAAAAAAAAAATAACTAAAAGGAAACAAATAAGTAAACGACGAGTAAGTATCGTAGATCGTAGATGTAAATTAAATAAAAATATCGCACAGCAATTATTATATTACTTGGCAATAAAAATATTTTTACAAACCGCGTATTAGAGGAACTATTAATTTCAAATTAAGTTAGACACAATAATCATGATAATACATTTGGTACACAAACCGATTTTTAACAACAATGATATTTGCAAATGTTTGCTTGATAACGACAAATAATTCCTAACAAGTTCTATTCATGACACATCCATGATCTAGGTTGCTTACACTCGTCGTTTATCTATTTGTTTCCCGTACATAATTCACACCGCGTAATTGTTCATAGTTTTCCAATATGTATTCTTCGTTTATTTTTCATCGCTCGGCGTGACCTGATGATGACCAACGGTCTGGACTATCCGTTATACGTGACACTGTAAACACTCTGGGCGCTATTTGTATTTTTCAAAATGAAACCAATTTTTTCATTCCATTCTATTCTATTTTTGAAAAATAACTCATGGGTTAAAGAGACACTAGTCAAGATGCAATGCGATGTAACGTTAGAAGTACTGTCTGAGACACTCGGATGGTAATTTTCTTTCTCGCCTCAGGTCTCAACGTACGCTAAAATCCGATCCTGATTTCGAGGAGCGAACGGGAGTCAGCATTATGCTCGTTAATTATACCGTGCCGCGCGCGTGCATACGGATAGCGCCTCAGACTTTGCGAACGAATGCGAATAAACGTTCAGAAATATTATCACGTCGTTATTCTTATTATTTCTTTTTTTTTTGTCCACTCCCTCCGCCCCGAAGCCCACGGTCTTCTGATGTCTCTTTAATTAAACTTATAATCCTTTTCTTCCTCTCCGGAGACTTTTTAATAAAATGTTTTCCATTAGTTTACATTATTATTACGTTTTCCTGTTGTTCATAAGCTTCGCCGTCTAAAAATGAAGAAAGAAAAAAAAAAAAAAACATTCTAATTAATGATTAAAAATAACGGTCAAATGTGTGAACGAGTAATTATTTTTTTATTTTTTTTCACCGCTCATTTCGTCCGCTCGTCCTTTACCGTTTGACGACTAATTATTACGTCAGGTCTTGCGGCCTACTGCGTATTATTAGAACTAGCATTGGTGCGTATTATATTTTACATCAAAGCGGTGGTATTTTCACGCGATAAAAATCTCGAACCGAACTAGGGTGCTCCCACCAACGCAGACTATTCACAGTTCGCATTTTGAAAGAGACGCTTATCGCTAAGCGGCCGCGAATCAACCGATTTTCGATGACAGCCATTTCCGAGTGTATTATGTACCAGTCATGACCTAAAAATATCGAAAAATTACCTTTCGAAAAATGCATTTATAACCTGTAAACTCTGAAAATGTACTAAAGAGTTTCCCTTCAATACCAGGTACACATTATAATTATAATAAAATCGTTTATGACTAGGGTTCGGATTTGAAGGCAATATAATCAGTAAAAAAAGCATTTAAAATGTAAAATAAGGCAGAAAAAGGCATTTAATTTATGTAAAAAAGCAATTCATAAATATAATACAAAATAAACTAGTAGGTATTAAAAAAAAAAATTACTACCATGTACTTTGATAAGCAGTTTTCAGAAAAACGTTGACGGTTTGGGCTTAAAATATTTTTATACCTCGAAATGGATCGTTCTACAACCACCGAAGTTATCGGGGCGTATTTCATACATAAATAATAATTATCTAAATTAAGATTACTACTTGATAAATCATCGATAATACGATAATACGTAAGCTGTGTATAAAATTATAAAATTAACTGAAAATTAAACACACAAAAAGGCATTTATAAATATAAAATGCAAAAAGGCAAAAAAAGGCATAATAAAAATGCATCCATCGTCTAAGCTCTAAGAAATTAAATGAAACTCATTTTTGTATAAAAATTATTATTCTATTATGATTAATAAAAGAAAGGCATTTGCCTTCAAATCCGAACCCTACTTATGACCAATTTTTGAATTGTTTTATTTAAAAACCAGATAACCAAATGTTTTTTTTTTAGTACAATACGTATATTTACATTAATAGTTTTCATTATTTTTTTTTTTAAAAAATTACCAGAAGTAGGTATTTAAAAATGCCCCAAAAAAGTTCGTTATTAGAATAGCGCGTACCTGAAACACATTTGTACCATCGTAACAAGCAACGGCGTACGCAGGGTGGGGGCTAAGGGTCTGAAGTATTGAAGTCCCCCCCCCCCCACACAGTGGCAAGTAGTATTGTTTTTTTTTTTTATGAATTAAATTAATAACGTTAATAAAAAAGAATTTTCGGCATTTGAAGTAATACAAAAAATTTCATTTATCTCACCCACACGAATGCAATTAGACAAAATTAGATTTGTATTTATTGTCTATTTCCTATTATTTTTATGACTGAATGTAATGGTTTTTTTTTTCATATATATTTTCCTCTTGACCGATGCACAACAATAAGGGAATCAACTCGTTCACACCTCTTAATAGCCACGGAATCAATTCACCGGTATCGATGCAAGAGAACAGATACCCCGGCAATCAATTAGCGCACATTCTACTGCCTAATGAAATCTTCATAAACCGACATTAAAGATTTTTCAATGATCATGTTAAGCACCATGTTATTAACGTACCAGATGTTTCATAAACATTCTGAAATTGAATTTGATTTTTTTATTAAAAATTTCATCGGTCTTTAGCAGGCGCTTAAATGTTCAATATTTGGATAAATAATAATTTCACGGTATTTAAAAATCATTGCGCTGAAAGTAGAACGGAATAATCGACTATATCGATAATTGATTGTACGCTATTGTACACGAGACTCTAATTATTAAAAATAATTGTTTTTATTAAGTCATAAAAATATGAACTCCCACAGATTTAAACAATAGGCATTTCGTCGACTATTAAATAAATAGTATGTTAATAATGCAGCACTAAGTGGAAACAAATAAAAATATTATATATGTAAATATATTGTACTATCACAAGTCGTAGTGTACACAAATATTTAATTCTTAATTCTAATCTTATCATATGTATAATATAAATGACTGACCTAATAAGAAATAATTATATTATAGTTGTTATGACAATTAATAAAATACAACTAACCGAATCATTAAGTCTTTGGAATTTGTAGGTTAATTGTAAAAGATACATTCTAAAGAATTAACTGTTAAAAATATAGTTGAGTTACATTAAGTTAGATAATTTCAAAAATAATTAATTTTATATCATGCTAAATAATGTATGGATCTTAAATACAAAATATAATAAGAAATCATAACAATTAATAGCAGATAATTTAGTATACAAAATAATAAAATATGTGGTTTGATTTTTTGCTATTGTTAATCGTCCTGGTTTTTGATTAGGTTTAAATTATAAAATAATCATTATGATAATATTTCTTAAGGCACACAATAATACAACTAAGTCATAGTATATTTCCATAAGTATTGTTAAATAACTGATATTAAAAAAAAACATCAAATTATTAACAAAATTAACTTTACAAAAAAAAAAATGAAAAAAATATAGAAATTATAATATCAATTCTTATTTTAGAAAACAATACATTCTTATAATTATAGTAATAAAATATAGAAAGCATAAATTAAAAAATATTGAGAAATATTTTAATCAATAGATTTTTCTTTAACTTTTAGGATTGAAAATTACATTAATTTAAACTAAAGGATAGCTGGCACTAGATGCGACACCGCAGTTGTTTTTCTTATTACGTGCCATCAATATGTAACCTTGGTCTCCCCAGGTCTTGCCCCATGAATTTTTAATGATAAAATAGTCTCCTCCTTTAGCAGCAGTTCCATAACCTACAGCGAGCACACCATGGTCCAATTCTGTAGAACTGCAACGGGGATTGAAAAATACACCTTTTTTGTAGAATTGGAATTTTTCTGATGAAGCGTCAATGGCAATGGATACTGGTCCAACCGTTGCTAATGCATGTACAAGAGCATCTTCATCTCCCTCGGGAATGTCTACAAAACCTTTGTCAGTGGCACCTGAGTTTTCAGGGTCATAACGGCATTTGTCGTCCTGCAAAATATATTTAAAAATTAATATTGTTGACAGTAAGAAATTAATAAAACATCATACTTCAGCTTCGTAAGGATAAGACTTTTCTGTGTCAAGCCCCTTGTTATTTTTGATATATTTGAAAGCCAGATCCATGAGACCACCTTCGCATCCATTGTTACCATATTTGCGAGAGCAATCAATTAAATTTTGTTCACTCAATGATACTAACACACCAGACTTGCGGAAATGTTGACCTTCCAAGGCTCCAGTCTAAAGTTACAACATAAAAATTTATTATTTATTATCTAATTTGTTTTTCATGACATATTAATAATGAACATAGGAAGAAATACAATGAGTAATATTTATGTTGCTCAAATATTGACAAGTGTTCTGTAAATTTAAATTAGCAACTTAAAAATGTAAAGTTCTTATTATGTATGTTCCACAGTACCTTACGATACTGACTAAAATTATATTTTGTGAAGCATAACTTAATGTAATTTGCTACATTAATAGAAATTATGCCATATGATCAACAGCTTTAATGATACCAGATATTATAACACACAGCTAACTTTATAATAGTTTAATAATATTTTGATGAAAACTTACAGCACTGAATGACCAGCAAGATCCACATTGACCTTGGTTCTTGACAGGGGTGACATATCCCTTCTTTCTCCAGTCCATTGATTTAGGGACAACTACATTTTCAGACTTCAAAAAAGTTACAGCTTCATCATCGGTGTAATTACCATCTCCACCAACTAAACTACGTTTAAATCCATTATTCATTGCAGCATATTCATGTTGCATCTAAATTTTTTTTTAAATTTGGAGATTATTATGTGTAATTAAATAGCTAGTTATAAATACTAATATGACATTTACATACCAAATCACCAAAATGGTTCATATCTAATTCATATGTTTCTTCGCCAGCTTCATACAACTTGTTATGTCTGGCAATTTTCAATTTGTTTTCTAAGTAAACTTTTTTACGAAACATTTCTTCTTTAATATCTTCATATGATTTTTGAAAATGCAACTTAAAAAATAAAAATATATTTACTACAATTATTTAATTGAATAATGATTATTTTTTACATACTTTGAATAAACTCCATTCTTCTTCAATAATATCACTAATGTTGATTGCATTGGTGGTGCAAATGGCAAAAGCCACAAGGCCCAAAACTATGGCTACCTTCATTATACTGAAAAAATTAAAAATAATAATTTCAATCACAAACAAATTCTACTTGCAATTAATTTATATTTATGACTTTATGTGCCTACTAATATATCATTTATAGACAAACAAAATGTAAGACTTGAATGATTGGGTAATAATTGAATAATAATTGCCTAATGATAAAAATAAAATAAAAGTAAACAGTAAACAAAGTAGCCTTTGTACTAACAGTACACAATAATAAGTCGTAAAAACATTGAATAAATGTTGAGGTTATCAAAACAGTAATCATACAGATAACCTTCGATTTGTTTAGCATGTATATATTATTTTTATTCAACAATGGAAAGCTTTTCTTATGGTATTCATAAAATCAATGTTCCATGAATATTTATAAATTTTTAAACATAAAATATTTGAGATTGATAATTATGATATAATTTCAATTTATACAATAGATGAGCATACATATAAATTATTCTTCAAGGAACATACAACAATAATAAAAAACACTACAACTCATTGTAAACCTAGAACACGTCATTAAAGTTAGATAATGAAATTTATAAATTTATTCATGTATTAGATTTCAAAGTGCAATTAAAATTAGTACTTATAAAAATATAAAATATGAAATATGTATATTTGACTAATTAGCAGTTGATAATAAAAATTCAGAGATAATTAAAAGTTGTTATAATAAAAGGTAAAAATGAGAGTTATAACAAATTAGAGATAGGTCAGAATTTTATATTTTACGATTAAACAAAAAGATTAAATTTTTCAGAACTTAATTTTTTATAGAATAGGTCGTGGGCATTAACTATTGACCCGGCAGATAAGTTAAACACCTGTGTGTATAATGCTAACTCAGATGAAACTTATGTAACTCAACAAAATAAAAGAACTCGTAGTAATAAATTATAATACACAGTTTGGCCTGAAGTGTAGAAGTCTGTTGAGTTAATAATTTTAAATATTACATCATCGTAACCAACTGTTGTTACCGCATAGAAATGTTACGGTCACACACTACAAATAAAGCTGCAGAAATTGAGTGACAACGTCAAAATTGTCAACACTGAAGTGCAGCAATATCAAATCGCATATCTCTTCTTTATCAAAATTTCCTAGCTGTAGTCCCCAGACTCGAAAGAACCGACCATCGTGAAAGTAAATAATATTTAAAAAATTTCAGACCGTGATGCGTGGTGACTCGTGCCTAAACAGAACAAAACGAGGAAGAACAGAAAATCGAAAAACAACGGCGACCGACTTGAGCGTGGGGTCGCGGCGTTTTGAAAATCGAAAAACCCTTGTGTAGTAGAACTCAAAACAGTAGAGATGCGAAGAAGAACACAAAATTGCACTTACGTGTTTGGCTAAACGTTGCGGGCGGAACGAAAATTGAAATAAAAAAAAAACGCGAACTGAAGCCGTGGACGTAAACGCGGAACAACGAACTGGTAACGCCGTTGGTGGCGAGGACGAGTGTCGCGTTTGCGTCGAACTGCGCAATATATCGTATTATAAATACACCGCGTGGCGGCGAAGAGGGGGTCTAATCAAAGTGCAGAGCGTCACGAGGGGAGGGGAGGGGAGGAATGCGTGTGTCGGACGAGAACAACAGAAAGCGAACAATAACATGAAAAATATGCGTCGCGTACGGTTAATGAGTAACAACCTCATCAGAACGATCGATTACGTCGAATGCCGACGACGATAGAGAAAGAAAACGACAGTACTGAACGTTTATGGTCACAACGACCGCGTGCGTACGTGACGAGGAAGAGGCGAAAATCGTTAGCCCGCGGACCGCGGTCCTGGCGTTTTTGGTCGGGTCATGCTTACCTCACAAGGACCGACGGGATGGAAACGTTCTCGTGCACCGCGGTTCTTCCCGTTTCGCGGACAAAGAGCGACTGCCGCGAGCGTCTCGACGGGTTTTCTACGGTCCGGACCTTCTGCGGCGGCGGCACGGCAGCTGCGTCATTTATTTCGTCCTACGTCCGTTACCAGATTCCGTTCGAACCTTGTTCTCGCGATTGTTTACTTTTCCCCTTTACCAAATCGTCCCTTCCGTCTCTCACCGCTCCGCCCCGCCCCGCCACCACCGCGGACAGCTGCTGCCGTGTTGTTGTTGACGTTGATGTTTACCACGGGTCCGGCGGGTGACGGGGAGCGGCGAGGTCGTCGAGCGATCTTTGTGTTTACACCGATGCGATGTCGAGACGCGTCAGCTGATCAGCCGGCGGCGGCGGCGTTTCAGTGTGACCCAACGGCGCGGCGTCGAAATGTCGTAGTCACCGCGGCCGTGCGGATCACGAGTTTCCGGTGTCTCGGCGCGCTTCGTTCATTCGATTTGAAAATTCGTTCTACGAACCGTGCACCGTTTAAAATGAGTGCCACTGTTCACAAACCATTAGTTCGTAGAGCTGACATAATAAAATCTTTACCATTGCCAGTAGGGCAACTATCAGAAGATGTAATTGAAAGTGCCCAAAAAGAATACAAAACATTAAGACAATATCACTTCTAGAATCAATATATTTAACTGGATGCTGATATCATCGGACCCTGTCGTGACAAACACTCGAAAAAAATCCAAAAAGAACCAAACAAAATTTAATGAAGTTGTATTTAGGTATGCTCAGACTGCCTTCATTTTGTGCTGGTGATGAAGATGTTGATGGTGATGATGGTGATAATGATGATGAGAACATGGATGTAGATTAAATTCTGATTTTTGGCGTCGTAATATTGCTAATTGGCCTTATGTGCGGTGGTGTGAACACGTTTGCGGCGACCTGAACTCTGAAGGCAGTACCGAATACAAGGGGAAGGTCTTCCTTCAGGAAATCTTAAATTATTACTTTTATTATTACTATTATTACTTCGATTTATCCCCATGAAATATATTATGTGTTGTCCTAACAATTTTCTCTCCCAATTTTACAGGTTTTTTATGACTACCGACAACATTTAATTGTTGGCTTGGTTAAAAATACACCGAAAAATTGCACTATTTAATAATATTAAGTCTAACCAAAGACCTATTTTCGACTTTGAATTGTACTCTTCCAGTAAGTCGTCATGGATTTAGATTTTTCTAAACCTACTTTAAGCTAAATTAAATCTACAGGTTATCATTTTGCTGTTTGGAAAAACGTCTTTAGTAGTATTGTATATTGTGGACTTAATTTATATGTTTCATGGAGCGCAATCTGGTTGCGTTTTTTTGCCGATAAAAATGAAAAACGGGCGCAATCGTGTTACATCTATGGATCTACCTGCAGTAGTGGTGCAATCATCATATTACGTCTGATATTGGAGGACGGTCATAGTCTTACCTGATATTACACGAGAAGTGACCTGTATCCGCTGTACCATTCAATACGATTGAAATATTCCTCTAAAATTTAGAGTTTCGTTTACATTCATTAGTCATTAGTAGTCATAACTGTTTAATTTCAAGCCACATCTAAAATCTAAATCTATCATTTAAAATCGACAAGAATTTTCTTTAGAAGCCCCCCCCCGCTTATTTCAGCCCCCTGTTTCGTCTCTGCTTGAGTCCATCCTTATTTTTGCTCAGAAACGTTTTTTTATATTTATTTTATTCTGAACCTATACTCACACACTCACATGCACACTTCAGATGACCTCTTTACACGGCCAGGATCCGTCGTAGATGGAACATGGAACTACAACCATTTGTTATTTTGCTGCTTTTGTGCACACGTGTCATAACATGTACGGTGTACATAAGGTCATAAGCGAAAATATTTAATCAGAGTTCGTGCAAACTAAGAAGACAACAATAATATTATGTAATACGTAGAACAAGCAGTTATGACGAGCTCGAATTAAGGGACGACGCGATGAGACGGGTTTCTATCTACTATGTATTATTAATTATTACATTTAAAGAGCGTCCTTAGTATTCATTTTCGTTGGAATGGGGAGGACGGTAGATCCTTTTTGTAAAAGATTTTTTTTTTAACATAAATATATGTAATGATTTTTAAGCTTGTATTTATCAGAAAAAATTAGTATTCATTCATAATTTCACAAAAGTATTTTTGCTAGTGTTTAATTTGATCTTATGGTTTTAATTTATTGGTATAATCATTTTAATCTTGAGAGCAAGGAAAATACGATTACTGCGATTTTCATCATTCGTTTGAGCATTGATAATCGGTTTCATAATAGAGTCGAACTTGGTTAACTCGAAGTTGAAAGTAAAAGTTCGAGTTGTCCAAGAATTCGAGATATTCAAAAAAAAAAATTTAAAACATTACAAAATATGTATAATATAGTAGTGGGCTCTTATCAACAGCCCACTAAGGGTTATTTTTTTGAGCACTGAACGTCGGTCCACAAATACGTCGTCGTGTAGCATGCGTTTTGATGATGACATTACGAACAAACTCAACAAACGTTGAAACAAACACAGAGCAGTGAGCACTGAACACGATAGTCATGCGTCGTCGTGTAGTAAACCAGTTAGATAAACAACTTATCGGTAACGACAACATTAATGAGTAATGACTAATGAGTAATATAATGAGTAATATACCTTTATAGATAAATGAGGGAAATTGTATCACAATTTTATAATACATACATACATACAATATACATAATATGTATAAATAAAACTCAACACTTCGAGTTATCCACGAAAATATACGAGTTAAACAAGATTTTTTTACATTATTTAAATAGGAAATTCTAGTGACCGGAGTAAAAGTTCGAGGTATCGACGATTTCAAGTTAAAGAAGTTCGAGATAACCAAGTTCGACTGTATATTATTCCATCGAGAGAAAATGAACGAAAAATATGATTTGCCTGTTGCCAAAACCTCATCATTGTCAAAACAATAGAATATTTTTTTTTGCGTTGTCTCAGGTACTCCCGAAATTCGAAAGGACAGATTAAAAAAAAACATACATCAAAATAGTGTTTATGTATCATCGAATACAAGGAGATGGAGAACAACAGCCCCGGGACGTCGCGAATTGAATTCGGAGTGTATGATACAACCCCAAATGGCTGGGAAACAAACAGCTGTAACACGTGTATTGTCTTACCTAGGACGTTCTTAGTTATAACTGATTTTCCCGATAGGGGTATCAAATATGTATTATATCTGTACGAGCCGTAAACGTATTATTATTTATTAAGTATTCCATGATGTACCACCATATACTATTGCTGTGTGTACTGTACGGATAACGAACACACGTTATATGCTATTTTCTATATCGTGTACACGCATGAACGGAATGATTGAAATATTTTACGTCAAATAATTATGCCGAGATTAACCTTCTTGACCGTACATTGGCATTTTATAGTCATAATCATTGCAGTTGTTCCATACTCGTATGTTGCGCACGCGGTATCATAGCCATAAACACGATTGTTACAAATAAGTAAGTAACAATATCGAAGCGTTAAGGTGTTGGTTATTTTTGAATTAATATGTTATACTCGTGTAGTGTTACACGCTTGATGAACACTTTACGATCGAATCAACGTGGAAAAACACGAAACATAGACGTTGATAGTAACCTGGCAGAGCTTCTCTACCGGATGGCTGGTTACGTCTCATTTTTGTGCGAATCCGGACCTGTTAGGTATACACACCGTTCGCGTTGCTAACTTGTATATCCGTCAGTTATTGTCTTGTCTTTTTGCATCTGACCCAATGCAGTCCTTGATTGAAGGGCACTTGTGACTTCCGCGTGTGGTCCGCGCGTGTAACTTAATTATGCGTATTTATTTTTCAATGTTACACATTATTCAAATAATTACACATTGTATGTCGTGTTTGTCGAGCATTTTTTTTTTAATTGTAAGTAATATCTTAGCATATACTTAAAAGTATTACAAACGATTGACGTTCTTCTAACGAATCGTACAACATTTACAGGTACATCGTTTTCGGCGAGCAGTCTGCAGTCGAATAATACGAAAGTGTACGGACATTTCGAATATTTGTACTGCGAAATAAATATCGAGACAATTGAACATATAAAAGCTGTGATTGACGCTGCGGAACAATAATAATGCGAATATTTTATCGGTTTAACCGTTGACCTCCGATAAGGAGCTACTATATATGCACACGGTGAGACGGTTTTATTCCCGCAGGAGAACTGCGCCGTATCCGTGTAAACGTAATAATATTACTGCTCCGAGTGCGAGATGACTCGCCGGCCGGCTAGCGGATGCAGTGCTTAGATTGGAATACGGTCGACGACGATGGACGGTGGGCAATGGGCATAGTATGTTGTTGTGCAAAGAAGAAACTGGCGAAGATTGCTCCAACGCGGTTAGGTCTACCACGATATTTTACCACTAGTTGTAACCCAATTTAACTTTGTGATCAACATTTTTGAGACGTTTACGTAAAATAAACGATCGAGTTAAGATCACATACTAATATTGTACTTGATAATAATGTAATTTGAAAATGGAAAAACCATTGGTTGCAGCTTTCAAATAAAAAAAGTTCTGAATTATAAAACTGTAAGAAATATAATCGTTGTATTAAGGTTTGAATTATGGCCAAATCGATTGGATTGCCATCAGAAATAATGATAAATCTGTTTGAACACCGAAAAGTATACGATTGGCAATTTCAATTTTGAAAACATGAACATTTAATATAGAACTAATTTGACGTATTTTAATGATTTTCGATGAATCTAAAACGTTCCAAAAACAGTGACGAACTGTTATTATTTTTGGATTATATAAATTATTTATTTCCGATTTAAAAATACCGCAACTAATTTAGCTACACTTCACCGTAACTCATCTTCTGTCATATTATTGTTATTATCATTAATATTTAATTATAAAAATAATTTAACCGAATGTTTAAAGTACGTGGACTCAAGAACAAAACATCACATTCCATACCAATTAAGTGAAGCCTTACAACCCGATCTACAATCAAATAACAATATTATCAACTTCCTGAAGGATATCAACTTATATAATTTAATTTGAGCCACAACAAATGTAAAACAAATTCTCATGTATAATTATAACTAATGGCCTAGTAGCCGATGTTCTTGTTCAATAAAAAAATAAATAAATAAAATAATTTATTCATATTGTAAGACTCTCAATTATTGTAGGCTACATACAGTATCAGCTTTCTGGTAAGATATAAGCCCATTCATTTTATAAAAATAGACATCAATCGTATTTAATAAATCTGCTTATCAGATAAATCGGATACAAATAGAAATGAGACTTGTTATTTTGTTTTTATACCACGAAAACGACAAATGCAATAATGCAAACAACAGCAATGCAGCCAAACCCGAGGGAAAACATATTTACAAAAATATAATTACCTATATAAATATAAGTAGAACATTTTTAGTGAAAACGAATTGGTATTCAAAATTCAAATATTTAACAGAATAAAAAAAAGGTGGACTAGTCTTTGTAACACTGCGTCAAACATGCATCTCGTTGATTCTGACGTTTCAAACTTGACTCGTTAACAGCTATTCACAGAACACTACATTATTCACAACACGACATTGAGTATCGCAGTTGTACGACGAAGCTGGTATTTTTCCGAATGAACGTTAATGATTATAATATGTAAATACATTATATCATTTTAATTATTTATTGAAGTTAAATATTAATAATGTGTGTTTATCAGTTATTTTAAACAAAATTGTGCTGAGCATCAAAATCAACAGCCGTGCAACGGCTGCAAGATGTAATAACGGTTTTTATAAACTTAAATATTAACTTTACAGTGTATAATAGGTCTAGAAAACTTTTAGTTTTGCGTGAAAAACGTAAAAACCATATACGAATACACCAGTTTTGTCAAATATTCCATTAACATTACTAATGCGAGTTTATCAAAAATAATTACTAGTTTTGATCTAAAAATCAATGTGCTTATCAAAATATTTTAAACCGGAAAGTTTGAATTTAATCGAAACGATACACCAAACAGGATATTAATATTCATGGGAATTATTTGAACATTGGAACAATAGTAATAATTAATTTGTAGTTTTTGTGTTTACGATTAAAAGCCCAATGAAGTATAATAAGAATATGTAAATAAAGGTAGTAGTCGTCGATTAAATGAAAACTATGTGCATTAGATAATAGTAATTAAGTTTATTTATTATGATAACTTTTTGCTCAATTATCAATGTTACGTTCGATGTTCGAATGAATAGTGAAGATTATTTGAATAAAATTACATAAGCACGTCATATAGTCTATCCACCTCTGGCCGAGAGTTCCGTAAAAAATAATATAATAAAATACAATCTAACGATAAGTAATACAAAACTTACTCGTCCGGTGAAAAAAAAAATTTAAAAAATTCAGGAACGTTTGATTAATGTAGATGTTTATCTAATTACTATAAAATAGTTATATATCCACTACAATACTACGTAATCTTATTCATGTTATAAATGTGAACATTGACTTAAATTTTAACTATTCCGTTTTTGTTAAACACTACCCATGCCTGATGGATAAAGTGGTTTGATAAAATAGAATACGATAAAACATCAATTGAAAATTTGAACTTTGTAAATATGATATTTAAGTGTAATATTATGATAAAACTAAAAAATGATTGTGCCTATTACCGATACTCAATACTACGAACTCGGAAATAAAAATGGCACTCTTCTTCAACTTTATTCAAGAAATCAATTTTCTGTATGTTCTGAGCCATTAGTAGATATTTTAGAAGTGTTGGCCACCAAAAAATCTTTGCGCGAAATCTCTAGAAGCACAATAATTTTCCGGTGGTCAAGGTTTTAGAAAATGTCAGTATAAAAGTAAATGTTTAACAAATAAGTGTATATGTAAATCTGGGGTGGTTCTTTGCAACTCCAAGTGCCGCCCACATTTGAACTGTTCCAATAAATATCTGTGTATATTTCATTTTTTTTCGGATTAATATAATTTTATATTTTTTGCTACTACTTACTTTGTCCACAGCACACTGGATAAAGTATACAGTACCCATTTCCGTACTCTACACCAGCGATTCTCAACCTTAGGGTCGCGACCCAATTGTGGGTCGCCAATAATTTTTAATGGGCCGGCTAAAATTTAAAACGTTGATATTTTTATTTTATTTTTGAGTCTTATAAATAATAAATGAAACAGTTTTCGTAAATTCTTCTAAAAGTAATTATTACGAGTCATTCACAATATTGATAATTGGTACTAAGGCTTGGATCATATTATTATTGGATCACCATACTATCATACTAATTTTGGATATCTTTAAGCAATGAGTATCCTAATCTTTACGAAGAAGCATTAAAGAATTTAGTTCCTTTTGCAACAGCATATTTATGTGAATCTGGATTTTCGAAATTAACTGCAATCAAAACCAAATCAAGAAATAAACTTGATGTTGTACCCAATTAATGTAATATTAATGTAATAATAATAAGACCTATTATTAGCGTAAGTAATATGAACAAAAAAATTTATTAAATTAAGAGTACCCAATAGTTATTTTTTATTCCTCCATTGAACATTTATTATAAAAAGGTCGCATGAAAAATTTGGAAAATATCTTAGGTCGCCACTACACAAAGGTTGAGAACCGCTGCTCTACACGTAACATATATACAGATAAAGTTTCGTATGGCAGTATCGAGAACATGTAGAGCTTGCTGCGAGTCTGTGCGGCATTTGGTCATAAAACATGCTACTTCACAGATTTAAATATTGGCTTTCGTGCGTATCACACAAAAGGAGAATGAGCCGAAGATTAAATGGATTAACGAAAGAAGAATTAGTATATAAAGGCGACATATATGGACGTAATCAACCGGGTAGTGGGAAAAGATACTTAGAAAAAAGTACACAACTTCGAATGTGCTCTCTTCGTTTCACCAGTAATGCATTTTTCGCCTCAGCTATTAATGTGTCGTTATGACAAAAGTACAAACTTCATAGTTACAATTTAACCATTGCATTTCATTTACATTAGATCATAGATGACAGTAGTAGAAACATTGCATGTGATCGTATGTGTACGACGTGTGAGCGACCGATACCAATCATTGACGCCTGATTTTTTCGCGTGTCCACTACATGTTCTTCGAGCTGCGGTTTGAGATATCGAACGGAAATATGTGGGCTGAGGCCCGAGAGTGAACAATTATTGAACCACGTACGTGGTTTTAATAGTTCTTCATTCTTATACCCTTTGAAGCTCACCCCAAGCATTAAATCTCAAAATCATGCATTAACCACACCAACTATATAGTCGGTTTACCGATTGACTTAACTAGTTTAACAATCAACTTAGCCTTAGCGTTTTCCAGCTAATTTTTAAAGTTATTTTGCTGGTTAATTTTAGAATATTAATTGAATTTTCACACAGATGAAGTAATGAATACGTATATAATACCAATACATTAATAACTGCAGTGCGCATAATTTTCATAAATACCTATTTCACAAAATCGTTTATGTTATAATTTAAGTCTTAAAGATTACAAAGCGTACAGTATTTTTTTTGTTTTCCTGTCTTCCCGATGACTAGAAGCGCCGATCATTCAATAAAACAATATTATTTTCCCGGTTAACTTATAACTTGACATCCGTGTATCGATTTGGCTTTGATTGACTCAAACTAATTATATTCACCAACTTGTCATCAATTTTGCTGAATCCAACGCGGGAACATCTGGAATAAACTATTGTTTGCCATCTCCAAATGGCCTACTTCTCACCTAAAAACAGCAAAAACCTCTTCTGGATCCGATATTAGCACATTACCAAGAACTCCTGTAACTACTATATTTTGCTGACACATTTAAATTTTGAAATAATGATGTACAACGTATAAGTCACTTGGAATAATATTATTTATTATACAATATTTTAATACATTAACTTATTACTCGTATTTGGTACAACTGTTCGGAACGTCACTTACACTACTTTTAGGTATATACACTAATAAAATGCTATTTTAAATGAATTTTTGTTACTTATACATAAACATTATACACCATCGTCCATCACAAATGGCGCGGATTTTAACCTGGAGGCCGGTATTACTACAACAGGTCTACGTTTACAACAAACGGATTCATGTATATTATGAATTGTATATGATTAATGAACACTTTAAGCAAATTGGCGAACATAAAGGTTAATTTAAGTAACTTAGTTAGTGAATTATACCAGATCGGACGACAATAATAATGCGTTTACTCTATTACTAATGCTAAAAGTACAATCAATGTAAGCAAAAATGCATGTGTAACTTATTTCCGTGTTGATAGGTGACATGCAATTGATTCAGTTGCCAAATAGTAAATGTAAAATATATAAATCTATTAAAGAATAAGATTTTATAAATCATACAATTTATTCATAAGCAGTGCTAATATAGTGACGTAGATAATAGTTGTAAAGGTTTGTATAAATGACTGTACGATAAATTAAATAATAACTTTATTTCATATTTTGGAAAATTCGATTATTATTCGAGTACAGAATAAATAGATGGTACAACAAAGGAACATTGTGTTAGATAAGAATAAACCCGTGAGGTCGTAAATAATTTAATAATTTAAAGTACCAATAAGTTAATGCGTAATGTGAATAGTAGTACTTAAACTTTGAAGTTTCGTTAATAATCATAACCAGAAATTATAAACTAATAAACTAATCGGCTGCATTTATGGGTAATGTGTATTTATTGGACTTATCGATGTCCCCAATTAAAGGTTCGGCAATTACAAACACTCCGTCTGACTCTGAAGCGCTTGCCGACATCGGATATGGTCCGTCATAATCTTTCGATGAACCCCTAGCGCTGTTGACCCTGTGAAAATACGTTTCATGGTGAAAATGTAAATCAATATAAAATAATATTTCTATCAGCATTGTTTAGGAGCACTCGACATTTTTGCACGATAAATTACGATAAATATTAAAATTATTATATTATTTTATAATTAACTACGTATGTTATCGACTGTTTTTATCATTTAAAAAAAAAATAAATAAATGAAATAAATAAGTATAACTAGTAAACATTTTTTAAACGATTTTATCCTTTTTCCACGGTCGTTAGTAGTTTTTATTTATATGTACCTAACTGTCTACTAATATTTAATGTGAACGTTTTATTATAATTAATTTTTTTTTTTCAATTTAGTATTCGGTGAATGTCGAAATAGTATTATTAATCGTGCGCAAAGAAATTTGAATAACCAAATTATGCACAGCATATTAATTATCTCCAATACTTTATACTAGTACAACTTTTTTTCGTACATAAATAAAAACAACATTCTACTCGCATTCGAACGAGAAACGTAAACAAGTGCATCAAGTCGTATATATATATAATGTGTGGTGCGTACTAACAAGTAACTAATAAGTGATTATGTCGTCTTTTTGACACGTTCAAGATGTTTTGCAACGATCTTAGCGGAAATTTGCATTCGTGCATGTGCACTTATAGCGTGATAATATGATGTGCAATAACTATAGTATTTATAAGCACACAAATGGAAATGTTAAAAACATATTCACCGTCGATTACTGTAGTTATATATAAAACAAATTAAATTAGGATTGTAAAAAAAATTGTAAAAAAAATAAACATATATATATATATAAGTTATTATCCCGCTACTGTGAGTACTGTGTTAGCAACTTTCCAAATGGCATACCAATTTTTCATCACCGTGATCGCTTGTTTTATTTTGACGTACAGCTTCTTCAAATCGTTGGAAATCTTTTTGATTATTTCCTCCACGCCGCCGTCGTCTTGTTTCTCTTGCTTGCCGAACGGTCGCCTGAAATCTATCGCGTTGCTCTCGTCGTCGTCACCGTCGTCGTTGTTCCGGTTCAGAGTCCGCCACGTGGAGGCGAACCAGTCGGACGACGCGGAGTCGGCCCCCGTGGTGTCTTGTCGGTCGGTCGTGTCGTCCGGCTCGTCCGTACCGTTGCTGGCGGCCGCCGCCGGCTTGACGAGCCGGGAGAACTCCTCGATGTCCTTCAGTAGCACCCGGGCCTTCTCGGAGTCCGCGGGGTCGTACGACCGCGTCTTGGTCAGACGGTCTAACAGCATCCAGTCCTCTGCCGGTCCCACTTCGTTCACGTCCAGGCTTTCCCTGTCCGCCTTCTCGTCGGTGAATGGAGGCGGCGCCGGTACGGCTTGGCACGCGGCCAGCACCGTCAGCAAGGCGACTAATGACAACTGGAACACGGTGAAAAAAAAGTGGTGTCACGGCGAGTTTACAGTGAAATAATAGTCGAGTGTACACGTCTGTCGTGGATCCGGATCACCGTAACGAGTCCGAAGCTCGACCGATAGGGGCGGGTGAACGTAGGGTTCACTATCGAGATTTCAAAAGCGTTCGGGCCGACCGGAAATTTCAGACGAATTGCGCCGAATAACTTATTGGTGAGACGATCAACAACGTATACATGAGAATTGAGAGAGGTGTGCGGTAGTGAAAAGGTGGTATGATTGAACAATAACGAATAACTTATTATTTGCTGGTAAGAGTTGAATGAGTAATAACTGAAAATAGGCTATCGACACCCCTTACTCACCCGAATTCACCGCACCAATACTGTTTACAAGACACATTTTAAACTGATTCCCGGTTTAAGTGTAATAAATAGGGACCGGATTTATGTGCACAAAAAATCCTCAAAATATGCTTCTAAAAATGCTGTAATATGCTACAAAATATGCATTTATTTTTAAATATGCACTAAAAATTGAATTGAAAACGTTTTATTTAAAAAAGTATTTTGTCGTCTTCACTAAGTTCGCCATTTAACAATCTTTATCTTCAATCTATAAAATATTAGCCCACATTAATAAAAAGTGAAAACAAAAATTGAATTCATATTTTACCTTATTGCACTGGATTATCAGAAGTTGCTTAATGTGTTAGGTTAGGAAAACCACGAAAAATAAATATAATATGTGCTATAGATAGTAATATGTGCTATAAAACTACAAATATGCATTAAATATGCATTTAATAGGTAAAAACGTTGAAATATGCAAAATATGCAAAATACAACTAGCGTTATTTTAATAAGAATTATCTAAATCGGGCACAATTCTCATCAGATTTCACAAAGCTTATTCCAATACATATATGCATTTGCATATAAATCCGGTCCTTAGTAATAAAAGTACGTACTTGCGTAATATTTCGGCGATTTCACATCTCGTTAATCGTACAATAAGAACTAATTGGTAAGTACACTTCACAAATCTCAAGGTGGCTGGGCTTTCGTGCGTAATACATACGTATGATACGAAAACGAGTATTGACCAGAACTATAATATGATATTACGAAAAAAGTACCTAATACGTAACGGCTTCAAGACCTTTCACGTCGAGACAATTGACGAATTGACCGTTACATTTTATTACAATACAATCATTTATCCGAGATGAAATCGTGGACCTATCAGGTTAGGTATAGGATTGCTCGCGGTGCACTGAACATTAGGGTGAATCGCGTACGAAAATATAGCAAAAATGTTTTGTTAATGTTTAGCTTTAGACATATATATATATATATTTATAACATCAGCTCTAGAAGACAAAAAGCTGGAATGACTGAGCTATGGAACAGGCCATTCATTACTCATTAAAAAAGAAAATAACTCTTCGTGCAAAAATTACGGATGGCCATTTTCATCGTAACTCCGGACAACATTTGTGCGACCTCGCGAGTGAAATATAAAAGTGTGTTAAACTTATTGATCGACAAACTTGTAAATCCATACCGCCTAGACATGATGGCCATCCAGCACTATCGTGGCACTGATACAATATCGTTATTTATTTAATACGTATATTATGTACCGTGTATAATGCGTACGCTGTATAAACTTTGGACGAAATTATACGATTCGTTTTCCTTATAGTTGTATTTTGCCGCGTATTGTTTCGTGCACGGTGATATTGATACTTCATTAAAAACATTTAAAACTAATAATATAGTTTAACGCAAAATACGTTATATGACCTCAAAAATTACCTGCTGATCTTCGCATAAGACCATACAATAATATTGTCAAACCTCGGAATATTCGAGAATATGGAAAATTACCAGTTTTATTATTTAACGATAAAGTCTGACATATCACACCGTACGTGCTTTTTCGGTGAAGGACGTCCACTTCGACTAGGCAGTCTTACTTATCTGCTTGAGCCATATATTTATTATAAATACGCGTATTTGCTATTTAATTAAATTAGTAACCATTTAATGTTACGGTTGGTAAAACAATTATATTTATTTAAAATCGTACCTGAAGTGATTAGTGCACATTGTACAGTGTGTGTATACGTGTACGAAATGCGCAGTATAAATATAATTAATTTTAATTTAAAAATGATTCAATTTAATCAACTGAAATTGTTCGCACCTTCCGACAATCCGACACTCGTATGTGCTAATAAGATCGTATCCGATCATTGACAACTTTGAATTATATTGCCAACGTTTTGTATTCTTCGAACACAAACCACTATAGTAGTCTATAACGTGAATTGACATTTGGTACAATTTCTCGTGAAATATTAACACAGTCTAACTAATTAATACAGTCCAACTTAAACAAAATTCAAATCTTCCAATCAAAATGCCTCCGTCAAATAACCAAAGCTCCTTAATATGTATCTAACGACACTCTACACAAAGATTTAGCCATTCCAACAGTCCAAAACGACGCAAAAACTTTCTACAAACGCACACACTCCAAGTTCCACTGCCATCGTAATCCCTTGATCTCCGAGCTATCTACCAACGCTATTCCTGGTGACCCCAGAAGGCGTCTAAAACGTACCTGGTGTCGTGACCTAATCTAAAATTGTTATACCTCTACCTCCCTTCAATTTTGTAATCCCACCCTCTCTTACTAGCAAATTAAAATCCTAGCCTAAAATCCTAATCTTAAGTGCCTCCAATGGGAGGCTTCTTATCTCCAGCCACTCAAGCCATACCACCTCCATCACATGCACTTATTGTAAAACAACATTTACAGATTGTGTATATTTAAATAAACGTTAAAAAAATATATATTAACGAATAACGAAACTTATATTTTGTGAAATTCAAAAAATCGCATCTGTTATTCTATTATTACTTACTATTGACGTGTTTTTCTATCGACAATAAATTTAAAAAAGTCTTAGACCATTGATCACGTAACAATATATTTTACATTATAAAATCAACGCTAATACCTAGATGTCTTGTTTAAAAAACAAAACGACTCTACGCAATAAAGTTCGTCGCTCTACTCTTTTTCCAAAGAAAAACCTCAAAAATTTGGTCTCCGCGTTTCCTTCTTACCAAATTCGAGTATGTGGTTTATCGGAATATAAGCACACATAGTTCGGAAATATTTTGAGAGAACAATTCGTTTAGATTCATATTCTAAATTAAGACTCACGAATATATTATCAACGTGACAACGTAATGTATAAAAGTGGATTCATTATGAAAACTAACACGTCTACGCGCCAATAACGCTCGAAGTACTTACGCTATTGCAATACAGATGTATTGAGGTACCAAAATCGCTGTAGCTAATCTTATTGTTCCTACTTGCTTTTATTTAATCTGCAAAATCGATTATTCTGTAGATATAATGACGTCGGATACTCGATTTGACTATAACATACTCAAAAGTATAAAAATATCATTATCAAGTTTTGATTTTCCCATTATTTCGCCGATGATCAAGTAGAGAATACGTTATACTAAACGAATAATACCACAAAAATACATCATCGTAACTCCGGCCACAATCAAAACACTACGACCGCGCGGCAATTTATTATTCATGTTTTATTCTTGTATCATCAAATGTATATAATGTACGAGTTGATTTAAAACTGTTCCAAAATATGCACGTGTAGTGCGTGTAAAAATTAAGTTGTAATTTGGCTCAAATGTCTTAAAAAATCTATATGAAACTATAAAGTGTCAAAATATACCAGTCGCCAGATAATATACATAACATTTGATTACCTATTAATTAAAATGATGGCCAAGTTTATATTGAAACAACAACGTAGGTAATACATATAGAAAATCTAATCGGAAGTCTACACTCTATATTCTATAGGTTACTTTTTAAAATCAATAATAAGATTTTAACAGAATTATGAATTATGATAGATATTATACTGGAGTGATAATTATATTTATTTTTTTGTATTATGTAATATTATAAAATATATCATCGTTTCAAATAACGTACAAGAACCTAACGTACTATTTGAGAACACCTTAACATTATATTAGATTTAAAAATATTTAAATACAAAATATAAAACGAGATGTTAATAATTACTTAAAATAGGTACGGTACCTTATACTTAATTAAATCACTTTTTAAATAAAACGATATAATATAATAGATATTCTGAATCTGATTAAACAAATACTAAAAAAATTAAATCAGATTTATTTTTATATAAGAAAATTTAAACATGTATTGACGTACAACTAATATTGTTTTGGGTTATATTTATTATTTGTTTCAGTTTTTTTTTTAAAGTATGACTAATTTATGAGATAATTTTTATTATTGAAATTGTAATTATTTTATTTGAATTCAGCAGTCCCGGTATAATGGATTTGGAAACTAGTTATAATTTTTAAATATACTATACTAATCAGACACGAAAAAAATTGACGATTGTCTATAACTGTTAATAAAAAAATAAATATTAAATATATAATACGATAGTATCTCAATAGCGGTAATTTAACGTTAAATATTCGCAGTAAACTATACTAAAATACGACATTAAACCAGACTTACCATAACGATCTTCATTTTTCTGTATCGATGTGGTTTTGCGTCTAAGCTCGCTAGCGGACTGAACAAGACCGGCGTCCTAGCGTTGGTCTTGGTACCCAAAATCCTATAAAAGGAAGACCTTGAATGGTTATCTATAAACTTATTGTTTTCGCGCACTATTAAAATCGGATGCTCTCGATTAAACACGGCGAATCTTCTGAAAAAGAAAAACGTTTAATAACAAAAAAAATTATATAACATTATAACAACGATTTGTCGCACATTACACGGTCTGGCTTTTTGGAGTCTAATGCGGTGGCGGCAGGATGACTACAGCAGAAATTTGTCGATGCTAAAACCTTGAAACGTATACATTTTTCAGGTAAACCAAGTGAATCTGATTATCTTTCTCTCTCGCTTCGTATGACTCTGTAGTATCCGATCTGGATTTCAATGTCGTCTTGTTTTTTTTTTTTTCTTTTCAAATATTTACGAGATGGTTTAAAATGTTATTACTATTATTATTATACATTTAACTGCTGACGCGAAGTAGAAATATTAATAAATAATGTATTGACAACATTGAAAAATATGAGTTTGTGCCAACGCGGTAAGAATAATTAATGGAAATCGAACTAGCTGAATTATCAACTAGGTATAAAATATAATAGACAAAGATCCATTACTTCAATACTGTTTTAGGAGTACAATTCACGTGACGTTACAAGCAACAAAACACTCGATATTATGTGTGTATACATGTATAGTATACACACATACTTTCACTGTTATTATAAATGTATAAAGGCTGTGGTGTGCCGGTGCGCCAATGAATATTACTCGTTTAAGGACTAATCAAGATGAGCCACTGACGTCATCATGTCCAGTGTATTTGTTAAGTTAAATAAATGTGTACAGCAGGTGTGTTATAACTTTTAATAGACGCTATAACGTATTATAAAATCGTATTCGTGAAATATAATATATCATATTTTATATTATATTATTCACCTGATGTTCACCCAACACGTAATATTTCGATCGTTGTTTGTCGTGCTAATTTATTAATATCAAGGTCACCGATGAAACACCGATGAACAGGAAATAGATATTTAAGGGCAAATCTAACATTTAAATATATCCTTACTATAATCATCTATAATCTTGTGCTACAAACAACACATTATTTATGAGTTGTTAAGAGGCACTTGTATTATTAAATTACTTTTTGGAGAACACGTTTTTCTAATATTTGACTCATTTTTATAAAAACTCAAAGCAATAAATTATTGTAGCACAACGGTATTTAGCTATAATAGTTATATATTATACATTAATAGCTATACGAATCAAAATCTATTGTTACATTATACATTTATGCATACTAAGTAAATGAGACGAATTCGATTTTAGTTTTCTTATTACGTTTTATTACTATCAGTTAGTTAAAAAAAGTTATACTTCTTCCTACAATGGAACACTTTATTTCTATTATATATTTTTAATTAATTTTAAACATCAGAACAACGAAATAGCTTTATTGAAAAGTCCATATGAAACCCGCAAACAATGCTTCGTAAATTCATCTGATCTCCGTGTACCTTCTATAGGTGTTCAAATCATTTTAGATACACATCAACAAAAAACATTTGAATACCAGACTGCGTAAAATGTTTGCTCTATAAATCGATATCTTCTTCGTTACCACAGCACAAGATATACCTATTGACTGTGTTCATTGTGGTCAAGATAAAAATATGTAAAGATATACCGTTTTGTTTTCATAAAACTACATTATATAATGTTCTATTGTCGTATTATAATATTATGCCTACAGTACATTTATAAAATTCACCCAACACAAGAAAAATAGTAAACAAAACAATATTTTAAAGAAATACCTTATTCATTTTTGTATGCATTATAATGTCAATTAGTGTATAATTGGTTAAGTGAGTCACTGCAGTATACTCGGTAAGGTACGATTATCACATTTTGTTCCTCACAAAACATGAGTAATTCAGTAAACAGTTTAATGGTCATGCGTATTCCAAATACGCCTGCAAATAAAAGATACCTATTTTGCTACTCGTAATTGTTTAATTTTGAAATTCTAATAACAATAATAGAAAACATGATAACCATTTACTAGGTATGTTGTATGTTAAAGTGTATGAAAAAATTAGTCATTTTTACTCATAAATCGGTATGATAATATATCACGCACTTTTCACAAAAAACAATTCGTAGATTGTTAAAAACATTTATGTTGGAAACAATCTTTTTCAGATGATTTTTAATAGATATTCAAGTTTATAAATATAGTTATTTTTTAAAAAACTATTTAAATTGAATTCTGTCAACATCGTCTGTTATTATTTTTGTTGTAAGTAAACTAAAATTGTTTATCGGCGGTTTGCGTTTGCCGTTTGGGCCAAACATATTGTAATGTTTTTGGACGACCTTTTAAAATATCCTGTTTTATTTTTAATTTAATTTTAACTCATTTTCCCTCTCATTTTGAAAAATATTATTAAGATTATTAGTTTTTTGTTTTTTTTTCGTATAATTAAAAACCTCGAATTAAGTTAAAATAATATTAAAACAATGAGTTTATTTAAAAATTAAAAACTAAGTGTCTAAGATTTATTTTTTTGTTTACACATTTTTGGCCTTTTAATTTTAACCTCGTGTGCTTTAAAAGAATAATTTCACCTTTTTTTTTATAAACTTTTTCTTATCTAATTCGCCCAAACTTATGACGCTCATTATAAGTCCGTGGTAAACAAGAGCGCAATGTTATTATCATTTATCACTGCATTGATAACAATTTCACAGACGCATATCCAGTCAATTGAACAATTAAATACGTAATTAATAATACAATTTGAAAAAAGTAGGGACTTTCATTATACAATAGTTCATTGTGCGTTACACACTTCAGAGATGGTGAGGTTTTATGAACACCGTGAAAAAATCATTTATCAATCAACGTCATCATATCCTGACGTGGAATATTTTCGAAGACAAATTTATTGAGATATTAATGATCCTTTGTTTGGTCGTTGTACTCGTAGCTGTTCTTTTAGATTATACAATTTACCGCAGTAGATGCTGATGAAAATTTAACTACATAGCTAGTACATAACTAATATTATAATTAAGATGTTCTCCGGATCGCAAAGGTGTTCTGCAAATTAATTTTCTTCCCTTTTATTTTTGGGATTAGCACGAATCAAGTCTCTGTACACGTTCAAGTCTATTCCAAACATGAAGAAGGTGCATTATGAAAAATTTGCATATTGTGTTCAAATAACTGCTGGTAAAAACCTTTGTTCGCAACAAACTAAAGTACCTTTTACAAAATGGAAAGACGCAATCGAGCGTTTAAACCGAAATTCAAAAAGTGAATATCATCAATTACCCACTGTATAGGGACGGACGATTTTAAAAAATAATAGAAAATAAAAAAAAAATTTCAATAATAAATTAAATTGATTCTTCTCGAAAAAAAACAAGTGTTAGGAAACCGAACCAAACTTTTTTCAATTATAGAAACAATATAATATTATCGCGAATCATCGCGACAACGGTCACATGTAATATGACAATAGTTCCGAAATAAATGGCGGAAATTGTCGAACATCATTAAGATTTAAACGCCATCGGATTCTAGGTATATTGAAAAACGATCCACAAAATGTAACATAACTACATTCGCTTCTTTTGTAAGTCCTAATATTCAAAATGCATTCGTACAAATGTGCGGGGAATTAATTCAAGAAAATGGAATATCAAAAATCAAAGCATCAAAATATTTTTCGATTTCAGTGGATGAAATTCTAGACATTTCCCGATTGGAACATATGTCAATTTGTGCACGTTACGTTAATATCTGAACAACAAATTGTATTAATGAAGACTTTTTGTAATTTCTGGTAGCTTTGGTAGTTCTGGTAGTTCATTTGACTGGCGAGATTCTATCTAAAACGATAATGCACCAAATTTAAAAACTTAGCTTAGAAAAACAATATACCGTCGGGCAAGGATTCGACCTTAGGTCCCTCGTAGAAACTGTTCAGTTTATTCTAATTATAATAGCCATTTTCGCTGTGATATTTATTATACTTATACGTTTATGAATAAATGTTAGTAATTTAATATACATACAAATGCGTAGTAACGTAGAAGCACATAACTTTGAGTTTCAACATTTTTGAGTTTAGATCTAGAACATAATTTAATTTTGAAACGCAAAAAACTTTTTTTTCGACTTTATTTCATATGTTTATCTTAAATTCTTAACCCTTTTTGGACCCTCAAGAGCACTATAGCTTGACTATGTAAAATGGCATTCAAATAAAACAAAATCTACACCTTATTTTATTAAAACCCATATTAATCGCGTAGTTAACAGTACTAAAAGATTTTACTAGTTTTCAAAATGTTTCCTTCATTTCGGAAATAATAAGAAAAAATCAAAAATCACCACTATGATTTTCGATTTAAGACATAGTGCAAGAGACTTAGGGGTGGATTAATTTATTCAAGTGTTAAAAAAATTATAAACATCACTGCTATGCCAACATACTCTAAAGTCCAGACTTCAATCGGAAACTAAAAGATTGTATTGAGTATTTTCTCAGTTGTACTGGTACTATAGAGAAGTATAATAGGCATTGCTGTTATTTTGTTATTAATTTACAAATTACCAAAAAGACGGGCGTAACGTATAGGCAAAAGAGGTACATGACTGTAGTAGGAGACGGTATTCTATGAACTCTTTCTCCTGATTAATTAAAAGTTAAGTTATTTTGATAAACAATAAAGTTTATAATAAAATAAAATAATATTTCTTCAAACAATAATGGATGTGAGACAAATGAATACTATTACTAAGCTTGTTTACAATTTTTTCCTTCGAAAAATAATTAAGTGAAATTAAATTAAAAGAAAAAGTGAATCCCAACTAAAAAATATACGATACTTTGCCTATACCTACAAGAAACTTATTGTTCAGATATACCACCCAATAGTCCATTCACAGAAAAAGTTAACCATCATTATTAATCAATACATTCCTCGCTCCATTTATACAATCTAAAGAATCATTACATCATTACTAATCATAAAAATAACCAATACTGCTATATATACACAGATACATACTTGTATAATATATATCTGTGCATAATTAAAACGTAAGGTTAGCATTAACATTGACTATAAATACCATTTATAATCGATGGTATTAATCTATATTTTCAACCATAAAGTATTATATAAATAATTATTCATTTTATCAATAAACATGTACTAGTAGGTTAAAATTTAACACTATTTTATTGAAAAAATCAAAAATTGATTTCTCTAATAGAGGACTTGAATTCTTTACACAGTTCAACTATCCAAAAAATGAATCAATGCGATATATTATTTTGCTTTTAACACAAAAAAATATTTTGGCAATTAATGATTGATATATTACTACAATAAATTCAAGGGATTGGCAATTAGTTTCTACGGAGGTCCTTATAATTTCAAAAACAAGGTCCAGAAAAAAGTTATATTTTTGAACTAAAAAACATAACTTATTTAATACTTTATAAAGTTTCTAATAATTTCATTTTTTAAAGAGAAAGTACATACTTTGTCCCGAGTCAGGTTTTTTAAAATTTGGAACTCTTGAAGAACAATTAATGTCGAAGAATGCAGATTTCTAGGTGGTGATTCAAATTGTGACAGTTTTCCAATCTCAGCAAAGTACTTAAATCTCTTAACAAATTCTTCATCATGACAAAAAACTTAAAAACACATAATAGTCAATGCCGGAATTCTTTTTATACTCAAGTATACAGCAATAAACAATGAATGTCATTATAACCACCAACCTTATCATAAAAATAGATCAAATATCTAATACTCTTAAATTTGGTGAGAATTGACGGGTTATGCGAGATACAGTGATCTTATTGCTGTAAGTCTCACTATTTTTTAAAAGTCTGCATCTAAAATATAGTTTGATTTGTAAAACAAGTAATATTAATAAGACCTATGAAGGTAATTATTTACAATAACTCTATGAATCTAATAACCTAAAATGAACTTAATTTAATATTATTATTTATTTGTAAGCATATTCAACCCGGGGAAAATCTTATTAAAGCTCGTACACATTAATGATTTGAAAATTATGAGATTTCTAATAAATGCTAATATTGATAATAAATGCATATTTTGAGTTGCTAAGATTAATTTATATAGCATAACAACCAAATGTCTTGTATACATGAAAAATAAACAAGTGAATAGTGCGCATTGAAGAAAATACTAAATAGTGCAGGGTTTGATTTTTGATCACAGTTGCACAATTTTGCCGTGTTATTCTCAATCAGGAAAGTGTTAAAACATTCTAAAAATTACCTACCCCGAGCACCAAATAGACAACATTTCCTTTCAGAAGAGTACCAGATTTGTATAAATCGGAGAAATCATTCTAGTCAAAATCTTGTATAAAAAAAAAAAAATTATAAAACCAATACATTCCCTACTTCTAAATCAGAGTCTAATATATTTACAAAAAAAATATTATGTGTTGAGATAAATGAATAATAATTATCATACATTTTTTAACCAAATAGTTTTGAATAATCGAGTCTCTAAAAACTGATTTGTTGACTACAGCCATAAATAAATAACATACTGTTGGAATAATTGACAAATAAACATATACATTAAATATACTACAGATTATAATTTATTGAAAACTAAACATAACAATTGGTTATAAACATTATTATTATTATTATTATTATTATTATTATTATTATATTGAAGCCACAACAACAAAGATTGGCTTTTAGAATTACACAAGTAGTATGTGTTTAATGGAAATGTCAAGCTGCTTCTATATTAAGTACACATGAAAAAGGGAGTTTTGAAGATATACAATGTTGCTTTTTTGATTATCTTATTTATTTATCAATAATTACATAATTTAGTTATTCAATTAATTGATTTAATAAAAGATTAAGAAATATTATACACTAATCGGAGGTCATCAGTTTATAGAAGAATGAATAGCCTAAGAAGAAATCGGTAATTTTCTCTCCATGAAGTTCTTAAATATACATTTGATATAGGTAATCTATATATATATAAAAATGGAGACAAAAAATTCAAAATTGCATCAGTTGAGAACGGCTGGGCCGATTTGGCTCAAATTTTTTTTAAATGATAGAGAATGTCGGGGAGCGGGTTTATAGCATAAATTATGGACCAAACTCCTGAGAGTTAGAGATTTAGAGACAAAAACTGAGTTACACCGGTGGCGCCCTCTGGCAGATGAAAATAAAAATAAAAATATAATATAAATAATAATACAAATAATAATAATTTTTGTGAGTTCACATCGTCGAAGGAAGAACTCATTACAAAAGTGTTCCCAAGCATTGAGGTCAATTATAACAATCTTGATTGGATGAGTGAACGGGCAATACTAGCAGCGAGGAATAAGGACGTCGATAGCTTGAATTTTACAATTCAGAGTAAAATTGCTGAAGAACTGCGTTCATACAAATCCGTTGACAGCACGACCGACGAAAACGAAGAGGTCAACTATCCGACAGAATTTTTGAACTCGCTTGATGTGCCAGGAACTCCATAATTTACAGGTAAAAGTGGGATCGATCATAATTATGTTGCGGAATCTAAATCCTCCTAAATTGTGTAATGGTACACGATTGTCCGTCAAGAAACTGATGAACAATGTAATACAATCAACGATCATCAAGGGCAATTTCAAAGGGGAGGAAGTCCTTATCCCACAAATTCCGATCATTCCAACAGATCTTCCATTTCAGTTTAAGCGGATTCAGTTTCCCGTTAGATTGGCTTTTGCGATGACAATCAATAAATCGCAAGGCCAATTGTTGGAAGTCTGTGGGATCAATTTGGAATTTCCATGTTTTTTGCACGGGTAGCTGTACGTTGCCAGTTCGCGTTGGAAAACCGTCTTCGTTGTTTATTTTTGCACCAGAAAACAAAACAAAAAACATTGTTTATCAAAATGCAACATATTGATTTCTGTAACAATTCATTACAATGGAATACTTGAATTTTATTATCAATCTAACAGTTAACATAAGTTCAATGTTACATAGGTGGAAGACAATAATATAATGTAGTTATAAACTAAGACTAATACTGATACAAAAATATTACAATGAGGGCTTAGTTATAAATTTATGATCTAAAAATCTATGTCACAATTGCAACACTCATAAAGTCATAACAAACTAATCTTGCCAGGTAATAAACCTTTTAATTAAATTATGTTAGACGTAAAATTATCAATAAGATATAATACTAAAAGAAATTTCAATAATGATATATAATGTTAGTTTAATTGTTACACTTTTATAATCAATATTTTTAAAACAAAGTTTACCTTTATGTCAAATATCAACAATAATTAAAATAATAAATTTACTATTTTTAAGTGTTTAGCTAATAGGATGAGTTTAGGAACAAATGTAACTTTTAATATAAAAGTGCTTTAATTCGAAGAATATAATTCAGAGAAACATTGATTGAAAATTGAAAATGATACTTTATGTTTAGCATGACAAGTCGAAACAACTGATATGGCACAGATAAATAATTAAATAAATTGAAAGCCATTTTAACTTTCTGAAGGAGATATATAGTATTTATCAAAATCTAACCCAAACTCAAATATAATAATTAGCCATTTTATACCAAGGGTGCAATACATGTATTTTATTACATTAAAAATATAATTAGTTACTTTTTGGATATAAAATCATTAAATATTAGCTATGGTTTAACGAAACATGGTCAAAAAAAATTATTTAAAATCTGGTAAGATCCAATTTAAAAAAGTATTTTGGTTGGTACCTAAATACATGTCAAAAGTATTATGTTCAACACATCAAATATTAAATTGATTTTAGATACATTAACCTATATTTTATATTATTAATTAATACATCATTTTCTACTAAGCCATAATATAAATAAAATACTATTTCTTAAAACAGCATTAGAATCAACATAAATTTATAACAATTTCAAATAAACTAGGATCAAAATATATTGATAAAAGATAGTTGATTAAGAGATGGACAATTATTACCAAATTGTAAATAATACATTTGGAAAATGTATGATAAATTTAATATAAATTTATGATATCAACATTAAACAGATAATGATAATGAAAGAGATATTAATAAAAAATTTTTTTTGTATGATCTTCTAGCTTTAATATACAACAATAGATAAAAAAAAAAACAATACATCCTCTCTCTCTATTTACATACAGTTAAAAGTATGCACCAACAAATAATGCAAAACGTCAAAAGTGGAAAAATGTTCACAGGCACACCTAAGACCCAAAGTGATATAGAATCTTCTAGTTATATGGAACAACACGGAACATATGTACTTCCCAATTACAGCTTAGTCTTTACAGCAGAATCTACAGCCATACCAAAAGCGCTTGATCTAATAGCTGAACACCAACTCCAAAATGCCATCATTTTCATTGACTCTCTTAGCACTGTTAAAAATATTGAAAATACAAACAACTCATCAGATATAACATACAAAATAAAATGATAAAAATTACAAAATGTTTTAAATCCTCGAAATGCTAGCACAAAACACGAACATCTGAAAATTTTCCATAGAAATACCAAGAAAATATGAAGTGATAAAGTAAAACACAGAATGGGGCACACAAAAATGTCCCCACTGTCATCAATTGTCAGAGGAAGAACCCCAGTTTGTTTAACCTGCAGAGTACAAGTCACCACAAAACACATTTTAACAGAATGCTGAATACATATCAACACCAGAATATACCATGCATCCCCAAATCAATAGCCAAAATACTTGATAACTACCATCAGTCAATCAACAACATTAATTTAAATAATTACATATATTCATCACTGCCTCTGGAGTACAATCAACTTTAAATTGATTATACCAAATTATGTGTACATCCAATGGCCTATGCTTCCAAGGGTATTTTTCTTAGTAAAAAATAAAAAAAGTATAAAACAAAAATATTTAAGATTTTAAAAAAAGAATAATTTTACCAAATACCTATTGATTTAATTCAGCTTGTACATCATAAGACATTAATGTTGCAGTTTCAACTATTTTCGATATTTCCTGAAATTAGATATACAAAATTTTTAAGACATATTTTAACATATTTTATAAATAAATATTTATTGAAACAAAAATATTAGAATAAATTCATTCAATTTAATACCTTTTGGTGTTTGTATAGCAATATCTCCGTACCTAAAAAATTAACTTTAAAATATATATTTAATAAATGTTTAAAAATATAACCAAGTATAAGAAACATTTAAATTTATAAAATATTTGATATTTTGCTTTGAAAACTTAGTTGTGGATATGAAATTTAATAAAGATAGTAGCTATAAATTTAAAACGTTTAAGATTAAGAACAGTACTGATGCTAAACTAGCAAATCATTACAATATTGATATATTTTAGATATTGGAAGAAAACTGATAAAAATTCTTGATGGTAATATCCTAACATTTTTTTGAATAGATAATTTGATCTTAGATTAACTTCATCTATAATCTTGAATCTATTATTATCATTATGAGCTATCATATAAATATAACGAATAAGTTACCAACAAAAAATGGTTACAAAAAAAAAAGTCAAGATAATCAGAATAATTGTTAACATTGTTATTCACAAAATATTTTAAGAAACGAAATAATGAATAGGTTAAAATTAAAATATAATATCATGATTCCTAAAAATAGCATGCACACCATTTTAATTTATAAATAACTAAAATTGAATGGCAAGATCAATTCATTTTAGAAAATTGCAAGAAAAAGTATTTGGCAACTAATAATTAAATAGAAATTAAACAATATAAAAAACATGTAAACAGAGACTCGAGTTATTTTAAGTGTTATATATAACGACTAGTTTCGACCGTTGGTCATTGTCACGTTATAATCGTATTTATGTTGTACATAACATTTTAAATACTCTTGGCATAATATATTACTTATATTTTTAAGATAATTCAATATGAAAAACATTAGTTTCCACATGTAAGGAACTCTTGTCTGAAGGAAGCTCTCAACCTTCAGCAGGTTGGGCAATTCTATCGACCGGTTATAAAAGATACAGATGAACGTTTTAATACGAGCATTTTTCCACACCGCAGCTATATAATAATGTTCGTATTATATACGGAATGGGCGTGGTCTAGACCATAGATAATGATAAAAAAAATAATAATAAAAAACGGCAAATGGTTATCCTTGGACCATGGTCATTGGCACGTGAAGTATAGACGTATAGTTCAATCCTACTCGATACACCATGATGCACATCATTATTTTATTTTACACGAAATTACAGATTAGACTTTAAATTGCATGTTTTATTGTTTTGCTGCAGTCGGTAATTTGTTTTATAATTTAATAAATTTTTACGAAAACTGCATCATTAGTGAGTGAATGTAGCTGAAAAACTATTAAGAATTTTCCCAGATGGTTCTCTAGCCATCTACCGCGATTGAGTTCATGTACCGTGGAGAAGAGTTGAACGTCCGGCCATCGGTCTCAGAACTACATTCACCTTAACAAAACCTGCATAGCTACCTTCTCGGTCGACGGTCGTCCAACCATTGCAGTTTATGTCCGTGCAATTATATTTATATATACACGTAATGTAGTTAAATCGCGTAGGTACATACACAATGATAAATAATACATCGTGGACCAAGGATATATGTATGTAACACAATACCTAGAAAAGTATAATTTCACATATCCACTAATGCTATGTAAAATAACCCAGACTAACCATTTGATAAATATTAATATTCTCAGTTGGTTGAAACATTTTAAAATAAAATACGTAAATGAATATTGAAATAATAACTGTCGCCAAGTAAAAATTATCGTTTATTTACTAGCGAAGTTATTTGATAACTTTTTTTTCAACTGAGAACATTTTTCTTTAAGAAATGTAAGAGAATGCATATAATTTTAAAAGATGCATGCAACTAATTTTGAAATAACTAAGCGTCTCGACAGTCGGGAATACGAGAGTGAGCAGCTATATATAGAGTGGCTCGACTGAAAAATATTCAGTATTCTTCGAGACTAAAATATATTTTTTTTCCAATAAACCAGTTTAAGACAAATATTTACACGGTTATTACCAAGCGGGTAGAATTTAATTATAAACATTCCACATATTATCCAATAATTAATAGTAAGAATTAAAGTAGCATAAAAGTCGTTCACTCATACTCCTTATTGTATAAATGTAAATGACAACATTAATCTATATAATACATTAAAAAGTACACAAAAATATGACGATATATTATTAAAATATTGAAAATGTCTTCATAAGGTAGGCACATAACAACCGCTAGTCATTATAGAACATGTTTTAAGATATTTATAATTTACCAGTCCAAAAAAAGATTAGACCTCCTGGACACATGAAAAAATATATTTGGCGTTAATAACATGTAGTAAAAAATTAAACATTCATGAGAAAGTAATAACTATAAATAATTAAATTATACGGAAGTTTATACAGCCATTAAATACACTTAAACGCGAAAACATTAACTGACATCAATTTTATCACTTAAATATTTTACAAACTAATAACAATATTGCAAAATAATTATTAATCGGAAAGTTTTTTTTAACAAAACATTGAATAGTACAACTAACTTTAATATTAAACGCATAACCAATAATCACAAAATGCACTCATTCATTAGGATTTCCGGCTCCAACGGAAAAAAATTATGCACCTCAATCGAAGATAATATTGTAACGACGTACGGAAACAGTCACCACCGGCTGCGAAAACAAATTAAAACGCAATCGGTGGTGGAGTTACCAAAACACGTTACAAAAATGTTTGAGTTGAAATGAAGATAATCTCGTTGGTTAAATTGTGAAGATTTGCGTGAACAAAGTGAGGAACTTCCAACCATTGCGGGATACAAAATAAATACAACGCCGGCAATGGTTTGGAGTTACCACAGCTTGAATCACGATTAAGTTTTTTCCAGCGTCTCTCTTCCCCTCCACGGAGCATTTTTCTTTTTTTATAATTATTACTATTATATACCTAGCATATGATGTTTGGTGAATACCGCTATGCCAAATTCAGCGCTGATTCAAGGCTATTTTCTCAGGTTCAATAACTCTTGGTAACCTGTACATGCCGGCAGCCAATCATAATTGACTACCGCTAACTAGTAATAACATTCTTTATAACGCATATCATTATTTTCTACTTTTAAATCTTGAAGATTAACTATCAGTTTATTTTTAGACCATAAATTGACTGCTACAAAAGGAAAAAATAAAAATGCATAGATACTAAGATATTAAGAGGTCAGTAGAAGTCAATAACCTTAAGAATATAAATGTAAATTAAAAGACATTCGACCAGTCGGTTAAGTAAAAGACTTAATTATAAATAAATAATAAAATTGAAGTTAAACAAAAAAATGTAAATTATAAAATTATATATACTTATTAATCAGAAAAATTAACATATCATTGAAGACTATTGAAGTCTTTACGAATTCAATAAGAATACATTTCAATGAATGTATTATAATTAATTTTATAATTTATCAATCATTTAAGAAACTTCAAAATAAACTTTTCTCGATAAAATTAATTTCGCTAAAATTATTCAAGAAATAAACTACAAATAAATATAAATAAAGCAACCACAATATTAATGATTAATTTAAAAATAGTTTCCAAGAATTGAATTCTACACACTTTATCTACGAACAATACTCAGATCAAGAGTAGACTTTAAATAATAGATATAATAATTAAATGAAAGGTATACACTATAAATAAATCAGAATAAAACCACGTAATGGAATTGGAATACATGGGACAAAAGAAAAATACCAACATTTCAACGTATTTTCATCAGTTTTGGGGCAGATGTTTGGATGAATAAAAGGGATGAGCACAAATACTGTAGGTTGTCCGAGGGGATGAAAGGGAACAAAAATATTATTAATCGATTCTTGGGTACATTACTCTCTTATGAAATTAAATTCTGCTTGGTACACACACATAAAATTAAGTAGAATAAATAATTGTAAATAACTTATATAATATAAAAAATATAAACATAGGATAAGTGTGCAAGAAAGTGAGTTTACACGAATGTCGTGACTTTTTAGGGGTTAGAGAAAATAATAGAATATACTATATGATTTTGTATGTATGTGTATAATACGTATATTATAAAAACAGACGGTTCATTCGATTGGGGTGACTCGTGGGGGTTGGGCTAGGGTCGCGTAGGAAGCCGGCTATGACCTTCAAACAACCAACACACGCACACACAGGCTTGCCATCTGCGTTCACTTACTTTTTTAAACATTGTACCGAACTCATAAATACAATTTAGAAATATTTCATTTTTAAATATATACGAAATAATACACAGCACTAAAAACGCGAATTAACACCAAATACGTTTTAAAACAAAAATAAATTCAAAACATTTATCATTTAGTACGTCAATAATTCATAATAAACTAACCATTAATTGTATATTAAATGCTTATAAAGTTTATAATTTTTAAATGATATACAACTCAGATATAGTATTATATGAGTCGCAGGCACCAATAAGACTTGAAATAATTTTCCACGTGTTCGTCAAACACTAATCATACATTATTCGTTAACCATTAGTTTATTACTAACCACAGCTTGGAATACTGTAAGCATAAATAAAAAATGAACAAAATTCGCTCTTACCTCGATAGATATTTACAGTAGACAACACACATACATGCCGGACGAGATAAATAAAATAAAATGAGAAGTCGAATAGCAAGGGACGCGGACCGAACGAAAAACTAAACTGCCGGCAACTGAGTATACTTGTGCGGTGTGCACGCCGCTCGCCGGCAACGAAACATGGTAAGCGGGCGATGGCAGGGGGGACGAATGTACTGCAGCGGCTGAAGGGACATCCCCTCCAACGCCGTAGCGTTATAACCACATATACATACGGCGCCAACGCCCAAGGGTAAGGGTGAACTAACCTAGGGTAAGAATTTTAACAATGGTCCCCGCGCACGCACGATATTCAGCGGAGGTGGTGGTGTAGGTCGTTCTATCGTCCTAGGCCCAAATCCATTATGATTAACCGTTTTTTTTTCAGGGGTGACACAACAATACGGTGGCCTGGTGAGAAAATACGACGATTCACATTGAAATTTTAACGAAATTCAGAGACCCATATGTAAAAAAAAAACCCCTCTCGAACAGCCACAAATTTCAAATTATACACAAGACAGATGGTCGAATAACATTATTTCTCAGCTTGAATAAGCAATCTTATAAATTCAATAACATATAAATTCATGAGACTCTGCTGTCTTACACATACGCCAATTTAATTTACCTAAAATCGGTAATTAAACCACATTTTATTTATAAATAAATAGTCAGTAGTATAATAAATAATGTAAGAGATCGAATGTAAATTTATTATTACAACTCATATTCGAAACAATTGGTTTTATGTAAGAATTCCAAAAAAATGCACACTGGTTTGTTGTTAAATATTACGACTAAGAATTAATAATACGATTTCAGAATAAATTATATCGAATCAGCATATTTTCGTGCTTAACTAAAAGTATTTAACTATTACATTTTATTTTATAATAAAATATTTTAAACACGATAAATATAGGTAAACCAAAAGTCATGTTTAATAATGTAAACAGAACCAAAAACTCAAAATTTAGTATCTGTAAACAGTTTTTATTTTCATTTAATCATCGAAATATTTTATATTACGCACGCATATTATAAACTATTTTAACGATTAACCATATTATACTAAAATCTTTTATTAATTTAAGCATTAGTCATAATCATATGAATAATATAAAGTTATTAAAATATTGAACATAATAATGAAAACAAATAATTTAAGACTTAATCCATAGGAAAAATAATGTAAATTGTGTGGTTTCACAAACTATTTCAATCCATTAAAAACTCAAATTAATTAATATCATAATATATAGTTTCTGTTTGGTGATTTGTATAGATTTACGAAAATAAATAACGTAAATAATGAGCAAGAAATATTTAACGTGTACAAAATATAATTTTCCTAACATCCAGAATTAGATTGTGGACATCGTAACAAATAAGAACCCCAATGAAGTAGGAAATTATACTCCAACGGAGCACGAGTTGTAGTTTAAGATAATACAAGAGAAAACGATACATACATAGATCCGTGTTATAATTAAATTATTTTCACAATAGGTACAGAGGTCTAGTTTAATACTCAGTAACAGTTTAAATAAACACGATTAAATGCTAAAATACGTGAATTTCACGAAATTACGGTGCAAAACGTATTTCGATAAAAACAAAACAAAACTGTCACCGCGTCAGGGAGGAGAAATCCAACGATTTCCGAGGGAATGAATTATTTTTAGACTGGATTCGAACGTGAATCCGAAGATAAGACGATGCGTCGATGCCCGCGCGCGGCCTTGGGCCAACACGAAATCGTATTCAGACATACCTTGGAACAGACTTATTATTTATACACGCTGATTTTTCCACACACTCGCGATGTCCGGCTAGGGACCTTGAGCGGTGGAAAACTACCGGGGCCGCCGGCCGGCCGGCATTACGTAACAATGCCGAACCGATTATCGTAAGGTTTCTCTATACGACGCGATACAGACTATTAACTGCCAAGCGCCGAGCAAAAAACCAAAGACCACGACGACTTAGAAAATATAACGTTAATTCCGAAAAGTTATATTCAAGGAAAATTAGAAAGACAAAAAAAAAACCTTACTATACTTACCACCTCTTGTTGTCACTCCGGGAAAGGGGATGTTGGAAGTGAATAAAAACACGTAATAATAAAACAGACGGTAAAAGAAATGTAATGGAATACTCGCGAATAGGGGAAAAAATAAATAAATAAAAAAATACTACATGACGGACAGGTGGTTGTCGTGTAGGATACGTCGGCTGGTGGAGGCGGTGTTGTTCGAAGTCCTTGACAGTCCAAGAAGACAATGGGAGAGAAGAAACGACGACCTCAGCCCGGCACAAATCATGGTCAAATGCTCCTCGTCTGCGGCGTTCGCGAATGACGCTAAACCGGTCTCGCCCCGCGACGCGCACGCACACATGCACAGGTAAACGCAACACGAAACGCGGAGGGAAGAGGGAACGAACAGACGCGTCTTAGGCAGTGTTGCCACTACGGGCGACTCGAAAACGTACGGACGCGGCGGCGGCGACGACGACGACCGCCGCCGTACGTCCGTCCGTCGCAGCAGCGGTTCCAGGGATTCCGGTGACCGACCGTTTATTATTATTATTATTTCGCCAACTTTTGTTTTCATCCGATGTTTGTGTGGCCGCCGTACGCGCGCAGCTCTGTCTCCGTCAGTCCATCGCTCTCTCTCTCTCTCACTCGCTAGCACATCGCTCTCTCTCTCTCACTCGCTAGCACATCGCTCCCTTCCTCCCAGACGGTCACGTACGGCAACGGGAATCCGTCGACCGGTGTCGTCGTCCGTTCCACGAGTTCTTTCGCTCGAAACCCGAATTCTCGGTATGCACCATGCACGCGCGACGACGGCGGCGTCGGTAACGGAAGGAAGCGCGGAGTGAGGACTGCACCGGCGGCGGCGACCCGTCGCGCGATATAAATTCTAAACGTATATACAATAATAATTATCGTCGGATAAAACGACGTGATTCGTTCGCACGCGGCAGGAATACGATAATAACACGAGTTACAGTAACTCTGTTGTCGAAACACGGTCCCGGTAGTACCACCACCACCACACGTTGTGTGAGAAACACTATTAATAACTCTCCGCGTCGGATATTACTCAAACAGCTTTTTTTCCACCCGTGTGCCCGTCGTCTTCTTCACTTCTCTCTCGCTCGTGTCGTATCGACCGTCGAATTTCCGATTATAGAGGATCGACGTTTAATGTGTGTGGTGCCCCCTCGTCGTCGACTGGTTATGGAAATAACAACGATCCGCCGGTGGGTTGTGTACGGTGCATATAAATATTATATAAAAGATATATTACATAACGTGTTTACAAAGGAAATAAATTTGCCCGGAATGAGTTTAAAAATAAATTATATTTTATACCTTTACGCGGAGTGCCGGACGCGTTAAAGATATTTAATAGTATCGCATTGAACAACTGTGGGACGGCGCGGCGGTTTTTGTAATTCGAAAATATAACCAATAATCTAAGTCCTAAGTACTGTTCACCTTGATGATCGGCTTCCAATCACATATTATAAAATAGTAAATGGATATTATTATAATTCATTGTGTAATATGTTCTCTATAGCAATTTTACTGAATGAAAAAATATATTCGACACAATCTCTTAAAAAATAATGAGAGTATAATACAGATATTATAAGATATAAAACCTAATATGTTAGTTAAATTGTAATTTATTTAGTATTACTTTTAAGTTTTAACTCACGACAAAATAAGTACATTTAATAAGCTTCAGATGTAGTTTTAAATACATTAGTAATTACGTTTTATGAGTACTTACATAATTAAGTTAAAAACAACTGAATAGGAAAATATAATAACAAGTCTGAGATGAATTGTACTTCAAAATTGAAGTTTTTTTATTCTAACATCCAATGTTTAATATGTTTACATAAATACACATTACACCCTCTTGCCTAATAATTAGTTAAATTTTTCAAATTGAATCATTACGTATATATTATTTTAATATTATAATATTTTATTGCATAATCTACACGTCATAAATTAATATTATTTTATAAGTTTGTTTACGAAGTAGGAGTCGGTAAAAAATTGAGAAGTGCACAAAAAAAAATGCAAATAATATAGTGAAAACAAATGAAATGTTCATACTACCTTTATAAATCGTAATTCAAATAGCCACCAGTTAACAAAAGACTATGTATAACAATATTATTTAAGTGAATAAAAATAGATCAACAATAAAATATTTTTAGTTTTTTTCACAGGGTTCATATTGTTAATGACGAAGCACCTTTTGGTCAGCTTGCCCACGCTATTTCAAACACAATGCATCTCGAGATTTCGAATTCGGACAATTTCAACTATTACGAAGAAAACACCGAAACGAAAATAATAATAAGCCATAAGCCTTAACATTTCAGTTTTTACTTAACTACCTGTATAGTCAATGTTCTCCTTCGAATATCGAATGTTCCTATTCAAAAGGTCTCCTTACAATAAATATAATGCATTTTTACCTGCAACAGCCACAAAGGAACACATTTTGATCATTGACGAAGGTATACCAGCCGCCGGTTAGTGCTGCTGACACGATTTTCAAACGATTTCATGAGAATTGTATTAAATACGAACACCTGGACATCCGCTGTTCAATACAAGGTTCCCAAATTTGTAATATTTCCTGGATATCTCATAATATTCAGTACCATATTTTTATCGTCCAATATTGGTTTTATTATTATATTTTTCTACCTACAACATTACAAAAGTAAGTTTCATATAAATGTAAAATTAGTTATTATTACATATAATATCTAGTGTTCACCTATCTAACATTTTCCCATCAATATTAGGTTGTTTTTATATAATGGTTCTAATTATAATCCTCATTAATTAATTTGTTTAATTGGCCGAACACTATAATAACCGGATTTTTACAGAGCATAAATTTAATTCATTCGGTTTCTTAATTAGATGTCTTATTATAAAAACTGAAATTTTTAAAATTGATAATATATAATTTCTATAAAATTATAAATTCATACCTGATATTTATTAAATTATTAAAGGTAATCAATTTATTTCAATAAGCACCGAATAATTTTTAAAATACAACATTATTCTATGCTATGCTGTACATTTTACAAAAATTATTTTAATTCAGTCAAAATGTATATACATATTTAAATAATTTATTATTACAAATAATCTTTACTCTTCAGTGTTTTTCTAAAATTAGTCATAAGTTACTAATTTCCTAATTTACTATTATATACACTAGTATACAATATTAAAAATAATTTGTAATGATATTTTGATAAAAAAAAACCTTGAATTTGACCTTAAATCTATCGTTCTATCAAATTAGGGAAAATTGGATACCGTAACGTCTGTAAAATATTTTTTAACTCGACAACAAATATTGTGTTTTTATACATACATTTACTCTTCATGCATTAGAATTAAATTTTTGAAAATACAAAACAAAATCTGCAGTGTTCTTAAAAAGGCAATAAAAATTGTTAACAAAATATTGAACAATAGTTAGTTACTTTTAAAAGATTATGTGCATTTTACTCAACAACATGGTGATCAAATTTACCAAGATTTTAATATTTAGTAATAACTATATGCCTACATATTATGTATTTATATAAATAAAAATAGCCTAGCTTACATTACATAATATTTAACCATATAACACTAAAATTTAATATATCGAAATTATAACTCCAACGTGCATCAATTTTATTTTGACTGCAAATATTTTAATATATAAGTAATTCAATATCGAGCAAGTCCGGATATATGACCTAGTATAATATAAATTTTAAATCGTCTTTTAGAAAAAACCATTATGTACGGAATTTAGTTAATGCAATAAAATGTGATAAATAATACTTCAATAATAACATAAGAGCCTTCAAAAACAGAGATGATACATTTAATTAAATACAAAAATGTATTCAGAATTTCCCAAGAATCCATAAATACGTCATAAATATTTAACTTGAGAATTCGAAGAAAATAAAACTTATATTTTTTTTATAACAACATTATAAACAAAATATGTGTTAAAATATCTTTTGATTATAACTCATTTTTTTCTAATATTTTTTATTTTTTTCGAATATTCTTGAACTGAAATGTAAGATTCAGTTAATATGATAACTTTGAAAATGATAAATAAAATCAAAAGAAATTAACGAATATAAATCTAAATCAAATTATTATTTAAAATTATTGATGATCATAATCCGTTACTACATATTTTTCTTTAAAAAATTAACAATAAAAGATATATGAATCCAAGGGAGACAGGATAAATTATATCTATACGTAAAGTATTATAGATAAGTTAAATACCATACTGAAAATTATTTATATAAATAATATTAATTTGAACATAAAACTAGATATTTTATAACACAAGTAATTTGTCTATAATGCTGAATACAGAATAAAATAAATACATATAGTTTATATGTGGCTCGTATATTCCAACCATTTGTGGCTGAGATTGTGTAAGAAACAATCTGAAGGAGTTCAGTGATTCGTGTAGCCGAACCACCAGCATGTGCCCTTGACATCGACCAAGTTGAACGTCCGGAGGACGACGCTCGTCAACGTCTTCAGCCGCCACCGCTGCTGCCCACCCGCCACGCCCGATGTGCCCCCCTTATTACTCACACACGCGCACGCGCATATAAATTAGACATACGAATGGAGTCCCCCCCCTACTTTGGGTAAGACAGACTTAATAGTACAAAGATATTTCCGGAAAAAAAAATAAAAATGGCGAATTACATTGCAATCATCATCAACCATCGTCGTTGCCACTCGTTTATTATGCAATTTTTTTCCTTTTTCTTCCTATATACAGGTTAACGAACCAAAAGAAAATCTACCGTGCCGGAAAACCGGTTTTCGCCTGAGGCTTACACGCGCACTCAACAGTCTTAACCAACCAGTAGTCGATGAATACTGCTTGTGGCATAGTAAAAAGCACGAAAGCTTTGTGAAATAATACCACACACGAATAAAGACTGTACATTTGATTAAATAAAATACATCTAAATTAGTAAGCTAGTTACAAACTAAAAAATCTTTTAGTTTAAGTTTTTTAAGGATAAAAATATTTGAAGGAAATTGATTAATTTCTGCTATTTTTATACATAAAGTCTGGATCATTCAGTTAGATTAACAGAACTACTAATCAACAATTAAATAGGTTTTAAAAAATGATTTAACTTATTAGATTATTTGTTTGAAATATGTGTTTAAATTGTTTTAATAGTTTATTTATTGAATAATAATGATGCAGTTGAGGTATTTTTCTACTAATCACCAAAATTAGTACTTATAATATCAACATTTTAGAACACAGGGAGACGTCTTATCTATTTGCACCCGATTTAATATTAATATTTTAGATAATATTGGTTGTTAAAGCAATTATCTATTATTTGACAAATAATCAAATTTTAAAAACATTTGATTTTCTTTCGGTTAATTTACGATATTATAATCATTTAAACATCTCATTAAAAAAAAACTTTATCAAATTGATATTGGTCTAAAATACTAAAATAAGCTATTAAAAATACTACACAAGTGTAGAAACAATGAGTCTGATATTTTATAATTTAACTCAAATGTCCCGTTATGAATGTACAAAAAAAAAAAACAATTTGAAACACGTAGTTTTGACACAAAAATCTAAATCAAATGTGTATGATAACAAAATAAAAAAGAACTGGTTTGATTTTCGGGTTTTGGCATCGCTGAGATCATTGCACTCTTACATCAAGGTTATTTGCCTCTATATTTTTTATTTCTTTACATGGTTAACCGTGTACAAATTAGAAATGTATTTAACGTCATGTTATCAAAATAAATGTATCAACAACGGACTCTGAATAGATGAGGCTTAGAATTTTTTTTCAGATAGAGGTACTCTATACATACATTTCAGTTTTCACACGGTCTCACAGAAGATTGCAAATCAATATAAATAACAGTTTGACAACAAAATCGGTGACATTTAAAATAAGTTTTATTTATTTTTATTCTCACGGCCCATATACATTTGTAGCATCGTTTTTAAATGGTCCGCGGAAAAAAAATTAATGGTAAAAGAAGGATATTTTCTTTTAGAAATAACAATCCGAAAAATAAAATGAAAATTCATGAAAAAATCTTTCTAATACTTATCAAAAATGATTTTTTTTAAAATAATTTGCATTACAAAATTGTATTTATCATTATGTATAGATAAATAAATGTTTATTAATTTATCTCTATTCATCACCATACATAAATAATGATTTAAATGGGAATTATGAACTACAATGAAATGTAAAAAAGTGAAGCTAAAAATTCATTTTTATACACGGATAATGAGCAAGTTGATTTTGGATTTATTTTTAAATAGTACACTACAAATGGTTTTATCTTAGTCTAAAAATGTATTTTTTATTTAAGTCTATCTCAATTCTATAATCAATGGTCCATCTAGTCCTAGTGTGATATATTGAATTAATTTTTCTTAATCAAGATATTAGTAAAAATATTAATATAAATATGAAACATTATATTTATTTGGTCAATATCATATTTAGTGTAATTTTAAGTGTAATGATTGCTATTATTAAAATTAGATTATGTATTTAACATTACCAATAGGTTTAAATTTTAAAACTGAATAGTTGAAAATATGGATGTCTAAGACTAAATTATTTTATTAATTACTTGCCTGGCAGACATAAATATATTATACAATATATTCATACATATATATATGTAATATAAATACAACCTACAGTATCCATGATCATAAGTCTTAAAATATTAAAAAATACTTAGTCCCAATTATAAGTTAACACCATATACATATGTATATTTATAACTCTCATTTCAAAATATCTATTAATACTCTTAATTTGTGCTACAGTAGAAAAAAAAATTATTTTAATAATAATTACCCTACACTATCATTTCTTTGTTTAATATAATTACTGAAATCAGAAATGTTTAGTAAAATGTATTATCCAATAATTAAAATAAAAGTAAAATTATTCATTTTATGTATAGATTACCTCTATCCATTAATGAAATTAATTTATAAAATAAAAAATGTTAATTCTTTAGTTTTCTATATTTGTTAAAAATAATTGTCTTCAAAACCTTTAAGTTAATATTGAAATGTTTTTTATAATGTATACACTATTATCACATAATTAACATCATACCAAATTGTTTAGTTACTTTAAATGTTAGGCAATTATAAAAATAACATTACTATATCAGTACAAAAATTGCTTTTTCAGCATTAATACTCAAAAGTTTGTCTACTTTTGAGCATGCCTACTGAGCTACAGGAATGGTCAGAAACAGACATAACTCCTTGCATAAGGCGGACACATCAGCTATATAGCTGTAAATTAAATATCTCGCCAATATTATCATACACTTATAATAAAAAACAATGTAAGTATGTTGGTGTCCCGATGTTTAATAAACTGAGTAGAAGCGTAGGTAACATTTATAGAAAGAATACAACCAGTTTTTGTTGGGCTAATAAATAGTAACACAGAACCACAAGTAAATAACTTTAAAAATTAACTTGTCTCCAGATTTCTTTTTAAAAAGTTACGAATTTTTTATCTTATTAACTTTTGAATTAGATTCTAAAATGTATAAATTACTGTATATATTATTTAACCCTATTTGTTGAACTATTATATTTTATTTAAATAAAAGCTACACATTTTTTACTTACATTATGTCCTACATCAATTTTTTGTTTAAAAATAAAGTGACCAATAGCTTAATATAATATATAATTAAACTTAAGAGAAATAAAACTTGCATTTCATAATTTTAATAATAATCTAAAAAATGGACAACTTATAACAACATTACCTGGTTTTTATAGCCAACCATTTTATTTTAGCATTCATATCTTTCTATTACAAAACTGACTGCATATTATTTCTTTTCTTCAAACTGTAAAAAAAATTTGATATTTAATACAAATATTAAAAATAATATGAAGTGAGGTAATAAAACCAAATCAAGAATACAACAAAGCAAACAAGACAGTGAAAACCCAGCACCATCCAATTGACATAAGCTGATGTTTATCAATATTCTTATTTAATATTTAGGGAATATTCATATCAAAAAAACACATATATTGTATATTAAAGAAATATAATCAGCAAGTTAACATTTGAATGCAATATATTTACAATTACCAATGAATCATATATCGTAAAATACAAAATGTATAAAACGGTAATCAGCAAAATTGAGTTACATAATGATAGTAATACCAATCACGGAATTTTTAGGTAATTCACACTATTATGGAAACATAAATTACCAGGGCTCATAAGTTCATGCACCTGCATGTTTTTTTTGCTATACAGGAAAACATGCTCACTGAGAAACAAATTTGTTTCACAACAATAGTAATAATAATATGAAGTTTAACAGTGCATGTTTTGGGTGTAAGGGCATATTTGTCATATAGTATTTTTTTAGAATTATTAGCACATATTATTTCTTCAAAATTTTTTTTAAAGAAATATTTGAAAACATCTTCTTTATTTACTTTCCCGTTAACAAAATTATAGTGTTTGTTTTGAAATTATTTTTATTTTTGTGTGAATACTTACACAGGTTTTATGTTTTTGCGTACCACGGAATTTATAAAGCTTTAAACTTTACAAGTATCAATTTTATTTTATTAATTTTAAGTGTTAAAATTAAAATGTACAAGAATTAAAAGGAATAAAATACTTTTAAAATTAATGGATATATTCTTATTATTTTAAAATTTGCTCATGATTTTTTACATAATGCCAAATTATGCATGAACTTACGAGCCTTGCACATTACAAATCATTGTTTCAGTTTATAAGATAAAACATTTAACAAGTTAAATTACATACCCCAATGTAACTATAAATAAATCATATAATCCAATAAAATTTAGTTCTTAGACGTTTTAAATTTTATTAAACAAATAATAACTCATACTAAAAATCTATTCCTTAGAAATGTTTGTTTTAAAAAATAAATAATACAAGATTACAGAGTATTGAATGATATTTAATGGTTTAATCAGATCCAAAAAACAATCAGTATATTAAAATTAACGACGATTACTATTTTAGAGATATTGTATTGTTTACACTCTTAAATAATTATTATGGATGATCGAAAGCGATTAATACAGAGTTATCTATCAACTTAGAAGACTATTAGTTTTACATGAGAAATAGTAATAGGTGACAATACATTGTTTGAAACTTCAACAATTAAAAATTGAGTGACTAAATATATTTTTATATTGATACGAAAAACTTTATCTTATTTATTATTTAATACAGAAACTAATCAATTTCAGAACAATACAAAGACAAATTATCTAGAGTTATTAAAACTTTTAAAAACATTTATAAAAGTATATCAATTAAATAAATAAATTATAATAAATTGTTTACCTTCATTGAAATGTATAGCTTTCTAAATGAAAAATATTTCCTTTTCACAGCTGTACCTAAAAAGAGTAAAAAATGATTTAATATCATAACAAAAATACTAAAAAACGTATTTGTTCTAGTGTAAAAACATGAATGTTAGTACACCTTATTAGTTATTAGCATTTATACATTTCATTTATAAATTTAAAAATTATTTATTAAACCTAATCTATTTGTTTTTAATTGTAAGAACAAATATTAACTAAAAAAACATAAGCATTTATTGTTAAAAAAAAATATATGCCTTCCAATATTTATGTTTAGTGGTAATCAATTAAATAATACAGGCTTGTGTATTATGTGGTGGAAGGTACTATCAGAATCATAAAGAAATAAAACATACAACAATTCTAAGGAAGATATCACTTTTTAATACTTGTTATTTTATTATTAGTATAGATGGTTTTTACAATAAAATGTTGTAAGATATATGAAATAGTAATGCCAGACTATTGACGGATATTATAGAGTAAATATAACTATTGACATCAACAGTTTATTTCTTATCAAACTTTTAAAATATAATATATTACATATTACATACATTTTTTTAGTTTTATGTAATCTGTGAAATTAATTTGTCCATCCAATAGACATATTTATCATACAAATAATTTTAGACCTAGGCTGATAATTTCCAATTATTTATCAAAATAATATTATTGCATAATTTATTTATCTCATTAAACACCTAATCACTATGTAATTTGTTTATCAACAATGTATAGGTATAATACGTTCCATTGGAATCATTTATTTATACAAAAAAATTAAAAATAAACAATTATAACCCTGAACACTAATAAATGATTTATTATTCAATAAAACATGATTAATGAATAATACAATTTCATAAGAAACTATTTAGTATTTATCAGGATATAAATCAAATTATTGAAAGAAAATGTTATGTTCCATTCAATAAAATTAATATATTTTTTTTTTAAACTCAAATATTTATAAAACCATGTACATATTCTGTGCATAAAACTACATAAAAATTGATAACATTTTGATTTCAGAATTAACAACTACTAAAATTACAAAATATACAGTGCATTATTAATACAATTCAAAAACAGTCAAGATTTAAAACAAATATTGAATGAAATATTTATACAGAGTTAAATAATTTTAATGTTTCAGTTTCTACAACTTATTACAATATATATTATATAATGCAGCTAGAGCTAAGAATATTATTAAGTAGTGTTTCTGATTTAATTTTAATATTTTTTATTACCTATTGATGAATAAAACATTATTAATTTGTTAAGTAAATATCAGTCAGCACGTCTAGCATAAGAGTAATGCTGCCGCCTGTCAATAAGTCTTAGACTTAGTAAAAAAAACCAAACAAATGATTACAATTAAACTTTAAACTTGAATGGAAGCCGATTATTAAACGTGAATGATTAGGATTATTTTTTAGAACAGACCGCCAACTAGAGGGGTTATCCTCGAATACCATGCGGATTGCTAAGTAAAAATCAATACCACGAAACCGACGTCCTCGTGTGGTGGTCATTAGTACACGTTTCGAGGCAATAACACAGTTTAATGAACATTAAAAGAGATATATTACTGGTACTAGAAAATACAACTGCATACATGTAGCCATAAGTATGATAATGTCTTCATTACTTAAATAAGAACCCCGAACGTAATGCCGATGGCTTGCGCCACGACAAAATTCGAAACGTACCGTTGATGGACATTTTGACGTCACGATCCATGACGGTGTGATAAAAATCATTTATCTCAACCGCAATACGCCGGACACGTTTCGTTCACACATCGCCGTCGAAGACCTTTGGTACTCGGAGAGGAAGTCGATACGTGAAATTCAAATATACCGATGAAGGTACCATGAACGTACATAAATTTGACGGGAAACTCTGCGGTCTGCGACAGAACGGTAGAGTACTGTAGAAGAGAGGAGGAGACAAAGCGCATAGCGCCGCCGTCCGCCGGAACGCTGCCGGCCGCCGGGAATCCAACGAACGGCGGCGTCTCTCCGGTCGACCGGCCTTGAACAGTGCGGCCAACCGCGGGATACGGTAGTTACTAGTTATTGTGGTGCCCGATAGAAATGAAAAAACACGATAGAAATATGGACGAATAACGTATAGTTGTACTTCGTCGACGATCATGAAATATGAATCGTTTTCCGTTAAAATCGAGTAGGCAAACAACCGTGAAAATTTATTTTTTTATTCCGTTCGATTAGTGGTAGGATCTATCATTTTACATCCCAGATGTTCTCTTCCGCTACTTAAATGGTCACTCTGGTCGACAAAGACGCACGTCGTGAAACACGAGGGACGCGAACGCAGTGGGGCGCGGGTGGGCCCGGCGCCGCAATGGCCGGTCGGATCATCACGCGCCCCTTATATTTATAGAAAATTACTGGTTTGATGAGACAATTTTATAATTAACATTCACATTCACGATGATCGACACGCACGTATAACGAATAAGTCGAAAATAAATACTTTATATTATGCATACATTATCAATAATATCATTGGCTTAGGTAAATAGTTATTATTTAATATATATTTTACGATCAATGATTGTATCAAACGATATATTGTATAATATTTAAAACAATAGACATTAAGACTCATCTTGTTCATTATAAATATAATATTTGCGAAGAAAACGTTTATCATAATTTATAAGTTTTAACTATTTCACTACCTACTTCACTTAACACCGCATGTTTGTAAACAAATATGATAATTTATAATATATAGGTACGTGAAAGGTACGAAAACCCTCTACTAAATTATTTAATTTAAAAAATGTTAGTTTAGTGCATTACTACCAATTACACTGTTGCACCACATTTGAGCATATTGAGAATTAATTATAATAATATGTATCCAAGTATTGAGGGAGTTGTATGGTTCATATCCCTTCAATCTTCTATTTATACATTACTTTTAGAATTTTTCATTCTAAAATTCTAATTATTTATAATAACATTTTCTGATTTATTAAAATTTAAGCCCTGTAAGCTTTATTATATATCTTATACCAAAAATTTAACATTTTTCCGTTTTTTCATCGAAATTGCTATTTTTCTAAGATATTTGGACTATGTATTATAATTTATAATACATATATAATACTATGTATTATAATTTATAATACATATATAATACTATGTATTATAATTTATAATACATAGTCAATTTAGGTATCTATCCTCTATAATCTTTATGGTTATCTGATTACATTCAATCACGATGTAGATATTTTCTATACATTGTGCATTCAATCTATAATAATAGTACGTATGGCTAATGAGTAATGAGTAGATAATGAGTAATGACTATCATTATTTACGTATTCGAAATTTTGATTTGTGAGCCCAAATGGCCAATGGCGATGGATATGCATCCAAAAAATGTTTTTAGGATGAATTGATGACGTACCTACCTTTAGAATATTATGTAATGAGTTATTTATAACTGTAATAACTGTACAGTTATACATCATATATGTAGTACTAAGTACATGTTAGTTTGTTAGTATGTAGTATACCACTACTATACTATAGTAGTATAGTAGGTATGCACTATGCACGTATATACTACCAGTACAGCAGCACACAGAAAAATATTACAAAACATTTTATACTACGAGATAAAATTATATTTGTATGCAATTATTTATTTTATATAGAATTGTTTCGTTATGATGTTGGGACTTATGACTTTACGAGCACCGGAGCACTTACTCATAAGATGATACATTCCTTAATCCTTACATAATACCATTGATTATAAATACTAGTATAGTGTAAGTAGATTGCATATCTGCATGTTTTGTACACCTGTGTTATAATATGAATAATAAATTTACATTTCTGTTATTATTAATTATAGATTTAATCTAGTCTATGATAAAATAAAGTTTAATATTTAAATATATTAATATAGTAATTTATTATTTTTCTGTTACTAATTTACTATACTATGTAATAAACTTAGAATAGTATCTCATAAACTACCAATATATTTATTGGTAACGTATATTTACGTGACAGTTTAGTGTTAATATAATAACTGCTATGTTCAGTAGTGTATTGACCCTATACGCTACTGAACACTGATATTACACTGTGTATATATATATATAAGGCATTGACGGTGTAGCCTGTAGGGTGTAACTATGGTTTTAAGCGCTCCTAGGGTAAAACTAAAACACAATGGTTATATCTCCCGTCATTTTTTACCCGGCGCATCTAAATTTAGTGTACTGTAGCAGTTTTTATCTGCCATTTTGATTTGGCAAACGACGTGACTGTATAATTACCACATTGGCGCACAGAACTTAACTTCTCCCGTGGTCGCGCAGATGAGATAGCGCACTTTCCAGTTACATAGCGCGACGTAGTCATACTTCTCAAAATTACATTTGCAACTCATGTCCTACTAAGAATTATTTTGAATATGAAATAATTTATATGCTTGAGAAGTTTCATTCAGGATTTCGATACGTTTATGATTAGAACCTAACTTATATATAAAATTAATTATTTTAAACCACGATTACGATTGTTGTCGGATACGACGTTCATGTTGCTTGAACCTTTAAGAATTAATTATGGTATGGTTTACAAATGGTCGACTTTTGTCTCTTTCCACAGCCATTTTATTGTGTGCGCATTCTGAGCATATTCCAGTGAAATCTATGAATCTACCGATTCGTCTCTGCTCTATGCCGAATAAATAAATTTGGAAGACAACCACGAAGCTATACAGCAAAAGTAATTTATTGCTCGAGCAGCAAAGTCTAAAGTCTTAAACTAAACGAAAGTTTGACCAGAGAAAAAGAAGAAAATAAACTTCAATAAAATCAATACATTTCTCGCGTTTCACATAACTTTATGGATACCTATGATATTATGATAATAATGATGATTAAATAAACACACCGAGTAAATTTAATCCCGGATTAAGATTAACTGCAACTATAATAATATAACAAATTAAAATGCACCATCTGCAGGGCTAACGAACTGCAGCATGCAGGAATGTAATCGGGCAATAGTTATATTATAACTATAATAGCAGTAAAAAATATATATATATAACGACCGGTTCAAAAGTACAACGTGATGAAATCCGACCGACTGCAGTCCAAACCATATAAAGTGAGCTAGTATATTTGCTTATATTTCATATTACCATGTGAATTTAGGTGTGGGTAACGCATTTAGTAATTTACCATAAGAATAACAAATCAGTAAAAGCCGTGTGTTGTTCTGTCAAATATAAATATTATATTTTTCAATAAATAATAACATAATGGTTAAATAATAGAGGTACATAATATGTACAACGTATAGCGAAAGAAAGTATAGGTTTTACACGTGAACAGAACATCGCGTAATTCTACTGAAAGCTAATGTTGATAAATTATTGTTTGCTGTATGCCTGCAGCAGATTCCATGGTCAGTGAATAAAGTATATTATTATGGGTAAGAGTTAATAGTACTGCAGGGGTCGTTTGATCGCATTTTGGTGGCGGGCTATGTGCTCAACGGCGTAAAAGGCTGTAGACTGGTTGGTAGGTCAGCGGGTAGTGGTAGGCCGGATAGGTATAGATGGAAGGGTAGGTGGCGACCTGCTGCTGTGGGTACGTGTAGATGGTGTATTGGCCCGAGATGGTGGCGATCAGGGCCATGACAGCGACGAGCAACAACTGAAAATAAACGCAAAGCATAGTATATAATACAATAGATAACAGCCCGAAGATCGAACAATGATACAAGCGAAACAAAATGACGAGACACTCGTGTGGGTACACGATGCGGGATATTTGTGAGTTGTGCAGAGCCGGTATTATACCTACGTAGACTACGCACATACTATATACATTTATATATTTACAAGTGTGAATAGGTATGCACATAACGTATAAACGGCAACGGTACGTCGGTACATGGGATTATTAACGGGTACACGGCATACGAGTAGTATGTGTATAGAGTGATATTTTAACCATACTGTTAACAGGCGTAAAAATGCTAAAATTTGGATTTTTTTTAATATTTAGGCGACCATAAAACCGGAGTTTTCTATACATTTTTTTTCATGCCACCTTAATGTCCTGTGGCTATTCGAACTTTGTTTTTTTTAAACTCCGACATTTTTTAACGCAAAATATTATTCAGTTTATATTTCTGGAATATTTTAGGTAACGTAGTCAAAATTCGGCTCATTGCAATACTTTTGGAATTATTCAAATTTAAAATTACGTATGAAAAGTGTAAAATTCGAGTTATCTCGTTATATTAGAAATTATTGATTTTACAAATTATATCATATAAGGTTATTATATTATATCACTGTTCACTATATAGTATATATCATAAAACTATTTTCTATTAAATTAGAATAATTCAGAAACTACTCGATTGAGTATTGATTTCAATATATCAAAATTCATGGAAAAATGACCTCAATGAAACAACAATAAAGTGAAAAAACGGTATTTACATTTGTAAAAAAAAGTTTGTATCGCTACGGAACACCCTTAAGGTGGTAAAAAAAAAGTTATGGAAAACGTGACTTTTATAGTAACATAAAACTTTTAAAAAAAAAATCCAAATTCAGGCAATTTTACGGCCAAAAAAGGGGGTGAGCATGGTTATAAAATCAAATCGTATACGAGTAAGTATTAATATAAAAAAGTGCCTATGTAACAAATCTCTCCACTCCGTATTAGATTTAATGCACTAGTGTATAATATTTATATAGCGGTGTGTTATATAGGTTTAGGTACTCACCATTAACTTGTACATGATGATGACGAGCGACGAAGGAGAATTTTTCGAGAAGTTTCGACGACGTTAAGTTTGTTTGTGTATCTGTAACGACTGCAGCGGATCACTGATAGTGTTCCAGACATCTCCGTCGGTATTTATAATACAATCGCACTGCTAGAGTCATCCCCAGACCCCACCTTGAAATTTTTTATTAACATTTTCGTTCGCATTGCCGCGAACCACACTTGCACTTTTTTTTTGTCATTTTTACGGAAAAATAATAGCGACAAACGACCGGTTTGCATTCAGAAGACCAGTTTCAGCATAACACCGCGAATAGAGATATTATATTGTATGTTTATACTATCATAGAATATTATAATCAAAGGATCACGGCCGTTTCTCAGAAGCTCGGGTGCACATACATATTTTATACCTGTAACAAAATGAAAAAAAACATACGTCATATTTTATATTATAAAGGTACGCCATTATACGCATAGTCATATCTTCATATAGTCACTTAAGTCGTGTTTTACGACAGTCGGCGATGTCACTGGCACGACCTTGGACCGGAAATATTAGAAATATTATATAAATATAGAAGTGTACGCGTATAAATGTTTATGTATGTATATACGCATGGACAATACTGCAGTAGGTCAGACTATCAGCGTAAAGTCGTCCGGTCTCACTGCGGGTACCTACCTATAGGCACATCTCAACTAAAACACCGGCCCTTGACATTTGCAACGTACAGTTTTTTAACGAGATCGTACGCCGACAACGACGACTCCGGACAATACGTATATATATATATATATTAATTTTATGTATATTTTTTATTACGTGTTTTTTAGCAAGTCGGGTAGCTGCGTCTTGCACGATCACACGTCACTATATTCATAAGTAAGTACACATTTTTTCCACCCGAGGCCTGCTGGCCGCTGCGGCGGAGCATAAATAAGTAATATTTAATAATGCGCCGCAATAATGAGTATAATAAATTAGGTAATGCCGAGGGACGTAATGTTATCGTTGAGAAATATAATACGCCCGTAAATGTAAACAAAACTCATATCAACCGTGTCGTCGTCGTTGTAATGCTCTATGTCAAAACATGTTACAATCGTATAATTTTTTGTAATGTTTTACTAGTTTTCATTGAGTTCATTTTCTAAAATGTATTTCATTAATTCACTACATTATCGGCCTGTCAACGGCACTCGTGGTCACGAGTTTATTACCTAGTCCTAGTGTATACATAATACATATACCTAAGTGTTTTAAACATTTATGTAAAAATCATGTTTCATAATGCGAACACTTGGTCAATAGTTCAAAGAACAAAATATAGCATAGTCTGACATAGATCAGCATTTTATAAGTTAAAATTTTCTTTACATACGATTTTAATACGGCGTCTAAAAGATTTATGAAAACTAACTAATCGCATCGTCCTTTGATTAGTGATTTGACAATGTTCGGCCAATATTGCGCACAACACGACTTATGAACATTGCTTTTATCTGTTTCAACTGTGATAAAAATTATAATCTAGGTAATTTGACGCTAACTGTATTACAATATACTCCTAAGTAAATATGTATTGTAATTATTGTTGAAACAGGAAATACGGCAGCAGCCGCCAGTCTTACGCTTCTAAATATCTCTAGTATAAAGTATATAGCAGACTTGTTTAATTTAATTATTGTATCTAGATTATAATTTATAAATATAGTTTAACACATATATTTTTCATCGATAAAAATATCGGTTTACCGTTGAATATTTTTACCATTAAACTGTATTATGTTTTTAGTAAGACAAGATAAATAGAATAAAATTATGAATGTTTTTAATTGTGTTATTTTTCGGCAGAACTGTTCAATTGTTGAAAGGTAAAATAGTCTATATCAAATGTCACTCGTCTTATTCTATTTACGGAATTTTAAATATTTTCATTCTTAGTTACTACTTATACTAGTTATTAACAATTAGAAATCTTAAAATTCTTGATCATAATATTATATCGGTAAAAAAAAAAAACACTAAGATTATTAAAGTGTTTTTATTTCTCTTAGTATAACTGTTTCGCTGATTAATAACTTTAACTTATTTCATTTAAAATGGACTGTATAAGTGTATTATTATTCAACGCTATAATAATGATCGCTACAGTGCTCACGTCCGACTAGTACCGGTAACAAATAATAATTATAATAATAATATGCTTATTATAATGTGCTCATTAAATATACATAAATATAATAAAATGTACGCGACAATAACTTTAGTATATACTTTAATTGTGACGGTTTATTTATTTTCTTTATTTCTAATTATTTCTGGTATGTTGTATGTGTAGCGGTATGTATACCCACGTTTAACTGTGAACGCTGTAATCGAGAAGTTGATTCAGATTGTAGGCTTTTAGCGGACCACAAGACGCGAAAAATACGAGCACCACCTACGAGTACATGGAGCCATATTGTTTTTATTTATGTACATTATACCTATACAATTATGTGATCGTGGAAATTGGATTGTGTATTAATGTATATTATTCAAAAAAAATACCTATAGCTCAGGAGCAGGACTGTAAGGAAATAATAATTTTAGTCAACAATACCGTCGCCGCATCAAGTCTAATTTTTTTTTTGCAAATTATTTACTAAGTACCAGTAAAACAATATTTTTCATAAAAATGTACATGTTAGGTATATGTCTTTTTTAACGGCATTTTTGAGGTATAAAGTCCATTTCAAGATAATTTTTTGATGTCTTTTAGGGCATTTAAATCCGTGCCCTAGTTATTTGGTATATTTACGATAAAACATCGATCGCTGATCAGTGTGTATAGTCTGTAAAACAGTATTTTAATAATTAGTTATACATTAGAATATATTCCATCCCTTCCCTAATTCCCTTTGATCTTTTTTTATAAACCGCATCGCGATTTTCAGTCCGATATTCAAGTATATCAACCAGAGCAACAGGATGAGTCCAAGAATAATTATATAGTGTTATATGTATTTTATATAATATTAAAATTATTCTGTATTTTGAAATTCTGAATAGGTAACGCATACACAAATCGTCGCATATACATATTGTATAATGTACAACGGACATGTTAATTTTCAGTATACGGGTAACGGGTAGGTAAGAAGGGGCAACTTTTATATGTATATGGTTTTTTTAAGGTCTGCCAGGTCTTTCACGAACAAATCATGAGGGGACTTCCTTACTATCCGGATGGTTAATACGTTGAGTGGCGGCGATTGCTTGACGTCAAGTTTTAAAAGTTCCTCAAGGATGTAAACAATATCTAGTTAAGTTCACAATGTTCAGATATCTCGATCATTAAATTAGTACAAAGTTTGGTCTTTTGGGGGTGTGAAAATACATTCAATTAGGTTTTACGTTCATTAAGGCAGAGAATTCAATTAAATTTATTTGAGAAAATTTATAATATTTTGTATGTATGATAAGTGTCTATCTTGAATTCTTTAACTGCTCTGAGCGATTAAATTTCCCAGGAAACTTGAAAGGAAAATAACGTGTGATTTGGAGTATCCCGAATATCACACTATTAATTATGGCATCACAAAGTTTCTGAATTTTTGAAGAAGGATACACCAAATGATTTTTGGTAGCCCCACAAATCATAAAAACATATTGGGGGAGGGAAATTTAGCGAAACTGGCCATTTTTTTTTTATCAATTTTAAGAAATGTATTATATAACTAGTCTCCAGCATTAGAAGCATAATGCGCCGGGCTTAAACAATATTATAATAAAATTTGCTGTATTTTTGAAACAATGAAAATATTTTTTACATAAAACCAAATTTTATTTTATTTTTCTAAAATATAAAACTGCGTAACTTTACAAAATGGCTATCTTGAAAAAACATTTTTAAGTTATTAATCTTTTTTTTTAAAATAATCGTACAAGAAAGGTCATTACTAAAACATTACATTGAAAAAACTCATTTCAAATATTTGAACTAGATCATATGACTTATCAAGAATGGGTAAAATTAATTAATACACGGTATATATATATTTTTTTTTGTTAAAAGAAAATCTACAATCTATACACACATTTTGTAATATTAGTAGGTTTGATATGCGGTAAATAATATAAACAATAACAGTGAGTAATTTTAATTAGGAGATTACCCAGTGTTAAAACCCAGCAATAACACAGTATATAGGAGAGCTTTATATAAAATGATTTAAACATTTTTTCCTAAAGAATTTCACAATCGCACAACAACTAATTATGATTATGACACAAAAACTATAAACAATTTGTAAACGCTTTCAAAAATTTTGTTAAATTTTTTTTTCAAATGTCATAGAGTCCCGTATAAAATCCATAAAAGAACCATCTACATAATCTAAGAGCCATTTTATTTGATAAATTATGATTTTGTTTTGTTGCGCCTATTATTATTTGTATAGATAACTTATATGTTATGTATGTATTTTTAATTAAGGAGATGTACTAAAATACGGAAGAAACCATGAACAATTATTTCTGTGATGATAAATGAAATAATAATATATCGTATAATTTATTCATACTTATGTAAATGTATATTAAAAGGTCTATTATTAACTATTTAGTCATAGTCGTTACTCATTAGTACTTGCGTTGTTTTTTAGAATCAAATGAAATGTATTCTATAATCAATAGCACTTGCCACTTAGTATTAATTCAAATTTCATTTTAATTCAATTGATTCAGAACCACGTCATCACTACGTTGCTTTCATAACACACAACAGTGATTTATTAAAATTGACTGGACCTCCAGTCTTTTGAGGAAAAGGTAACATTTAGACCGAAAATTTAGACCCGGGGTCGGCAATTCATTTCAATGGCGGTCCAGATAATTTGAAAAAAAAATGAATTTATGATAAAATCATTGTTATAACAACATAAATGGGCTAAAATAGAAGGCAATATTTTTAATTTCTATAGCACAACAATGTTCAAGACGAATACCCCTGAATCGGGATTACGTGTTTTCAGTTCATAATTCATATGAACGTCGTACAAAACGTTAACCATTGTAATATATTATATAATATGAATCAATAATTATTGACGTCTAGACAACGATTCTCCTATTTCCTAAATTATTATATATATTATAAATACAAGCAACCAGGGGCGGACGCAGGAAAAATGTTGGGGGGGGGTTTGAAAAAATAAGAATAATTACCATTGTTTTGAAATAATTATTTATTGTACTTTTAGAAGTCAAAACAATTAATTATAAAATCAAATTTATCCACCTCGGTGTTTTTGCCATAATATTCAAGATATCTTCATAAGATACCTCTACGTCTCTGTATAAGTTCAATAATACTAATCCATTCAATCGCTCCTCCGCCGTTTTGTTTCGTAAATAGGTTTTTAATCTACGGAGACAAGAGAATGATCTTTCACTCGAAGCAACTGAAACGGGAAGTGTTGCTCCAATTTGCAAAAATCGATGTATAGACTGATATAACGTAGATGACGTAGATTGAAAAATTACAAATTATTACAGATTCACTTACCAAAAAATTTTTTTCTAGCATATTTTAACGTCTTTTGAATAATTAATTGTTTTTAGGTACATAAGATAAAATAACTATTACGTTTTAAATTAATCATCTATTAATTTCGGGGGGGGGGTTGAACCCCCAAAACCCCCCCTGCGTCCGCCACTGCAAGCAACATATTTTATAATTTAACAATCGTAAGATAATTTACACATAAATTTCGTTCGTTGTATATATGAAGTAAATAATAATAATAGGTAGTTGAATTATACTTCTAAGTAACAAATAACCCGTTTTTAAACAAAACGTACTTCATCAGTACAATGCGTGATCATCCCATTGATGAATTCTAAGTACTGTATAATTATTGGATTATTAATTATTAAATTAGTTCGATATGTATACGGGTAATCCTGTTGACGTTCGGAGGATATGAAACCAATATTAAATATCAAAAACCTTTTTTAAAAATGACCTGACTAAGAATAGACTAAAAACTAGATGACCAAATTAATCTTCTAAGATAACCAATCTCCCATAATTTGAATAAGATAAGAGATAAAAAAATACTTACCTAGATGGCTAGATGATTTATCTGGATAAATTTATCTAGATAAAACACAACACTAGACTCAGGTCCATGCCCCCTTTATAATCATAACTGTCAGGGGCGTATATATGTGGGGGGGGGCCGATGCCCCCCCCCCCCCCCCGAAATGAAAAATCGCTTATGCAATAAGATAATAAAAATTGTATAGCCTGTAGTCTGTGTAGTCGTATAGAAATAGATAGATAGGAATTATCGGTATTTGTAATTTTAGCTTATAATAATAGATAGATTCTATTAATATTTGATTTGTCCCACTCTGCACCGGGGCCATTCCATCACTGCTATACCATAACATTAATATATTCTGTGACCGTAACATTTTGTTATTTATTATCGTTGATCAGACTACTGTTGTGTGCGGTATCTCCGAGACTCAAGTTCGAGGCTTTCGTGCTTTAGACACGTGTATTTTCGTGTTTCCGAGTATTTATATCGTATCACAGATTGTCTTTTAGCCATATGCTTTAAAGTTTTGTGGGTACGACAGCTTCGTCATAATGAAGAGACAAATGTCGATTCAAAACCTCGTATTTAAAATGTATAATATTCGTTTATTCTTGTAAGAAAATATGTAATTAATTTTGAGTGACTGTAGTAAAAAAATTGTTTACTGCAATGAAGAGTTTTTATACATTTTTTACATTACATTTCATAAAAAATAAAAAAATGAGTTCATTTTTTCTCTGGTGAAGTAATGATGATAGTCCAAATAGTCCAAAGATCTTTTAGCGTTTAAGCAATATTTGTCATTGTGCCTCCTCTGTCATTTCTCCCTAAACTCTAAATACATAATCGGCCCCCTCCGAAATTAAATCCTATATACGCCACTGATAACTGTAATACTAGTGTCGTTTTAACATGAAAGATTTGAAATTTTGAAATAGTGCCGAGATTTTAAATTCATAATAATCAAAATGCCATATCACGGTTTTTAATAAATAAACGATATTATCAAATTGTTTCCAACATTTTTTACTCCATGAACATACATATGTCTTATCACAAGAATTTATATTTGATTGTACTGATAATGATAAGGTTATGTTCATACTTAATTTAATTTTTTTACGTTTAAATGAGTCGTGACCGAAGTCGATTTGCGTTGAAATTATCGATTGTTGCTGAGCAAAGAAGTTAATTAATTCTAAGGATTAATTGTTCACATAGTTTTCGTGATGAAAATCACGCAAGTATTGTATAAACAAAATATTGGCCGTCTAATAAAATGGCAATGGCGTGCCCAGCGTAAGAAGACATTGATCGAAACTAACGCGGAGAAAATACTTGCAGATCGTAACATACCTATTATGGATGCCACGGAGTTTTTGCGCGAACCTTTATTCGAGGCTCAAAAACAAGATGTCAAGGAAATATTGGACAGCGTTATTGGACCAGTAAAAATTCTACCTAAACTAAATAGCGAACATCCATTATGGAAAGACGATCCATGCTATGTGTATGGTGATCACAACGTTTTGGTTCGTGGACTTGATCAAGCTAAAGTTTTTACTAATTCAGTTGAACCAGAATCTGGTCTGCCAAAATATTTCAAAGAACTTTACGAAGCATATAAACTACCTAATCAAGACGAACATGTTCAACGAATGATTACTGCATCGCTTCTCTACGATGCAGTACAAGAGAAACTGCCTATTGTAAAAGATCCTAAAAGGCCTGCATGGAAATTCCCCAGAGACTATGGTATTCCCGATAGAAGACGTAACAATTTGATCGTAAGTCGGCTGTTGCAATTATGTGAATCTAGTGTTGGTAATATGAGTTCCAGTAAGTTAATCGCCAAAGATGTTTATTTTAAAGTACCTCTTCAAAGAAATGGAAATATAAGTCTTAATGTTCGAGCTGATTTATTACTCTTATCCGATTCTTATTTAGCTCCTAATTTAGATGAAATCCAAGGAGAACTGCCAGATATATCTCCCCTGGATTACAAAATATCATTAGAAGAAACAAATATTTACCACAAAGATGAGTTTATTTCACCTTTAAGTGGAAAATTTAATAATATTCATACAGCATTTATACATTATAATGAGACGGAAGTAAAAAATTTGTATGAAACCCCAGTATTACAAACTCAAATATTTGGTCGATCATTGATGAAGAGTTATGCTTTTGCTGTTGCGAATGCCAAATCTAAGTATGGCGAAGATGTTAAGGAATTACCAGAACCTATTACATTGCAATGTGTACAAACCAACTCTCACTGGTTTCATTTTTCTGTTTTACAACTGAATAGTTTGGCTGGTCCTGAAGAAAGTGGTAAGAAGAACGTTTACTGGCAAGCACCATTGTTCAATTTGTACGAAGAATGTGTTTATGAAGATGGTATACCAATATTGAAAGGTTATAATCAAGAAGTATTTAAAAATTTGTTGTCTTTTTATATGAATGGTACCGATTATGAACTTAAATAATTTTATTTGTTTTGTAATTAATTGTCATGTAATAAAATGTCTAGTTTGTTGAAAAAAATATTTGTTTTTATGTTCAATTAAAACTAGTTTTCTGAATTTAAAAAATAACATTTTATTTTTCATTAAATTATGGATAATTTAAGTTTATACTTTATAGAGTTTATTTTAATTATGTTTAATAATGTAAGTAAGGTGTAATAATAGAATAAATTAGTCTAGAAAGTTATATTGGTTATCTAAAATGCTATTTCAACATTAATCGCTTCTTAGATAGAATAGATACTGGATTGAATAACATATTTAATATACTGATATAATAGTGATATGTGAATAAAAATATAGTTTATTTATTAAATCTATAGAAAAGAAAATTTTTTGAAATAGATCTAAAATGTTTAATGTATGATTGAAAACAATAGTGGTATGTTAGGAATGTTTTTATACTTATTATTTTATATAATTTAATTAGAAATTAAAATCTTTCACCCTAGTAGATTATCCCTAATTATTGAAATTTTCTTTTTATTATGATTATTGAATCGGTAAAATTGTTTAATAGAAATACTTAGTTGAATGTTTATTTTAAAATGAAAATAGTATATAACTATACTAAAAGTTTTGATAACCATTATTTTATTATAACTAATAAGTTAAAATAAGATAATATAATAGTATACTGTTATATTATTATTATGTAATCGATTGTCATAATTACCCATAGGAAAGTAATTGTTACAGAAAGTATTTAACTATTTAAGAATATTTTTTTAATCTGAATTTTCTTATTGATTGAAAACAAACTGATTATTGTAACAAATGTCAACCACTAACCAGGCCATGATTAAGATATTCTTATTTTTATAAGTTATAACTTATATAACTTGTAACTTATTAGTAAAACTTGTGTTTATGTTTATTTGACATTCTTTACGAGATAATATTTTTATATTTGACACATATTCATTCATTCACTTCATAATTTATAAAACCGATTGGTCATACCTTCACTATTAATATATAGTGTTGGTAACAGAAACAATGGTGTAAATTCATGTTTTTTTTTTTTTTATAAGAGAAGGTAAAATGAATGTGAATTTCACTAAAAAGGTTTACTCTGCATTAATGGTTCCATCAAAATTGATCTGGATGACCAGATCTGTATCATACTATCATAGTATTGCTTTAAAAATGAAGCGAAAGCAAATGTCCACCTTGCCAATTTCTCACTAAGAGGTGTACCTAATTAGGTCACTGGATCGAAAATATATGCATACCTTCATATTTTTAATTTCGATATATTTCAAGGTGAAAAAAAATTTATATTGTAAAATTCATCCTGAATAACGTACATTGACGAATTTATTACAGCGGTGCAGTGGCGTATTCATGGGGGTTGGGGGTCGGTACCCCCCCATGAATCTGAGATCGTAAATTAACTTTTATATGAAACATAATTTTTCCTTTAACATTTTTATATTTTTAGAATTTTGACTTGGAAATGATATTGAAGGTTTGTATAAACGTATCATACACCGCTACACACACGCATGTTATATACACGTATTATATAAGTCATAATATTATTATGATCATATCTACTACTTTGATAATTTTTGCTTGGGAACGAATTCGGCTTTTCTACGGCGCGCGACGGTCTATTTTAAATCGGTTCGTTGAATCCCTTGGGTAATACATAATACATTACTACATTACTCTATGGTTGAATCGCTCATTATCTGTACGATTGTACCTATTCATGGTAATTATATTAGGTACCTAATGCGTACGCAGCTCATTTAACACAAACATATTGGCCACTTTTAAACCACTCGCCACCAGCATGATATTATCAGTTTATATACATAAATAGTTATCATAAAATGATATCAAACATTTATTACTACTGCTATGACTGTTGTCATATTATTTATCAGTTCAGCTGTGGGTTGTTGTGACTTTCATCCCGATTTTCAACAATGGGATGAATCCAATATTGTCTTGGTTTTCGACGACGTCTTCTGCGTAACAAAAGTGTTAACAGCAGTGCTTGTTCGCCGGAATCCATTTTTACAGTGGCCAGTAGGTAAGGTCTAGGTAGGTCATATATTATTATATTATCTATGGTTGTGGTGTGGTTACGTCGGCGACAGCTGGACGCCAGTGGCGTATCCAGAAATTTTTTTCGGGGGGGGGGGGGGTTATGAAAAATAATTTCTTAAGTATGTTTTCAAACGACGGAATGTCGAAAATGTTCGTTCTCTGGTGGCAGTAGACACTGGAAGTGTTATGAAAATTTTAAGAAGTGTGGATATTATTGGATAAACGTCTGGGCTTGTTTCGAAGTATACTTCAATACCATTTTTGTTCATATATATATAGATAACTATAATATAATATTCAGCTATAAACACTTGTTATTAATTACAATTTTTTTAATTATTGCGTTTTATTTTTACATGGTATATGATATTATATTATTATAGTATTTGAATGTTTAGCAATTTTTTTTAAACTTCACAATTTTCGGGGGGGGGGGGGGTTATAACCCCCTACCCCCCCTGGATACGCCACTGGCTGGACCACAAAAAAGTGGTTCAAAAGTGGTCGTTCAAGCGACCGCACAACCACACGCCAACCACAAAAAAACGCTCAAAAGTGGTCCGTGTGTGTTAAACCAGTAATTGTGTAAAACTGTACCTAGTGACTAGTTGGTGTCACACTGTTTTAGTTCATTTAATATCGTTTATCTAATATATAAATGTGAAAATGAAAACCTTTGAGTGATATGTTCTCGGAAACTACTGAACCGATCGTTATGATTTTTTTTTTTTTTAATTGAAGAGCTCATTGCGGAGAAGGTTTATGGCATTTGATCGATTCTCTAACTTTAAAAACAAAGGAGTTATCAACTATCATAAATAATGACCTGTTGCGTAGACTTAGTGGGTAAATAAAATGTATTTGTTGATTCGTGGGTTACCTTGGTAACCAAAGAATTATATCTCAAGATACAAGAGTTGTTGCCAGGCGATTTAGTTTCATACAAATCAATCGATACAATTTGCGATGCGAACGAAGCTGTAAATTATGCAACAGAGTTTTTGAAAGCATTGGATTTGCCAGGCACGCTACCGCTCTATCTACAACTGAAAGTTGTATCAGTATCCGGTTTTTCATAATTAAGTACTTAAATTTGTCTTATTTGTGTGTGTGTGTGATGGCAGCAAGACGCAAAGAGGCAAATTTGAGCCGTCGAATAAATGCGGCTACAAACAAGAGAAATTTCTGGCCACAAAGTTTAAAAAATTCTAGAGGAGGGCCAGAATTAAAGAAAAAATGCATTTTGTGTTAAAGCTTTGCATCATGATATTATAAAAACATTACAGCATTACACACAAATGTTACAAATTACCTTTTACCTTAAATAATAATTAATTTAAAAACTATAATTAAACTTATGCACATAAGTACATCATACATATTATTATAATACGAAAACTCCGTTCAGCACCAAACCGAGATCCGGGAAATATATTAATATAAACAAAAATATAAATTATATGCCTATTATCAATCTATGATAAATTATTATAGTATCTACTATCTAGTTCTAGTATCTACCTAAACCAAGCTGTGAGGGTACGACCGTGCACAATCCGCGCCAATCCATTTATATATTTAAAATTATTTTCTTCGTTCATTTTCAGAATATTTCGGGAATTTTTTTATACTATAATTTTATACTATCCATGTCGATGGACCCTCGGCGGGCCGGATTAAATACTTTCGCGGGCCGGAGTTGGCCCATCACTGCTATAGAGTATACCTGTACTAAATAGTATGGATGATTACTTTATTATTTAAAATATAATGATATTTATTTACTATAGCTGACCTGACAGACGTTGTCCTGTCTTACTTATGTATATTGAATTCGAATTGGTATAATTAATAAAAAAAGTGTTTATTATTTTAATGCTTTATGATGTACAACATTCTTAGTTTTTTTTTTCTTGCGTGTATTTAAATAGTTTTTTTGGTATTCCGACACGGGAACAGGCGACATACCTATAACTTGGCCATGTGAAAAACATGGATTTTCAAGATTGATGCCACAAACACTTAGCTACTACCCTTGTGACTTATTTATCGACATGAAAAAATGTTAGCCTCACTGGAAATTAAAACCGTTTTAAGTCTAATGTATATAAGAATATATAAATATATAAATATAGGATGATTTCACGTTGTAGAATTAAAGTATACTTTTCCAAAATATTAGATTGTTTGCAACTGACCTCTGTGCAAAATACCAATTAATTTATTGCTGTTGTGGAAACGCAATATTTGTTTATTACAGTTATTATATAATACGCAGTGATTGCCATTAGATTTTTGCCTTCTCTTTTTTTTTTTTCATCCGTGTTACCATGGTTACCCAAAAGTATACCTATGAATGTTTGGAATTTCCCGTCTCAGTAGATTTTTAAAAATTGCCTTTCATATGAGCCTGGGACCAAGGGAAATAGGGATTCATTTTTATATATAAAATATTTATTTACCACAGACAATTTACATTTTACCATAGACCATATACAATATACCATTTATTTTGAGTAATTCTATGCTTTTTCCATGATAATATGGTTATTGGTTAAATACTTATATATTATCGTTTTCGTATTAAGATGTTCGCCGACCACGCTCTTAAAAAGTTTTTTAGACTTTTTCAGTCAATTTTTTAAATTTTTCTCTCTGTAAGAACCATCCTCTTACTTCAAGGAATATTATAAAAAAAGAATTAGCGAAATCGGTTCAGCTGCTCTCGAAATTCGCGCTTAGCAACACATTCAGCGATTCATTTTTATATTATAGTCTACTATAGTATACAATAATTTATAGATAGTGATTATTTTTTAAAATAATAAATAAAATTAGGTGATAACCATTTTAACCCTGAAAATTTGAATATAACATACAATATGTATTATTTATTAATAATGTTATTAATAATTAGTTTAAACACAATCAATTGATTAATTATTTCATTGTTTCAACATAATATGTTGTAAAAATATAACATATTATGTTAAGTGGTAAATTTAAATTTGCTTAACACCCCCATAAAAAGTTCCTGGATACGCGCCTGCAGCGGTGTATGTATTGTGGTACCTAACATTTAGCAGCGAAACCTATATTCTATAACAGGCCCGGGCGCAAGATTTCATAATGGGGAGGGGGGGGGTTGACAAAATATATATATAAAATAAATACATCAATAATTTGCAAATGTTATAAAAGATTATACACTTGTATAACCTATTTTAATTAAATATACTCATATTATTGTATTTATAACAATTTTATTATGTATAATTTGTAACCAAAAGTAACTGCTTTAATCAAACATGGCTAAGATTTAAATAATATTTGGTTGGATTCCGTTAAAGAAAATAAAAAAACAAGATTTATATTTTTTCGGCAATGGAATGGATTTGAAACCCCAAACCCCTCCCTTGCGCACGAGCCTGGTCTATAATAATATTACGACGTATACCTAGATGATACGTGAGACCGACATTTGTATAATTTTGATTACTATCCTTATCCGTCGATATTAAAGATTCATAAATTGTCAATTTACGAAAAATCATTCTCCAAACGTTTCCTATACCTACCTCACAATGAGCCATAAAATGGGCGCTGTGAAATAACAATTGTCACGGCCCGCATTGTTCTTTTTCAATACGCTCGAACGTACGCTAATACTTACAACGTATTTTATAAACCGTAGGTCGTATTTTAATTTTAATGTAAAACTTAGAACACACAAAATATGTACACATTATTTGTGCATAATTTGTTCCGTTTATATTTAAGGATTTTACACGAGTCATAATCTTCCTATTTCCTAGTTGTGTGTATACTGTATACGGGCCACTGTGTATTCCGGTATTTTCTCATATGAATAGTTAATAAGGAAAAATAGGAATACCCGAAACACGATGATGGTCCACTGTACACAGGGTGATTTTCAACCAGGGTTTTTTTTTCAAATTACCATAAAACCTTTTTTTTTCTATAAATAAAAATTATGGTGTACCCATTTGAAAAAAAAAATTATATCGACACAAGGACACCCTTGCGGTGGCATGAAAAAGGATATGAAAATCATAGCTCTTATGGTAATCTGAACAACAAAAAAAAAAATATCTAAATTTAAATAATTGTACAGCTTAGAAAGAAGGTGAGTACTGAACATGGTCCCGAAATTTTTTTTTTTTAAATATATTTTACTTTTATACAAGACATTATAACAATGTGATTAAATGTATATATATATATTATACTCGTAATTAAACAGATATTAGATTCAGATATAATACAGATAAGAAAAATAAAAAAAATAAATGTTTAAATTAGGAAGCCTGCGGGAATTATAAAATGAATGATAGAAGAAATAATGGGAGTGGAGCGAGTGTTGAGAAAACGATTTGAGTCGGCAGTGAGATAACCTAGGGAAGATAGAATTGAATAAAGAAGTTTTCTGATAGGGAGAAGGGAAGGGAAATTGAAAATTAAATGGTGAAAGTCGCACCCCGATCTTTAATTATGATTTATAAAATGTTATTTATAAAATATCAAATAGCATGAAATTATGTTGAAATAATATTTAAATTCATACTAAACGTGTTTTTAGTTTTAATAACATTTCCTACGCTATATGCAGGCATACTTAAATTATATATTTTGTACGTAGGTAGTATTAAGGGCAGCAAACATTATTTTTCTACAGCAGAATATATTTTTTTGCCTGAATTTTGTCTTATAAATATGAGATGAAAATGGTTCACGGACAACAGATATATAGTAGGTATATAGTGCGTGTGCAAAGTCATATTTTATAGGTACTATAGTACTTACCGACGTCACACATAACGTTATAAATGGTGGTTAAAACACAACACCGAAATGTAGTATGAAAATATAATTTATTTTAATTGGATATAAAGTTTAATCATTTATTCAAATCACTGAGTATTGTAAAAAGTTAAATATGAGGTATGACATACTCGTAAGTAATGATTCATGTAAGTATAGTAACGTCATATTTTACGTCAATTTAATTCTTGGGTCTTTGTCTCATTAAATTTGTTATAAGACATATTGAAATGCAACATAAGAAATAAAAATATTTTAATTATACAAGCATAAATAGGATTTATTTTAATTATCAAGAAGCGTTAGAATAAAAAAATAATAGAAGATATTATTCATCTGATTATTTTTTACGTGCAGTTATATAGACAAAAATGTATAGATTTAATTAATATAGAGAGAATCGTTGACAATCATAGTTTTATGTTTAGATAAAAGCCAAAACCATAAAAACTTAAGTTTACTTTTATCAAACTTCATGTTCCAGATATTACGAGAAGGCAATAAACATGTAGAATGTCGATACATAAGGTGTTTTTAATGTGTTTTTATTTATAGTCTTAAAAACTCAAAGAACTTTCAAAAGAAAATAGTCATTTATTTATTAAATATATATACTACAGTACCTACTTTACAGTTTATTATACAGTCAACGATATACAACGTTTACGTTAGAACTTTTAACTTATAGTAATTTTCGGAAGTACTAATGTGAATGGAATGAGAAAATGTATAATAAATGACGCAAATGTATATGACAAAACGGTTTGATAATGGTCATGAATTCATGATCATAATTCATAGGTGGTCATCGAGGGGGACGGGGAGGGGCTTAGTTCCCAAAAAATCCTGGTGTATGTTGTTACAGCATGCCGCAGACCGTTATCATGTGATGTTTTATGCATATATGTTCAACGTCATGGTTTAATTGTATTAAAAAAAATGTAAGCCCTTCCCTCAAGTATGACTCCATCTTTGGCTATTCCTAGGATTATGTAATATGGATTTAAGTCTGTCAAACACAATGCTCGGGTTATTCAGTTATTTTAAAGGGCAACTAACAATAGCATTTTTCTTTTTTGTCATTCGTATACGCGGAGTATATAGAAAAATGGTTTTAGGACTTATTAAATTATGAGTACCCGAGTTAAATAATTTTATAGACTTATAATAAACAAAGGATTTTAAATGAAAGATGACAAAAATTTAAGCTTTTACGTGGTAATTATTTGAAAAAAGAAAAAATGTACGAGAGCTTAAATAGTTAATTATAATTTTTTTATTTAAATATTAAAATAAAGCTTATGCAACTATACAGGTAGGTACATATTTTAACATTTATAAAGAAAAATGGATAAAAATGTACTTCATTCTTAGAATTAATATAATAATGTTAACATAAGGAAAATGTTAAAAATAAAATGAAAAACGTAGGGTGTTATTTTTATTTTTAATATTGTTCCCTTCATAGGGGAAATATTTCTATCTAATGAAAATTTTTTTAGAACTACTTCCTATTTACAGCACAACAATTATTATATTTTTGATACTTAAAAAAAAAACTAATTGTATCCTGTAATGCGTTTTATTTTAGTCAACAGGAAAAACTATTCTTAAACCGTATGTTTAATACTTAACTACATAACTTGTGTAGTTAACATAAGTATGGTATTTATTGCACACATCTTTTAGGTAATTGTATTTGTACATTTGTAATTGTATATTTGTTAAAACAATTAAACTACAATGACAATATAGTAAATGTAAACGTAATTTTAAATAACATGTAATCGAAAATCTAAAAAATATATATAGCTAATAGGTTATTAATAACCTTTATTGAGAATCTGAAAAAAATAAAAAAAAAATATCAAAAATATAACGACCATTAAAATACAAATATGATTTATATACTTATTATATAGGGTATCCCGCCGAGGATTTACCTATTGCGATATCTCCTGAGATAATGATGATATTTAGATTTTGTTTTTTATCTATGACTCACAGGAACAAGGATTAAAAATATTTTAAATGTGAAATTAATTTAATGGTTTCGATAAAAAAAGTTATAAAATAATTTTTTATTTAATTATTTTCGAAAATGGCCATTTTAAAGAGTCAATTTTTCTAAACATTTTGATGTTTCAACGTTTTATTTTCAGTAACCTCATGATATGTAATACATTTTTAGTTTCCAGAAAAATTGTGTATTAATTAGGAATAAAAATATTTTTTAACTTTTTACCAAAAAATTAAATTGTATTGAAAATGAAATATCTATATTCCTAAACCCTAGGCAAGGAAGTTTTAAATAATTAAAAAGTAATTATTTACTACTGTGTTATATTAATGAATACACAAGTTACTAGAACATTAAATTCATTTAAAATTAAAAATATTTGTAATCGATGTCCCTGTGTGTCCTATATAAAAAATAGAATTTAAATATTTTCATTATCTTAGGAGACATCGCAATGAGTAAACCCTCGGCGGGACATCCTGTATGCAGTGGAATCTGAACATTATAAAATGTAAAACTTTATTACCTGCTATCTGTATTTATTGCGGTATTAGAAATATCATTTTTGATTGGAATTTTCTTAGAAACTCTTGTTCGAGAGAAAAAAACATTATACAGTTCAGAAATTACCATAAGTAAGTACTAAGGAAATAAAATATATAAGCATACAAGTGGCCATAATAATGTTCACATCACCATGATAGAATCATTTTTATTCCGATAGAATTTAACGTTTCTGTAGAAATACTGTAATAATGTGTAGGTATCGGGCGTACTTACGGTCCGTCGAATCGTGTACTTTTTGTGTAATGTTTTGCATTTTCCACGTTCAACCATATTAATGGTACATTGTAATACGCAATTGCACGCGGGTGTTGACCTTGTTCGATATTGCACACAGTTTAATACAACATGGTCGCGAATCGCATTCTACGTTCTTATATTTTTATTGTTGTCCGGACGCGCGTGACGAAAAACAAAACGGTTCCGGTGGGTTTTTTCATTTCGCTTAAAGTTTTACCGGCATTGATTTTATCATTTAAATTTAACGATGTTGATATCGTTATTATATAAGAGAACGCCGCACCCGCGTGCGTCGTTTCCGTCGTTCAACGCACAACATGCCAAATCTGTGTAGCCAATTTTGTGTGATTAGCTTTTATACTACAGTGAACCGACCTATCGTAGAACTCGATGGGAAGCACATTATCTGTGTCTTCTCGTAGGTTTTTTACGTCTCAAGCGAATTACGGTTACATAAAATATTAAGATATTAAAATAAGCTTCTAACTAGCTTAGAAAATATTAAAATATCGTGAAAAACCTGCGAGAAGACTTGGATAATGTTCATCCCTATAAGTTCGACAGTTGGTCGGTTTACTCTAATTCCAAAGCTAACTGCACATCGTTGGTTTTACTCAACACAGATTTCCCGTGTACGTTTATATGTTGTACGTTTGTAAGACGGAGACAACGCATGTGAGTGCGGCGTCTTCTTGATACGTTTATTATTTTTAATGATGATGTACAGATGAGTTCTACAATAATTACTGTTCCGGGTGAAAACGTACACTAGGGGTTACCGAGGAGTGCAGAGTAAGATTTTCCGATTTTGTATTCGTTTTTCTTCTTCACGTTTCGGACATCGGATACTTATAATATTTAAGTCTCACCATACAGTTCCACACATATAGTATTCGGTTTGAGGTCAGCGTTTAAGCATTCTCGTTAAATCATACCGACGACGTATGCATATAGGTGTCAGCGGTACATAATATATTTATTTATTATAATTGAAACGCGTACACGTAGGAGGAATACCTTAACTACAACACCTGTGCACAAATCGTCGGTGCATTGCGGACGCTCCTAATATAGCGTTCGATGTAGTACTGCAGGTATAGATCGAGGCGATCGCTGTTTTATACCAGCGGTTAGCGGACGTTTGTCGTCGTCATTTTTTGCTGGACCGTTTCATCGTGTGTTGTTCATCACGTGTTATTCGGGTTAAGCCCGGAAGGGCCAACGATCGGTTTTCACTATAGGGATGGAGGGTAGTTGGCGTGTGGCAAAATACTCGTTTGGCAACTACACGTGAGTCGCAGTACATCATTATTGCTCGTATTAAAACGGCGAGCCATGTATGGACGGTCCGAGACGTCCGATAAATAGGTGGTAGGTAAGATGTATACGTAAACGGCACGCAAAGCTTAAACTGGAATGGGGGGGGGGGGGCGCTGATCATTTTTTTTAAACAGAAATAGTCTAACTAGGCATATGCGTGCGCCGGCTTCAGTTTCCGGTCGAGCCTGGAACAATTATAGTGACCCCCCACTCACCAATACTTGGACCTACATTTTTTTGAATACATCAACGCACACGTTCTAATTGTAAATTAAAGACTGTGTAATATTCATAGTGTACAGTAGGCACATAAAACCGTGTTTAACGTAGGTACGCACAACATTCATATGTCGTATTTGTAGACATATGTTCTTGAAGTTAAAATAAAAATAAGAATGTATTTAAGCAGTATCAAATTAGTATATATCGAATTATGTATATCTATCTATTTAAATATTTATGAAATTATGTATGTAATGTGATATGTGTTACACCCACTATTGTGACAAAAAAATGTCCATGACCCCCACGAACTTACTCTGCCTTAGAATATTTCCGGTCAAGTTTTGGCTCGACCGGCTCGCCCTGTGGGCACGCCTATAGAATTAAGGTCTCCCCATTCGGACGACGATGCATTTCATTTGCTGTGGCAGGCCATTATAACATGCCATCAACTATTTATGGTACGTGAAAACAAGAGTCGAATGAAACCTACGGATGACTGTAATACCAGCATACCGATTTGAGATCAATACACCGGTATACCGTCATTTTTTAAAAAACAGCGTACCTATAATACCGAGAATACCGATTATACCGATAACATCGAAATAAATCGAACATATCGATAATATCGAATAATCGAACATGTCGAATATACCGAGAATATCGACTTTACCGTTGTATTCAAGGTGTCCAAAATACCTATATGTCATTCATACCGAAATAACTGAATAAACCAATAATAAATAATTATTGAAAATATCGAATTCACCGAGAGTTAACGATTTTTCGAGATATCGAATATATCGAAGTATAGGTTTTATGATATTTTCGGTACACCGACTTTTACCGGTGAATAAAATATCGTACCGAAATATCAATGTAAAAAAAGTCACCGAAAACCCTATTAAAACCTACCAACATATAACATATAACTACTACAATAACTTTATTTAAAGCTATTACAATTGATACGATTTATAATATTGATTTTGAATTACATCATTTATTATAATAAAGATTACCTATATTGTATTAAAACGAAGTGCCTAACATATTTTAGGGAGGGCTTAAGACGGCTCAAGGAGGGCTAAGCCCCCCTAAGCTTCCACCATTAACGTCCATGGGTGTGGGGAGGGGGGGTGCAATGGTGTTGGTGGTAAATGGTAATTATAAATAATAAGGGTATCCTATAGTATATTTGCGCCTGTGAGATACGCGATATTATATATAATCGCGTTAGCCGTGTCACAATAACATATGGTTTTGTCAGACGGAGAACGTCTCGCTGATGTATCAATATTGACATGGACGTGTTTTATGGCTCGCTCCGTTACATTTTCCGACACCGAGCGCTTTACGTCATTGTTCTAACCACTGTGGCTCGTATTTTTACTTGGACGTTTTGCTCTTGTCGAGCGATTAACATGCGAAGTTCTCATTTTTTAAATTTTTTTCAATTTTTAAATTTATCCTCCGTATCACCTTTATTGGACAGTGAAATTACTGAAAATCACGAATGCACACGTCTTCACCTCCAACCGTACGGTCGCGGTGCGCTGTGCAACGAGAAAGAACCTCCTCTCGGTACTGAATGCTGCGCGCGTCAAACGATGGATTATCATGTGCGACCACGTCCAGTTGTACCTACGTCAAAAATCGCAATCGTATTGACGACGTTAAATTATTATAATACCATTACACGGCCTTACCGCCATTAATAACGCATTACCTATTAATATACCGTTAAGTATTACAATGCATATAGTATGTATGCAGGTGTATAATGTACACGCGTACCTATATAGCCCAAATCAGTTCGCAGTAGAGAGGGAACTTTAACTCCTATTGCGCATTCAATTTATATTATTATATATTATGCAGAAACGAGGACTCTCCAGGGGTTTTGTCACCCCTCACTCCTTTATTATGTTATGGGCCCTGTATAATGTACTCACATTGATTTATATGTTATAATTTGTACTTCGCAATGCATCATGTGTGCACTCTGGCATCCTGTGCATGCGTTCGTACGTTATAGACCATAACTCATAATCCTCTAATCACATAATGTTACATTTTGTTTTAAAAACGAATCATAGCCGGATACTTTTGTCATGTCACTTCTGAGAGTAAGATGCACTGACTGCATACTATAATGCACACATCACTATTTATTTTAGAAACATTATGGACGAATGTCGTACGGGTATTTCAAATGGAATTTTATTTTTATAGCTGAACACTAATTTTCAGTTAAATTATAACGGTTTTACCGAATAATTTGTCGACAATCAATGCACAACTACATTTTGTGTAATAACCATAGAATTCGAGAAAAATCACATAACGAGTTTGAATTTTATTCAGCAGTGATTTTCACAGTGATATTACCGTATGAAATCCAACGACATATGAAAATAAGATAGATATAGTTATGACTAATGTCGCAGTATTGACATATGTAAGATAAAATAATCTTATATTTCTTATTATTTTGAGCAATCGGACTACGCGTACTTCACACAGTCTACACCGACTACACTATATCTATACGTAGAATAAGAAGTAAGAAGTAAAGAAGTAATATTATTTTATTTTATTCTCTTGTGATACTTACAAATATTTTTCCTAAATATTAAAGATGTTTTATGATTTTTTCAACGCCTCTATATGTATATAAATATAAGCCACAGTGTGGCCCCCGAAGATATGAACATTTTATTTATAACTTAATAAAACAATGTTTATATATTTATAGGAATAGGACACCCTATTATCTGTATAGATCATAAATACTAATTACTACAAATAAAACCGTGAACTTAGGTCTCAGGGATCACATCACTTCTCGGCGAGGAAATCCGACAGTCATCTCGCTGTACACTCATTGTAGCAGTAGTATATATTAGTATAAAATATAAATATCATGCATATTTCCAACAGCTAGGAATTACTAATGTTAAAAATTTGATACTATAAAGTAAATAAATACTAAATGTTATAATATAATACAAGTACACATTAGTCGTCAAAGTGTATTCAAATATTGATTTTATTAACAGGTGTATTATTAATCACAAATAATTGTTGATGGTAAAGACTAAAAAGGTTAAATTAATAGTTTACTATTTTCATTCTAATAAATTGTTGGCGAGGTCACTCGACTTCTCGAGTATCAATTACAAGTATTACAAGCTGTACCTACCTACTTATAATATTCAAGACTTTTTAATCATTTTTAATTGCCAATTATTTGTTAAATAGGTTTTATCCTAATTGATAACATATCGGGGTAATATGGTACCTATTTAAAAGTACGAGTATATTGTTAAATTGTATAGAACTTTTTACATTCATTTTTCCTTGGTTTACGATTTTTCGATTGCAATTATTTTATGTGAACAATGGACGCATGTTGCATCTATTATTTAGAAATGACATAATTTTTACAATGTTAATGCGTACAAAGCCAAAGTGTTTTGATATCTATAAAATAGTTTAATAATGAATATTAATTAAAACTATGTATCTTATTTATTACGTTGCCAATGCCAACGTGAACGTTTGAATATATTATTTGTGGGTTACATTTTTGAACGATTGTTTGTCCAAAATGTAGACTCTAAATACTGTATTGTTGGAAAATATTCGTATAAAAAAATATTATACACCCATGAGTTTATTACGTACCTTTAAACTATCTACATGCATTATACACTTATAATATTGCATTATTATTTAAACCTATGAACCACGATTTGAAATGTGTTAGTACCTTATGATTACTAGAACTTGAAATATAATACATTTGGTAAAATGTTTGTAAATCATAAGTAAAGGCTGGATTTATATGCATTTTAAATTGTAAAATATGCATGCAAACTAAAAAAAGTCGAAATATGCAAAAAAAAGTCAAAACATACATGATAAAATTTGAATTTTTAAAAACAAAATAAAGTAAATAAGTAAATATTACATGTAATTTAATGTAGGTATGTTAATTATAAAAACAATAAGTTATCAAAGTGTGTTCCATGTTTATGATTCATAAGCATAAAAAATTATGTCATTTTTTTTACAATTATTTCAATTGCAATAACTATTTTTTACATGAAATTAATTTTTCTCGTATTTAATTTGGACAATTTAAATTTAAAGATAATCCAATAGGGCTTACAAAATTGTACATCGTACATTGCGTACCTATTGACTCGTTATAATGATACGTATTTTTACAAAGAACATCGGTAGACATTGCTACGCCCAATTTTTGATTTGAAATTCAATGGCACTCCTAAATACTGTACCTACTATACAGTGATTTAGTAGGTATACGATGACTTGGTCAAGGTTAATTTGTTTATTTACCATTATAAAAATATACATATATTCCTAAAACGATAGTTGCGTCGGAGGTTCAACAATATTTTCTAAGACAATATACGCATATTATATAAATAACAGCATTCACCTTTTTAAATACGTTTTCTCCATCCCGACACTCCCTTTAGGGAGTTTATTGGTAATATGTGAAAACAGTCACGCACAAGTCAAGCTAAAAAAATCTATTGAAATAACTAAAATAGTATATATTATGGCGGTCGTATAAACATTAATTTTTATTGAAACTATTAGAATATGACGTATGTTAGGTACGTTTACTGTATTCTATGACAATAAAAAGCCAAAGCTATGTTTTTTGAAGAAAAATTATAGAAAATAAATTGGAATAAATTGATTTTTACATTTTATTATCTTCCTATTGTACATGGAAAAAAAGAGTTTTAGTAAAATTCGTAATAATTATATTGAATACCTGTTTAAAGTAAACCTTTTTTTGATAAAACGATACAGCATAACATTACAAAATATCATTTTTCAAAATTCTATTTCTATTTTTATATTATTAAATATCTCCATTACGTTTATGATGTAGTTACACAATATAATTGGGAACTAAGGTAACTTTATACGTTAATTAAAATGAGTAATTGTAAGTAAAGGATTTAGGGTTTAACTGAATTTTTTTAACTAGACACTGCGAATGACGTCAATTGGCGTCCAAAGAGTCCGTTGTGCGTATGCCGAAAACGGCAATTGACGTGATTACTTTGTATAGTATGAACCGATTTTCATATGGTTTTCATAGTTGGCCGTGATCAAAAAATTGTATACTTGATCCGCCTCGTTAAATTTTTTAGTCATCTATAGGTGCACGAGCGTGATTTAAAAAAAATTCTAATTTTAACAATTTTTTATCAAAAATTGTTTTCTTAACTGATTAGGGTCATGGTTTGTCTTCAAAATGATACTACTTAATCCAATACCTATTATGTGTTATCGATAACTTGAGAGTCATATTGTATTTTTAATTATTAATTATAAACGCACAGACAGGTCACAAGTACCTATAAACAATAACAAATTAATATTAAAAACCGTAAATTACATTTTAAAAATCAATATAGGTAGGTACTTTACATAATGATGGAAATACATTTTTAATTAATTACTATCGCTGTTAGCTTTTAATTAAGTATATGATACATTGAATGAGTACACTAAAATTCTGAAAATTATCACCGTATTTTCAATTAATTGAACTTTGAAATATTTAGGGTTGATATTTTTAATTTATCGAGCGGGACTATATATGTATGTAAGTAAATTAGTTTAAAAACTAATATAAATCAGTGAGCTCGAAAGAAAATTATTATAATGTGGTGATTTATTTATTGTTCGTTATATAACCACAGTTTTCAATTTTTTATTATAGTTTGTGGTTTTAATGTTGATCGCTATTCTTAACCTGTTCAAGTGTCTAAAATGTTATAAAATAACAATACGATATTGATTTACTGAAAACATGTGAGCTATAATATATGTATAGTTATTCATTTTCATACCATAAGGATGTTATTCAATTATTATGATCCCATAGTAAACATTATAAAGTTACGGTTAAACATGGGATTCACTAAAGTTTACTTTAGTTTCCAGCATGTAGTACCTATTTTAAGCCACTGCCACAAATTGGTTTCTTGATTCAGGTCATTTCACGGAATAAATTATCACGTTTTGCATATAGAATATTTTATTTATTTTCTACTTTGTTGATATGAGTTTTTAATCATCTAAGATAAAAATATATGTATATAATATTATCAATGATAAAATAATATGTTTAGTATTAATTATGCACAAATTATAAAATGACTAATCTCAAACAAGTTATTGTAATTAATTTTCAAACACTCTTAATATTTTTTTAATTTTTGTTGAGATCATTAGATTTTAGTGTGGTTTTAATGTAATCTACTAATCACCTTGACATAATACACTTGGTAAATACATTTTTAATTTAAATATACTTTATGCTTAAAAAAGAATCTTCTAGACCTAGGTGGCTTATATGGTGGTATATATCTTCTACTAAAGAAAGTCGATTAGTAAAGGTGGGGGGTATGACAATGAGAAATTATTTACCATCAACTTTACTAACTGTCAGCAAGAGTTAAAGGACAGTATACTCGTATTGGATTATTATTTCTGTATTATAAACCATCGTATTGCTGTTTTCCATTTGCGCCTATTCTATAGAATCTAAATATACAAATATTTGACTGATTCATTACCAACAAGGACATACCACCGCACATATAGTACGTATAGTATGTATTTAGTAATAGCTATAGTTGAAATCAAAAATATTATTTAGTTAGTAGTTTTGTTGACGCCAACTATGAGAAAATAAAACTCTCGTACGTTGGAGTGTAAAGAACTCAAAGAATGTAAATTGCCACGAATAGAAAGATGTTTGTAGTTTTCTTCTTGTACTATTTTATATTTCCATACCAATCGATCGGGGTCTTAAGACAATAATTGTGATATTAATGATACACAGTAGTTATCTTAAATTCTTACCAAACAACCCAACTATTATAATATCATACGTTTGCATATGACACAGCCGAAGGCGAGTAAACAAAAGTTCACGCAAACGTTATGTTCACTACCGTCAATGTTTTTTTTTAATTTAAACTTTTCAGTGTGTTTTTACTATGTTGGTTTTGACATGTTTGAAACTACAGATATATCGTCCGAGTGTGAAGATCTAGATAATCTGATAACAAATTATAAGTTATGCAATCATCAATCAATAATACAAAGGTCCCAAAAATATTCAAGTTAACTTCAATGTTTAAATTCAGACGTAAGAGTTTTTATAAAAACATAAAAATATAATTTTTTTGGTTTATTGAAACAAGAATATTTTTTTTTTCATAGAATCATATTCAAGATCAATATATACCCCATAACAATAGAACTATTCTTTTTTCTCGTCAGTTGCGTGTAAATATCAATATCGCTAAACGCCGAGACTCATCCCATACACTATTTATTTTAATCTATATACTATATATACTAAATATTAAACAATAACCAATATTGATAGAATCAATGCACAAGTTATACGTGATAATACTTTAAATTAAATGTATAAATAAGATACATACAATACAAACCCTATTATCGTTTTGACTGATTTTGACAGTGCGTTTAAACTAGTTTTGACTATCGAATATTACATTTTTTATAGTATAGTTACCTACTTGCTATTACGATTGTGGTGATTATCCTGATTAGTGATTCCACACAATTTATGCTAAGAAATATAATTTTTATTTCCAAATGTATCGGAATGGTATACATTATATTATTTTCGTGGTGGCGAATTAGTCTGTATATTATTGAACGAGATACACGTGTACGAGTTAGTGCAGGACAAAGACTAAAAAGAAACGCTCGTGCGCTATTTTTCAAAACGTCAGAAAAAGCTTTTCGTTTGTCTTGAATAATTGTTTTCCATTACGCGTAAACGGCCGTTCCGGTCCGTGTAATTTAACGTATACCTATAATATATTTAACGCGGATATTAAAAACGGACGCGTAAAAAACGCGCGGTCGTTACGCAAAGTTTTCTCGTGTTTTCCGCAGGGATAACGAGCCGTTTTGTGGCGTGGTGGGGGCGGGGGTGTTTCTCCCTCCGGGACGCGAAAAAAAGACGTGCGGGAAGGGGTTGGGGGTTTCTAAAAGGATACAATATTATATTATACATAGAAACGTTATAAAATGTAATATTAATAACAATAATTGATTGGGGGAGCGGTCGGCGGCGGAGCAGAAGGGTAGGCGAGTACACCTGATGGCCGAGGGATGGAAAAAACCGTAAACATTTTTGAATACATAACGAACACGAAAACGTCACACGGTCAGCCGGTCGAAAGCCCGCGCATCAGATCGGCACGTCGCGGTCGGCGGCGGCAGTGGCGATGCTGTGCAGGGTGTCGCGCGCGTATGTTTAGGGTCGCGGCGAGGACGGTCGTGACGCTGCGGCGGGGTCGGCGCGACAAGGGCTGACGAGCGCCTCGACCGGGGCGCGGGGTGTCGTGAACACACGCACACAATATATACTACCCTTAACCTACACGCGGCCGATATGTGCGCGTAACCGACGGAACTTGTACGTTACGCTTTTTCTCGCGCACACATTGTCCGGGGGAGAGCTTTGGCGCGGCGTTGTTTCGCCGACGATATGGCCGCACTGCGAGCACGTTGCCCGCCGCCGCCTCCACAGTCACGCCCCGGTCTGCGCTGACCCTTGGCACCGGCGCTTGTGTACGTGTGTGCGTGTGCGCGCGTGCGCTCGTTTGTGTGCGAGAGAGTTACTCCCGTGATAGCGCGCGCAGTGCCATTATCCGCTCAAACGCCGCTCGTCGTGTGCCGCCGTCCGAGCGCATACGTAACCGCAACAACAATAATAATAATAATAATAATAATAGTAATAACAATAACAATAACAGTGACTGCCGCCGTTCTCCGTCGCTCGCCGAGGAGGATTCCGTGCGCCGGCCGGTGGTCACGGTAACACGGTACGGTTCCCGAATCAACGTGCACACGCGTGATCATACCTATCCGCGTCTGTCTCCGCGCGATCCCTTCCGACTGTCGTTCGGTCCTCTCATCTTCCGCACGCCTCGTCGCCCGGAACGTCATCCCTGCAGTCGTACGGCCGGTTTTAATTTTCTTTTTTCTCTAACCCACACTCTCTCTCTCTCTCTCTCTCTCTCTCTCTCTCTCTCTCTCTCACTCGCGGTACAATAAGACCGCCCCTCGCGGTTACGTGGTCACGAGCCGTGATAATAATCGTGACACCACTCTGAAAGTTCGTCTCGCCGCGCAGTGATCCGGAAAACGTCGACCGGTGCAGTGTCATGCCGGCCGCGACGGTGGTCCGGGCTGTTCCGACCGCGGCTGTCCTCCCGGACGACGGCCCGTGCTCTTGTTGCCAGATGACATGTTGACGGTGGACTCGCACTCATGTTGCTGCAGCAGGGACAACAAGGTACGACGCACGGCCAGAAGAACACGTCACATCTCCTACAGTCCATACAGAACAGGCTGATACCGGGATGGAGCGTTCACTTGGCCAACGACAATAGGCTCTTCTACTGCAAGTAAGTCGCCCTGCGCCTATTGTACGCCTCGTCTGTAAATACGAATAAATGTTGTGCGACACGCGTCGAAAACATCGATGTAAAGCACAATTTTTCGGACCACTGCACCGCTGTCGGGCCCGCTGGGAGAAACTTGAAAGAAATCTGTGGAGAAAAAAGTTTTGTTCGGTCGAGCCGCGTAAACGGGTACCTATGTATATATATTTAAATTTACACGGGAAACGCGACTGCTGACCCCTAAGTGTAAGACCCGGATTTGCATATTTAATGGCTGGTTTTGTTTCACGCTTCATTGCAGACACATTTTACCTCCCGGAGACTTATTGTTTGAAAAGTAGTGAACGAAAAAAATAAAAACGGACGTGACGGACGAACGGTGTCTACTGCGGGATAGATTGACCGTTTATCTCGGGGAAGAAACGTACAATAGGTATAACCGATTCGAAATCACCGTCGGTTATCATACTAATATCGGTCTACGAGATTTGTTTTACTACGATTTCGCATATAAACGCGTTCGATACTTCGCGACGACTTATGAATACGATTCGTATGTTACAAACGATGTTGGTCTCCCGAAATCGGGAAATCGCGAAATCGAATTCGGGATAAATATTAATTATTTCGTTATTTCTCATCGGGTTGTGCGTCCATTATTGCGCATGGTTCAAAAGTAGGTGTATTTGAAATAATTTCTAGTCCTACGACTTTGGTAGACGTTATTAAATTCACTTGGGCGTGTAACATGGTAATATGTTTATATTTTGAAATGTCTATGCCGATGTTATGGTTAAGCTGTAAATAGTTCTAAGTGGTTGGGCTTTGAATATACTCTCGATTATGAATATAGAATAAGATTGTTTTATTGAATAATTAGGTAAGTTTACAAGCTAGAGATGGATAAATGTCATAAAAAACTTTTGTATTGGATATTTTTAGTTAATTTGTCTGTTTCTTATCAGTATTACGTATCTACAAATAAATAAATAAATACCTATTTGTTTTATATACTCGTAATTTTATGAGTTATGATCTGCGGAAAATATAAGCAAATAGTTGAAAACATGTCGATGAAAATTGAAAAGTTGATTTAATTTAACTCTTACATTATTGGTATTTTTGATGAAATATCAAGCGAAAGTAGTATAAACGTATAATACATATTTCAATAAAATAATGTAATATGACATTAGTATCAATTTTTAATGAAAAGTAGTGATTACAATAATCATAAATTACGTTTAAATGTGCATATACGAGTGCAACATAGATTATAGGTATCTAACTTTATCATTATTCTAATTATTTTTGCGAACGTAAAATAATGTTTTCATAACATAGTTTTATATAAGCTTATCGAAAAGTTCCATAACTTATAAACGTATGTAAGAGTTTGCTTAAGTATTTTAAATAAATACCAACGGTTAATACGAGTATATTATATAGAGTATTCTTAAAAGCACTAAAACTTAACCGTAAACTCAATGAGTTTAAAAGTTGTATAATATTTAAGTAAAAATTTCTTAATTCGACGCAGTTAATTTAAAATGTTGAAAAATGTACAGCTCATAATATTTTTGTTTATTCTGGCAAGTATTATTCATAGATATACAGGGTGATTTTTGAACCATTAAAAAATGCCTAAATTTGGAATATTTGTTTTTTCAAATGGGAATCCCATATTTTTGACGGAAAATTTTATTCAACTTGGCCCATTGCAATACTTTCGGAATTATTTAAATTTAAAATTGCGAATGAAAAGTGTGAAATTCACGCTACATTGAATCAGGAATAATTAGTGATTACATGTAATTTCAAATTATATCATAATATTCAGTAGGTACTAAAAAACTATGTTCCTTAATAATAATAAATTAGAATAATTATAGAACTGCTGTTTCGAATTTTGATTTCGATACATCAAAATGACCTGAATGAAATACCGCAGTGAAGAAAAGGTGTTTTCATTTGAAAAAAGGCTTAATGCCTCCAAAGGACACATGGAAAAAAAATTTTATGGAAAAATTTATGGTTACTCAATTGTTAAATAAAAAAAAATTTTAAGCAATTTAAAGACCAAAAAAAGGGGGTGAGTAAGGATAAAAATCACTCTGTATATTATATGCGTACACCGTAAGCTTATTGAGAGATTAGTTCTACCAAGAAAGTAAATTGTCGAAATAGGCATTACTAAAACGCTGTACACATCGATTTATTATCTTCATCATCTCTATAATAATACAATAAACGCGCTACGTAGCAATTTTATTATTCGTATGACTAAGGACTTTAGGTCAATAACAGAGTTTATTGATCTTTAATCATAATTACAGATGAAAACATTGTTTGTGTCGCACTATTGCGATTTTTTCATCACGCCAGTTTTAAAGGGAAATATGTACGTATGTTATTTTGACCTACGTTATGTTTAAAATATTCAAGTCATCGCGAATACAAGTTGTCGTAAAAACTCAGCGCTACAATGCAGATTAATTACGACTATACGTTATTTTGTTCCGTTCAATAATGTAAGCTTATCATTTTTGTCGCCTCGTTCTTGGCTACATTTTGCTTTTATCAATCTTGTGTCATCCACACACGTTTAAGCCACGAGTCAAAGCAACATTCGAGTTCTATTAATTTCCATACGCTACACGTCATAATATACACGTTTACTTAACTATTCCCATGGGTGGTTTGGCCAGCAAATTATTCAACACGAATTGCACATTAAGATACAAACTTTGTAACCGCAACACCCATACTGTTATACCAGAGCACACGCCTGCTGGTATTATTGAAAATGTACCAAGTACTGTTCTCGTATTAATTTTCGCCGTGTATAACACCACCGATAAATATTTATGAAGTCAAAACGGTCCAATGGTAATCACGACGTTGTGTTTTATTCAATTTATTAGTTACCGTTGTGTATTTTGCAGTCATATATATATATATATATATATATATGTGTATTGTGTATACAATCGATGGCTAATTGTAATGTACGGTGATGACGTTTAAATATTGTTTGAGAATAAATTATTTGAGCCCAATGATTATTATATGGGCGTACAGCTTCTAATTGTTTTGCGTTCGGAGCAGATGTGAAATTGATCTATATTCAGTATCATCGTATGGATCATTTCAATGTATAACTCTTATATTCTGTAAGAATTTCGTAGAATCAAGGTTGAATGTGGATACTTTGCGGTTTACTGATGTTTGGTTATTTTATATATAATCTGTTGGAACTTGAAGTGGTGTGTGGGGTCGAGATATTCCATCAAAAGTCCATACAGTTGAATGTCTGGGATGCGTGAATTTCCCCGGAAGGCATATATAATTAATTAAATTGCATTTTATAAATTATTTGAAAATTCTATTAACAACTAATCTTCTAAGTTTTCAAGTCTCGATGTACATGTCAAAAAGAGTTAAAATATTGTAATCACCTTCAATTTTTTTTTAGAGTTTTTAAATTTGGTATAAATATTTTTGAAAATATTTTGTTTTAGTGTATAATGTTTTTTTCCTACAGTAGTAAAATCAGTTTCAATGTTTATATATTTCGAAACAATGAAAAAACTTTGAAAAAAGTTGAATGTCAATGAAAAATTAAACTCCAACCGTTGGACATTCGTTTCGTTTCAATGAATCTCTACTCTCTTTTTTTACTCAAACTTTGAATTATAGTCTTGTCCGCGATAATCATTTGTCATGTCTGCCGACTTTTCAGTGATTAATAAAACAAGCAACTGCGGGAGCCATTGTATGTATTTCAACATGCTCGAATACATGTTACAACGAAATAATAAATAATAGAACGTAATTTTACAAATATTGTTAAAACAGTTTGAAAATTAGATAAAAACACTAGACATACCACTGGGTATAACATTTCGGTAATGCACGTATTAACATTATATCATAAATAAACATACTGTACACGTACCTAACTATTTTTTTTTTTATATATTTTAACTATTTATTATTGGATATACATTATTAGTTATTGCGTCCTATTATTAATTCTACTTTTATTGTTCAATTTGAGAACTAATAACTCTCAAGTGATCGGAATATTATTATTAAAAATAATCACTAATTCTGTTAGTAAATTGTATTTTTCAGTCTTCACGGTTTATTGAATTGCAAATTAATTTAGAACATCGTATTTTAAGTTAAGTTATATTAGTTTTTTATTTGAATTTGCTGGTTATGTAGATATATGTCGTAACTGCCAAAACTGTTTACTATAACAGAATATCATATAATATTCAATCTATAATCGATAGTCACTTTAATAATATATTATGTATTTATGTACAATGTACATATTTTAAATTTTTGATAATTTTTGCGAACACTTATAATATAATAATGGTATTTCTGTAAGGGGATTGATTACATTTATTTTAGAAGGATATTAGTGTTATTATTGTTATAGCACCTATATTCATGTTTATTAAATATCATTAAAAATTATCAAAACTTATTCATTGTTGTCGAGTGACTAATATATGCAACTCTGAAATTATTCTGCATTAGTAAAATGCTGTTTGTTTTTATGAACACAAAATTAAGGTATATATACTATACATTATATAGTTTTAAAGTATGTTAAACGCTTTATATTTCCTACGCTGTTCATGTTTTATATATATGACATTGTCTGTACATTCTACTGAATACATAATATTAATCTTTTCTGTAAATGTAAATGTTAATTTTTGTTTAATGTAGTCCAGCTATACAGGCATATAATATACATGGCAAAACTATATGGTTTCTACTAATGATATTATACGTATAAGTATAATGTATTGTATACATATTACTAGTTTTGTTTTAACGTTTTTCATGTAATGTAACATTTTTTATTTATCGCATTAAACAGCTGAATTGGTTTTATATGCGAACTTTGATCCATTTAAATTTTAAACATGTTTTCTTCGTATTTTTATTTTAATTATTTAGTGAAGCTGAGTGTATTACGTTTAAAAAATCAGAAATAAAGTCCATGATTGACATACATTTGCTTTCACCTCGAAGCAAGTTTTAGTTGATTCTGTACACGGAGTGCTGTATTATTATTTTGTATTTAACCGTGTAGTGATAGCTCACAAAAAAGATTTTGAGTGGGGTTTAGTTATACAAAAACATTTGAGATTTTGTTAAGCATGAATGTTTAATTAAAATGTTTCACTTTTATTTTGATCAGTTGAAATTAAAAAATTGCGTACAAAAAATATTAATATAAAGGGTTTGATTTTAGATTATATAATTTTACACATCTTAGTTAGGTACAATTCAAATATACGACGAAGACGTATATTCAACATAGTATATAAATGTATATATTTATACATTTTCTTTAACTTGTTTCTTGAATGTTATGATTGTATATTAGTATGTATCAATGTGAACGTATTGATACAAAGAATAAGAGCGCATATGTTACCGTATCATATATTATTGGTCTTGTTGACCGCATCTAGGCATACCAACAAAAGGTTTTTACTTTTTAGTACATATGTATTGTATAATATCTAATTCCCATTCTCGTGTAATAGCACTGCCGATATCCTGTGGTTCAAAGAATGAAACGACAAACACTAGGTCTCAACATCTAACTATAGCTTTTTGTAATTGGAAGTATTTTTCTTCTCATCCCGTGTAATCCTGTTAGGCCCGCAAACAAAATGAGTGATTAAATTTTCTTATGTTTATTGATTGTTTTGTTTTTACTATGTACCTACATACGACGCGCGTTTAATTGTTTCTCGAACGCTATTAATTTATTGTTCAAACGCAATATTTACAGCATTCAACGAGCTCGTGATTCGTGTTATATTGATTGAGAAGTTAAAAAAATAAATTATTGATTTCAAATTACTCGGTTCTGTACGAATCAATACATCGAACAACGCGCCGATAAATGACACGAAAAATAAACTTTTTATTTACAATACTTACGTGGTACGAAGTGTGTCTAATGATAGAGTAATAGTTAACAGACAATCAGATGAGTGATGGCAGATCAAATTCTAAAAGAATAATACGATAATCAGTCGGGTATCATGACAATAGGGTTTTTCAAAAAACTTCAACACGATATAATATGATAGGCGAGAGAAAGAAAAGGTTTTCCAACAAAAATCATTATTCTCACGATGTCGAAGACGCAGCGTTAACGCCGGTGTTCTTTGGGGTGGTACGACTCGGCGGCTCGTAATAATAAAATGTAACGTAGCGTGTGTGCGGTGAAAAATGAAACGCGTTGAACGGTACGATGAATAGCGAGAAGAAATATCAAAATTCTGTTCTAAAATCTTCGTTTCATCACGCGCGCGCATTATAGTAGTAGCAGTAGGTTGTAGTATATTATAAGTGAAGTGTGTCGTTTTCCGGAACACACGTGGTGGTGGTGGTGGCGACGGAGGTGATGCCCGGGAGTGCGTAAAAACGGCGATCGCGTGTTGCACACACATAGGTATATATATATATGTATATTTAATATTGAATACGTGCGCTGTGCGTGCCTTGTCGTTTTGTTTTGATCAATCGTGAAAGTAAACACCCACGTGTCCACCAAGCTGTCTATATATGATCATGGGGCGTTTGTAAAAAAAAAAAACCAGCGCTCAAAGTGCTGCGAACGGAAATCGTACGTGTACACTATACCACCTATACCGCTGAAGAGTCGAGTGCAAAATTCCTACGACGATCACAGCGATATTATTCATAATCGATACGCTCGTATTTTACATGTATTTTTTTGTTCTCTCCGACCGACCGCGACGGTCGGATGCATGGCCCAGAGGCTGCCGGCGCGCGGTCCCGTACGCGGTAATAATATTATTGTTACAGCGCAACGAGTGAGCAGTGAGTTAGCAGATAGAGATAGAGAGAGAGAGAGAGAGAGAGAGAGAGTTTGAGGAGAAGGGGGAAAAAACCACGTGCGCGCGTTTGGTACAAAACTGTGTGCTGCTGCGTAGGAGTGCGTTGCGTCGGCGGAAGAGTCGAACGGGGGAAGGGGGACGTACACGGCGAACGCGGAAGTGTGCCGTCTCGGCGGCAACGGCGGCCCGACGCATCCGGACGCAAATCCGTCGCAATAGGTGCGGCCCGTGCTGCGTGTATAGTAATATCATACGCGTCTCCTCCTCGTCCCTCATCTCCCTGTACAGCTATACATACTCGTATTTATACAATCAGCAGTGCGTATGTGTACCTTCTCCTCGCAGCAGTCTTTTACCGCATACGTATGTATGTATTATTATTATTACTGCACTACACAGCACGTGTCAACCATCTGGTGTCTATACGGCTATATATAGATCACACGCGCGACACCACCGTCGTCCGATTCCCCGTGACACATGTACACCGTGTGCGTGCGTGCGTGTGCGCGCGTGTGTGTGTGTGTGTGTGTGTGTGTGTAATAATATAATATATTTATTGCACGCGGTGATGAGGTAATCGTTTCGTCCGTTTCTCCGCCCCGCCGCATCACGCGCGTCTACATTTTCCGTCTCTTCGGGCGTCGGGGCGAAAAAGAAAAAAAAAATACCCTACCGAAGTACCACGAAAACTGCTGCACCCCTCGTGCGCGCCGGCGGATCGGCCGTTTCCGGCGCGTCTGTGCGCGTCGCCGGCGGTGGAGGAGCGACCGGGGACGGCGCCGCCAGCGATCGGGCGGCTAGGCTATCCTGCACGAACAAGGCACCGAAACGGATCACGGGGGGTGAGTTGACGTAGTGCGAGGCGTTTGGAAAGAAAAAATAACCACCCTGTACGGTGTGATTATAATGTATCGCCTGTGTGTTTCCACGACGTTACTATTGCTGTCCCGTACACCGTGACGTGAAACGAACATTTAACATTTGAATTTCCGATGTTACCCATCGTTTACTACGAGAAAAAAACAACAGGCGCAATTAGATTCCGTAGTAGAACGGCATAGCTACTCGGTAAAGTAGGCACTCGGAGTGGTGTAATCCGCGGGGTCGCTGTATACAATAGACATGTTACGTTTCTCGTATTGATATAAGATTTCCGTAATAACACTGTTTAAGTGCGCGTTAATGTGTTATGAGTGGGCATTACATGTATTGCGAACACAATAAATGGAAATCAACCAGTTCAGACGCCAATGATTTTGGTGATATAATATTTTGTAGCGAAATCATAATATACACTCTTATGTTGTTTACGATTCACACTCGACAGTATATTTATAAACGCTGAGTTCGGTCTGTCGTGATTTTGAAGTAAAAAAGTTGAGCACACGTGGCATAATATATTATTACACCGTCGTCAGCTGGAAACACATGCGAAAGATTACCTATTGGGTATACACACTCGCTCGGTCTCCTACGTATATCATATTACACTTACTCATGGGTATAGGTCGACCAGAGAGTATACCTACTGCGTGCCATTATCTTTGTTTAACGAATATTTTCCTAACGAACGCCCGGTGTAATATAACCATTTTGAATCAGCCCGATACTGTTTATTGTTTATTATTTTGTGGTCGTCACACGCACTGCTCGTTCGAACGTTGCAATTCGTCGCAAAATGAATCCTTCGTTTGTACACGACTATGTTCTTATACCTCGACTAATTCGAATTGAATGTACTCTTATCACCTGCATTATGATCTGAACGAAATGATAGACAGCAGCAGTAGTTGTCTGTAAAAAATATGTTTTTAGCTTTAAAAGCGAAATCACAACTGTTTTAATTCGTTTAAAATACCTTTATTGTTCACTAGTCAGTATGTATAATGTATTAATAATAATATACCTTACGGACTTTTGGTTTGCGGTTTTAAAATTTGCTTATGTGGATTTGCTTTTGAGCTGTGAACAAGTTCAAATTATACAAATTCAGTATGACTCGAAATAAAGTTTTATTCAACATTATTGTGTTAATATAATAGCTTTGGTGAACGCAATGAAAAACAATGCTTTTACCCTTTTGTTTTATTTTGTTCGTTTATAATTCAAATCAACGTTTACAATTCCATGGAATTTTCAGATGGAAAAAAAAATGTAAAAAAAAAAATAAATGGTCAATCTTATAGTGTAGTACAGTTGTATTTATCAATTTTTACTTATTAATCATAGAAAAACATATGGTAGTGTTATATTACTTATATTCATGTATTCAAGACATTAGTAATGCATTCAATGTATATTCAATGTTATTTTATTGTTAATAATTAATTGAATAGATACTTATAATAGTATGTGTTATAACTTATAATCTAGGCACTTGTACTTACTGCAGTTAAATTTTAATTTGTATTAAACACATTATTATTGAATTATCACATTCTACCTAATTATAGTTATTTGATAATTGCTGTAAACGGAATACATTACTTTTACGTCTATACATCTACAGCGAATAGCGGTATTATTAAGTCATTTAGATTTCTTTTGTAACAATTTGAATTTATGAATATTTTGTCCTGAAATTGAAGTATAGGATGAATGTAATATTATTTAAAATATTTTAAGTATTTGGTACACAACTTTTAGCGAATATAATTGTTAAAAACATAAAATTAGAATAACTATACTCAGAATAGTGTTTTGGTGATTAATTTTAAGTGTAAAGTCACCTAAATCGCAGTTAAGACCTATATCTCATCGGACAGTTTTTTTCGTAATCAGTATAATTTTCTAACAAAAACGATCAACCATTTAATCTGTTCAATACATAATTCATTGTACTCATCAATTTTTATTATGGCATTTGAAAAATGCTGTCTGTAAATTGATGTCAAAGTTTTAAGGAGGGCGGTCATGTTGTTTTAGAAAAGTGTGCTGGTAGTCAAGTTAAAATAATAGCGTATGCGATGGGTTTTGCTATTAATTGTTAGCATTTTCCAATAATATTGATGGTTTCCGATGTCCTCGGGGTTAAAGGGTGGATTGGATCATCCCGGTCAAGGATGTATGTATATATGTATACCTACCTATAACGCTTATTATTTTACTTTCTTATTTTAGTTAAAAATAATGGAAATAAATATACAAAATAATATAATGATAAGATATTTGGTATAAAACATGTAATTATTAATTTAAAAAAAAACTAGTTATAACGATATATTTTTGGAACTTTTTATTTGTATAGATACATTTTGAAAAACTGAAATTAACATGACTATATAATATAAATAAAGTGTTTCTATTTATTAATTCGTTATGCTTTTTCGTGTTTTTCAAATTATGATGTTTTAAAGTCAAATGTAACATATTATGCATTTCTTATTTGGGAATAATAAATAACATAAATCATTGTTATGCCGGGACTATTTATAATATTAAGTTATTACGACATTACGAAGGAATTGTAAACTTTAAATTCTTATTAATAACATCTTAATTTCAATTATTTTGTTAAATAAATTGTGCGATTTCTCAAACTTAAAACGCCTTACCAAAAATAAAAATAATAAACGTTTGGCTACTGTAATTTATCAAAAGCGTACAACTTACTCGGGGAGCAATTTTAATATATAAACTATTTTTATTAATAAGTAGAAATATTATTTTTGTAAAATGAACGAGCGGTGAAAATTAAATTACTATACAACATATATAGGACAAATAAATCACACTAGTTACAGCGAGTTGCAACACATACGATGGATTTTGAATAATATTAAAACAATCCGTGTATCTTATAACAATATATTGTGTTCTAGAGTGTAGCCGACTCGTGATGTTTTCTGTGGTTACTAGATGCGATCGTATAGGTACATTGCAGTACAACAATATATCAGGTTTCTTTCCGTCTCGTCAACCTTGTCGATGTGTGTTATGTTAGTTCGTAACTAACAATTGAACTTTATAACTCGCAAAAACTTCACGTGCGGAATACCGCAAAAGATTCCTTTTTTCTTTTTTTTTTTTTTTGTGTTTTACCATATTGTCTTGTGAGTGTTTTTATTGATTCGTTTTCGTAGACTCCAGTTTTATTCACGCTTTAATTGGTTTTGTAAAATATTCAAAATCCCATTAGCCGCCAAGAGTTTTTGAATATCAGTAAAGATTTGTATCTATGATCTTGCGTTCTGATAAAAATGTTCTTTTGCTCATGCAATGCACAATGGGAACAGGATATATGTGTATTGGCGACGAGTGTGTACTTGAAATATATCGTTTTCCTTTTGCGGTTCTTGAGAGGGAATGGGAAAAAAAATATACCGTATACAAATTTCATTTAATGAAAGGGTTTCAAGATGAAGTATCTGTGAATAGTCCACGTAACGGCGAACAAATACATTTCAAATGTTATTTCTAGTCTTCGAACCGTATTTATATTATACACGTTGTTCCAGAACAGTAATGTCTAGGCCGGAGAATCTCCATTGTTGATGTACTTTGGAAAATTAAACATTGTCGTTAATTGTGTTCAACTTTTTCGGTGCAGTTTGCGTGCAGTCACATTGAATTAGCGGGTTTAATTAAAGATTTGAGCAATGCTTAAAACGTTTGCATTGTTTGCATAGTGTTTTTATATATTTTTTAATGGTATTAAACTATTTCAAAATTAAACAAATTCGGTAATTTGTTAGAAAAAGTATTGTTTTTTGTTGTTGTTGTTCTTTTAAATAAGGTTTATAATTTAATATTTACGTAATTTTCAGTAAAACCTGTTATTATTTATAATACATGACACGGGAGACATACTGTATTAGACTAAGACCACGCAACGAAGATAGGATCATTAATCTTGCGTAATTTCATTAGAGTTTTACTAGAAGAGCTTTGCTATTAGAAAAGTCCAAACATGCTTTATTTTCTCGTTTTTATTTGGCGAATGATATTTTAAAGTTCATATTTAGGTAACTATACTTATGATATTTCCATAGAAATACTAATTTTTCAAGTTAGACATTAATTAAAGTAGAGTCAACCATTTATGTATTAAAAACTTACATTTCTGAAACATGACTGAGGAAAAGTAATACATTGTATTCAGTGTGAATCTTTTGATGATTTCTAATACCGCAGAACAATTTCAGTTAACAATTATAAAATATGTTTATTAAGAAATTATATAATATACTATATTGGTGTTTAATTGGAATACACAGATCAGATAATTGTAAATATTTTTAAAAATTAGTAATATTAAAGTTGATTTTTCTGGGTTATATAATTAATACATTCTAATAGTAATGCAGTTTAATGTTCGGGCAAATAGAAAAAAAAGTCTGGGATGAAAATGAAAATATTTTTAAATAGCATACCTTACCTAATTATTCAATGTTTAATTAAAGTTGCATTACTTTCCACAATGTATGTTATTGTTTATATAACCTTTATTTTTCGAAAAGAAAATAAGTTATCAAATAATTTTAATATATCATTTTGTCATCTTTTGTTATAATTTCAGTGTTTATGTTTCAGTTTCATTTACATCGAACATTATTATTTTACTATTTCGATATTTTTTCATTATTTAGTTACATTTTACAGTTGTATAAATTAAAAATGGGTTATTCCTAGGTTGGGTATGACTCCACGGTCGGGCGAGATACAGGGAAGTGTTAATTGTTTTTTTTTGTCTTTTGAACTTGAAACCAATGTACTATTGCTCTCGAAAAAAACTGAGTGAAATAGGTCGGGTGCATCGGTTTCAATTTCTAAAGATAGTTGCTACAGTAATAGAACAGAATTATTTCTTAATAAGATAGATAGGTTGAACTTTTAATGTTCTAATTTTTGATAAAGAAAAAGGAATCTAGGTAGGTAATTGACGTTGTATTTTATTTCTAATTTTCAGTGTATTTCTGTCACAGAATATTTTATGTTATCGACCACTATCATCAACGGTGTATTCAAATGTTGATTGATAATTCCACCTTAGTTGTATTATTTTGTTATCAATGGAATAATTGTGAACGATGTAATATTAAATATTTTTATTGAATTTGGTTGATTTTTCAACTGCAGACACCTGCCAAACTTATTGAGTGCTGTACGGTCGTAGACGTACTCCCGCGACGGGTTACGTCGAGTAGGTACGCTTCGGCTCTTCGCACCAATGATTATTGATTAATGATTATTTTTTTTATAATCCGGTACTATTTCGGTATACCAATATGGACTACGGGTCCTGGCTGCCTAGACACGTGGCTTAATTTATGCTTCCGGAATTATGCGACTCTGACTTTCCCCCGTCGGGGCTTATCGTATTGGGCGAGGGAATGGTAAACTCGCGAAGACCTGGATAGCAATTTTGGTTTCAAGAGCTCGAGCAGTAGTATCAAGTTATTAGAATATGTTTCGAAAACGATGAGATTTCAATTAAATACTAATATCGATGTATCGATAATATATATATTATATATATATATATATCGGGTCGCTACGATTGATATTTTTGGAATAACAACATCTAGTAGCATCATGAAAAATAAACTAGTTGATAGTGAATGCCGAAAATACTATAGACGGTGCGACTCTCAATCTTTGTTGAAGTTTTTTGGACTTTTTTGCTCGGTTTTCTCGGAAAACTGTAGAGAATATCAAAAAATTACCTCATCAAAGTACCAACTAGATGACATTTCCTTTCAGAGCAATCCAATTGGTTGAAATCGTGTACATAACACAAGAAAAAAAATGAGAAAAATAAAATATACACACATCATGATGAGACCAATACATGAAAAATTTAAAATTTAAAAATTAAAAATTAAAATCTATACCAATTTATTGAAGTAAAAATAAACTACCATATTTTAGTACTACATTACATATTTATAAATATGTGTTAGTCACAGGGGTGGAATAGGGTGAGGTCCACCATTACCCCTTTTAAGACTGTTTAGCTTTACTATTGGCCTACACCAACTATTTGAATATATATATATACTGGCCTACACTGAAAATTCGCATAAATTATAAGACCTCAACCCTAAATTATGTTAAATATCACGATCGAACACACGTTCAAAAATGTTTATGTAAAACATAGGAATATAATATGTAAGCTAGGGCGTTCCATTTTAATATTTGTAAACCCATAGCTGACCTACATGAGCTTAAATCTCGACGATTCTTGTGGCTTAAGAATGATTGATTCATTTTTCTAGTCTAAAACAATTATAATTTATATAATGTATCTATTTTCTTGAAATTAGAAAAAGAATAACAACTATTACCTAGTTAAAATGTGTCATTGTATATTATCAAATTTTGCTAAAATATTTTATAACATTAAATTCATATTTATATTTATACAAATGTAATATAATGTATTAAAATTTGTGATACATTAAATTTAAAATCAATGATTATATTATTTACTATAATAATTTTTGACAGAGAAAAAATACGTATTTTTGTTGTGTTTACCGTGTTTAATTGTATGCATTTGAAATCAATGTGAAATTCTCGCATTTGCCAAACGAGTCCGTGAAAAGGAGGGTATAATAAACAGTAAAATATGTTCCAGTAGGACCTACAACAGTGCATACGTTTTTCGTTAAGGACATTCGATTTGGTCTGTCATAAATTATGGTTATGAATATATATTCGTTTAAATGGAACATTTTTTTGTCTTAGACGATTTTCACTGTACATAGGTAACAGATATAAATTATTTAGGGGCGGTAATGTAGGGTATTTTGTCGTGACTAGAAGCATATGGTTTTCTAATGACGAAGGTTAGGTTTTGTTATTAAATGTCCTGGTGATCACCCGTCTAGAAATTTGTAACGCCGGACGCACCTTAACCGCAGCGCCGAAAGACATCTATATGGCTAATAAGTAATAAGTAATAACTGTGCTGTAATAATACTACGCCCCATAAACATTATCGAAAACTGCTGAAAATACTATATAAATATGAATAAAAGTAGAAAATATTAATTTTCAATACCTTATTCGTTACATTATATTCTCATAAAAGTTTCTTGTAATTTTTTTGGATCGGATCTACATGACTTTCATTAGATAAACTAGGCATTTTCAAGCTTTTTCGTTATCATTGTTCCAACTTATACTATAATACGTACCTACAGTGAAAATGTTAGCGCACACAAAATATTATGTTTTGAAAATAAAAATGATTTTATTAAGAGTAGGAAGACATTTTTAATGTGCATAAATGTACCCATATACGAGTATCATTTTGAGTAATATTGAAAACCACAACGACATCAATCATTATAGCTGTGTTATAGTTTAGAAATGTACTACCAAAACATTATTCACTGGATATCGGTCGTAATGATTACTTTTACAAATCCCATTTTATACATCCGCATAATATATGTTTTAAGTATAAATTAGCTAATATCCTATTTACTTTGTACATACTCGTACATTGTATTCACTTTACTTCAACGAATTTCAATTTTATAAGTGAAACATCAAAGAGTACAAATTGTATGCCGTGCATTTCGATGTGTGTATATCTACTTATGAATCAAAAATCTAATAAAAAAAAATGTAATTTTGGAGAAAGCCCGAGAGAAGGGTAGCCCTAGTGCGCCCCTTTCAAGCCACACTTGTGGCATATATAATATATATATATATATATATTATATATATATTATTATTATTATTATTATTATTATTATTATTTTCTAATAAACTTGATAAATATTTACTCTATACATAATACTATTTTCGTCATCGTATACCTACCAAAAAATAATACCAAGAGTTCGTGTATTTTGTCATACAAATAAATAAGTCATGTACGGGTACTCGCGCGAAACGAATGAAATAGTTATACGCACTCCTGTATATGTTTTATTAAATAATATTAAAATGAATCATATTGTAAATTTGTAACAATGTAACAATGAGATTTTGTTTCTAAAAAAGAACATAAACGCGAATATGTAAATATAAATTAAAATAATATATACAGTTTGCAATAATTCATATTGTTCTTCGTACAAACGTATCTACGAATATTTATTCATTCCTGTTCAATTATTTGAATTGTTTTCAAACTAAATCCGTTTGATGGGTACCAAAGTATATTTTTATCTGCTTATCCAAACATAAATTTGGCCAGCAGTATATAGTACACGTTCTTGCTACATCTCCATCAAAAATAATATTCTACCAAGTTGTATATTGTTGTTTAAAGAATCATCCATCCCCGTCTTAAACTAGTCATCATATTCCAAATTAAGTATTCGTTAGTAAATCTGGTTACACTTTTACTCTTCTTTTGTAAAAGGATTAAGAAACTACCTTAACCCGGATAAGCTTTATGACGGAAATAATACCAGAAATGACCTTGCATTGTGCTCTATAACCACTCCGAGACTCATGTGTTCTAAATAATTTTTTCATTCTACATTTTCGAAAACACTATTTATTTAATAAATCTAGTGGAATGAATAATTGAAATACTTTAAAAAGCAATTTAAAGAAAGATTTTAATTATTTGCATGAAATTGACTTAAAAATCTAATGCAAAGTTGTAAAATAAATTAAGCTTTTAAGTTTTTTTGACTTACAGCCAATCCATAGCCAACGTAGTGCTGTAAATCGTTGCATCACTCTTGATCACGAGTTAGTTATATACACTATCATATTATATGGTCCAGTCCACTGTCTTATATTTTTTAATTACATGGTATTTCTTGTTCATCTGCAAACGACATTTTCATTCATAAATTTATTCATGATTTCTTTCTTCATCTAGACATGTCTATAGGTCTAAACTATAATATACATTATCTAAAGGTACTTAGTTTTTTCTACTGGCCAAAAAATGTAGGAGTTTCGTATGAGACACATATTTATTAATTTATCATGACCAGTTTAACGATTGCCGGTGTCTATACTTTCCATAAATATATATTTCCTAAGATTATAGATCATTTAGTATATTTCTTGTTGATGATCCATACTTAACATTTTTCTGAAAGTATTGGTCTAAAGCAGGGGGGGCCAATTTTTTTCTATATTGTACCGATTAGAAAACAAATAGAGATATGGCATCATAAACGCTTTATTTTGATTCGTATAAGTTTAAGTAATGTTTAATAAATAATAATACAATTGATTTTCAAACGTGTTAATTGAATTTTATACTTATAAACATTTCATTGTGATGATTTTTTCGGTGATGTTAAATTTATTTTTCGACTTATTTTTTGTAGTTCGGTTGAAGGCTCGTTGAATATATTATGAGCATTACAGATATTTTAAATGACAATCTGTAAGTGTGGTTTGGTATTTATTTCTAATATGACTCAAAACTTTTTTCACATTTTTTACATTTTTTATGTAGCCCAATCTACAAACCAATTTTAACGCTAGAGTACGAAGTTCTTGAAAATTTTTCTTTAGGTACGCATTTTCAAATATTCTTTAATTTTAATCAACAGACAATTCTTTATAATTACATTTTAGAACAGTTGAATTTTAATGTTCAATAATTTCCAATTGCATCTGAGGGTTATACTCGTCTGTTATGTATTTCGTATTATTTATTTATTATTATTTATTTATTTTTTATGTATTATTTATCAACATTAGTTTGATAAAATCATTGTGTTACATAATATTTACCCATTTGATGAGATCATTAATAATATTGAAAAAATAAATTTTAAATAATTTAAATTTTTTAAAAATTGAGTATTATGATGAAATAATATCAAACGTGCCGCAGGCTAGCCACTACTGTTTAAATCTTTATTTTTAATTTACTAACTGTCTTCATCTGTTGTCATTATTTTACATTATATAATGTTACTTGGTACCTCGCGACTAGCGAGTAGTATAATATAGGTTGTTGAGCATTTTCCTTATTTCTTATTTCCTTAGTTTTTTGTTATTTGTAAAGTCAGATACGCCCTTGAAACTATTTATTGCTTCAACTATTTACTGTCCGTCGTTGGAGTACTTCTATATTATAGCTGTATCGCTGAATCTCTAGATTGAAGACCTACATTTAGTTAGAATAGTTTTGTTATTTAAATTGAAATTCTATTTTCACCTTTCTATCGACTTTTGTGATAAGAATACCTAAAATTTGGAAATTAAAAATCAAAAATTCTTCATTGTGTTTTCAAATGTCTAAATTATATATTATACGTAATAATGTTGAGGTGATGTTAAATATCCATAAGTTTTGTTGCCCTATATATTACATTATACGAAATTGTTGTTTATGATTTCAATTTCGAATGATTATTTTATTTCATAAATTGGTTTCGCATAGAATTTGATGCCGCATCATGGATTTCTTTTATTCTGATGAAAATTTTGAACGCTATACTTGACATTTCTTTATCTATTTAAATATCAGCTATACTGTTCTTACCGAATAATTGGTGCGGCCTACTTTAACAGCCACGGCCGACCGTCAACATTTCTCTATACAAATTCTGCGTTGAAATGTAAAAAAAATGTGTTTAATTTGGTATGTGGTCAGGTTGACAATTAGTTTTGGGCTGACCGTCCGATATCTGTCAATTGCCGCGTGGCCGGATAAGACCTGAGCGTTCAATCGCTAACCCCGGGGAATAATAATGCGACGATGAAACGCGATGTGCATTCCTAACAAGGTGACATTCCGCGTGTCCTAATACGGAACCTAATGGTAGACAAGGATACGGCGGGCTCCACTTACTCGACACATATAAACATTTATGTTTATCTTATAACTTCCTTTCCACCAGATTCTGATCCGGTCCATAATCACTAATCAGGTATTATTGCAGCGGGGAAATGATTTTGGTCAAAAGAAATCTAGTCTTTTTCCGAACTTTTAAATCCTCGCGCGTGAAACCGTTTCAATGGAATTCAATAATACAAAAATAATTAAGTTATTCAAAACAATTTAATGAGCGGAATTTTTTTCCCCCGTATTTTAGTCAAATATTTCAATTTATTTCGGTAGACGTCTGGACGTTTTAAGATATATTCTTACTATACTTATACTGCAATAGAAAGTAACAATGATAACATTTCATCATAAAGTGGCAAAAACAGGTACACGGATGAAAAATGTATTTGTAATATAATTTTTTTTACCAAAAAAAAATAAATACAAAAAAAATTACTTAATTTAATAGATATTAAAAAATAAAAAAACGAACAATGTATTATTCTATGATCATTATCACATATGTGCTTGAATTAAAGTTGTTTATCTCCAAGGTTATAAGAAATCTTACTCAATCTTTAACCTAAATACATGTAGAACACGATACCGTTGAACTACAAAACAATGATTTACAATAATATAATACATTTATTACATTAAACACTTTTGGGCGAGTAGGTAATATAATTTATTCATCGTACATATGATTATTGTATAAATACATTTTTAGTAAACTTATTTTATGACTGTTGGGTGTAAAAATAAAATTATCTAAATTATTGTAAGTTTTATTTTCTGTTAACTTATGAATTTAATAGATTTAGCCGGTCGTTATTATTACCCGTGATATAAATTTATTATGTATCAAAGCTATGATATTTCTTGCGTTTACATTGTAACAGACAAAATAATGTGTAATCCATGCAAAAATCGTTGTGTCAACACTCTAAAATCAATCAGTTTTAAAAATGTATTGAATGTAAGTAATACATTTTTACGTTTTAGTTACCTAGCGAAATGTTTACTTCTAGTAACTTATAATTTCTTGGCCTTGCTATCCTTTCTATTTGGGGTCAGCCATCTGAGTAAGTCTACATTTTAAGCCATTTATGTAGTCATATCGATCATTAGCAATTAAATTATTATTTGGAAATGTTACGATAAAAAAACACTATTATCCGCATTATTGAATTCGTCTACAAAGTAACACCGTGACGTATGACTAAACAAAATCAACCGTAGTTTATTATATTTTATATTAAGATCGCTGTATAATATAATTATTCAGACACGGATAGTCTAGTTATTTTTTCTTGTTTTTTTTTTTCTGTCAAAAGATACCATTGCAAATGCATAACATAATTTTTGTTATTGTTCTATAAGTATAGAGACTAGAGACAAGTTATAGTTCAGTTTCATGTCATGTACCATTAACCCACGAGGCCATAAATAACGCCATAGTAAATATTGTTGTTTTATGCGGTAAAGAAATGTTCTAATTATAAACTACTCGTGCAATTCATGTAAATTATTATTTTGGTAAGTTTTTTTTTCAATCACATTTCTATAACTACGTATAGAATATTGCTATCGTTCAAAATAGTTTCAGTAATTTATTTTATTTTATTTTATAACAAGCATTTTTATCGATTTATTTCTATCTAGTATATAAAAAGTGTATACATATAATTGCACTTAGAATAAACTATAAAACAAATATTAAAACATAATAGTGATTTTGATTCTAGATTATTTTTAGTTGTTGAATTAATCTGTAGAAAATCTATCCAAAAAATGTTTTTACTAATTTTATTGAAACCACACGTTTAAATTATTGTTTGATTAATTGTTTGTTTTCTTGTAAATATTAACTCAAAGATTTATTAATTACAAGTACTGATTTCATTTGTTATACATTTTTGGCATAAACCAATAAATTATAATTATTATATACGATTTGTATATACGGTTTCATTGGTCTTGAGCATAGTTCAAAAACACAAAATATATTATATTTTAAAATTTATAGTAAATAACAAACCAGTAAACAATAACATGACTTAACTTTTAAAATGTATTTTACATTCATATGTAAAAAAACCAATAATAGGTATAGGCTATGGATTATTTTGATTATTTCGATATCTTTTAGCTATGCTATTTAAGATATATTGCTCATTTACCTATTTTGATGCGAGAGAAGATTAATCGCATAACCATTCGAAGTTTGTTCAATCTTTACAACAATATACTGATTGTAGGACTATGTATATTATGTACACAACATGGCATAATAATAAATTATGTGTCTTATACCATCGAAATGTATTTCTATGTTGTGCTTTTATGATGTAAATGTAATCGTTTTGCTAAATCTAAACGTATTAACTGTTATTGTAATGCGTAAGGAATTATTCTTGACTTAAAATAATCAAACGACAAACGGTTTTTTTCAAACGACAAATTTTATTAATTTATTTTGTTATTCTGTATTCAGCATCAACAACCAGCTTACATTTTTATACATTACACTATAAACATTTTATTTGTGTACGCATTAAGCTGTGCTGTGCAAACAAATGAGATAAAGCTGTAGGTGAGGACAACTTTTAATTATTGCGTTGGTGCATCAGATCTCGATAGTGCCGCTTTAAATTTTACTCAATTGACCATGATGGATTCAAATTAATTTAAAGAAATCTAATATCTAGAACGCCTGATTTCTACATAAAACGTTAAAATTATGGGGTAGACCCCCCCCCTCCTCCCTCGTTTACCCATATACGTGGGATATAACGCATCAAGGGTATGGATATGACGGTCTGTTCTATAAAATGTATAAATATTCAACTGTTGAAATATCCGTTTACATACCATATAATGCACACGTATAATACCTGTCCTACATGCATATTATTATCACGAGTGATAGTGTTCGGTTTATGCAAAACGAATTATTTGAGAGAAAAAAAAAAATAGAAAAAAAAGAGGAAATATTTTATCGAAATGAATGCTTTGAGTGTGTGTGAGCGTGTAAACTTGATGGTGTGGCAGATTATCCGCGAGCACTCGTCGCGTGCAAGTGCACTGCAGCAGCAGTAGCACCAGAAACGGTTCATAATAATATATGCGGTGCAGTATTGACCGTGTGTACGCGAGACACGAGTGTGCTTTCCGTGTACGACTCCCGAGGGCAATGGGAATTAACCGTAACACGACCGTTGAACGCGTTCGTACCGCGTGCGCATTGCTCGCGGCTTGTATTATATATCGCGTGGCGATGTCGTAATGCACCGTGAAGGGGTTAAATCGGGCAGTGGTTTCGTGTGTGGACTACACGTGTGTGCGTGTGTGTGTGTGTGTGTGCGTTTTTAAAAATTGGAAATTATTAACGGTCATTCGGCCATTCATTATTCTTACAACGTACTTTGTTTGAATTTAATTGGGATTTGTTCTCGGAATATTGCACCGGGCGCGCATTATCTGCGAGGAAATAATCGATTTAAAACATTACTTTAATTTGACTAATTAAAGACCTGTTGCCTATTTGTTCTTTTTATGCTTTCGGTTTATGTTACACTTTTTCTTGTTTACCGTCCAACTACTCCAACTACCGTTCTAAGAGGGATTGGATAATTTAAAAATTGAACCCATCTAGTGAACAAGACTCAATATTTTTTATAGGTCAACTCAATTGCAATAAACCACTTTACTTGAATGTACGTTTAAAACGAAACAAAAATTATAGACTTGTGTTGAGTTGAACGCCAACTGTATATAATAATTATATGCCCTGTATTATTGTCTATTTAGCATATAATACTCGTATTAAGTGTAAAGAACGCTTTGTAGTTTGTCAGAATTGTTTTTCCTTTCAGTGTATGTTCAAAATTGTCTACGTAGAAATATAATAATACGTACTGAAACTAGTATTTGTTTTAATTTTTTTTGGTTTCACTTTCAAGTAGTTCCGTTGTATTTAAATAATTATGAGTGTTATTTAAGACTTTTCAAAAACAAAATTGCTGAAACTGTCCGAAAAACTCTAGAGGTTTTAAAATGGGAAGTGATTAGATACTACTATCCCGTACTTCACTTAAATTATTAAAACATAGATGTGTTGATTTTTGGTAATGGTCGACACGATTCGCGTTGTTCCCGTCAGTGATTAGACGCATACCATTGATTTACAAAATATAGTGTTGAGTCAAGCGAAGAGTAGCTAAGTAGTGTTAGAAAGCGTTGGCAAGTAATCAGATTTTCTAGTGCGATATTGTTTTTGGCTACTAAAAGATACACCTTTACTATATAACCTGACTGAGAAACGTCCGTTATGAGCATAAAGGTTACTGTCTCTGCGAACGTAAATATTACTATTTTTAAACTCGGCGCGTCGATATTTGACAAACAAATTTTAGATCGATTTGGCTTACACCCAGTGTTTATCCTCTGTACCCCGATGACTGTTAATACTTTACTTACGTATCGAAACTAATGGTTATATTATTTGTAGCATGATTGATGAATCTTGGACTTTATCCAAATTGGATTTTAAAAATCAATTTCACATTAACCGATTTCTTTTTATTCTGAACAATATAATTGACGACTACGATTCGTTTAACTATCTAGTTGATTATAATTCGTCATATATAAATATCACAAGTCTAACTATAACGGAATTAGTTTATGAATGTATCAATGTATCGTATATCATCGTATATGGTATATACTAATATATGTCTATATTAATAATTAAAAAGTATGTCAGTAGGTATGTTTTATAACGTGTTAGAATTCAGATTAATTTGATGAACTTTTAATAACGTGCGGGAACAATATGTACAAAAACCGTGAACAAAGGTTAACGACGTAATTACTATCGTCTACCATAATGGTATTTCGGTGGTAAATTGTTTCCAAATCGTAAGGCCCGTGCAGCGACATGAAAATATGTATTATATTTTCTCATAAATTCCTGTCGACACTGTGTACGGATTTGAAAAATCCCTCCAGTATATTATGACCTTCACGCGTCACTCGTATTGCATAGAGTTGTCATCTAAAAGGCTAAAAATCTCGTGTGATTTCGGTTCGTTAATCGTATCGCCAGAAACGAGCGGAAAAAAGAAAGGAAACCGCGAGACAATTGAATGGCTTTCTAGAGAGAGTTTCGAGAGAGATATGTGTCCAACATTCAACGACAGTACAACGGCCTTAACACAAGGATGTATTGAAAAAAACCAGCTCGGTATCGATAAGTCCATTTTAGGGATTCCGAAGAAACGCGACGAGTGCTGGACGAGTTCTTCCTTCTCTCCATCACTCGGTCGCCGTGCAACGGGACTCGACACGGCTACTGTTTTCCCATCAGTTTCCCACTACTACCGGGTTCGCTAGTCGGCCATCCGTTCGCGTCGCGGTCACTTGTTCGTAATTTTCGGCGTCCGAAAAATCTGAAAATTAGCGTTTTTTTCCGTTTTATTTTATTATTTTTCAATTTTAACACTATCGCGTGTATATTTGGTTATGTTCGGGAGTGATGTTCGGTGCAATCGCTTGTGTAGCTGTGAACAACCAAAGAAGTCCTCTGCTGAAGAGCCGAATAGAGTCAATACGGTATGACCGAGTTTATAATAATATCATGTGTAGAGTAGAACCCCGGTAAATGTGGTCCACGTATAGTCTGTTTTCTATATTACAACTACTGACGGATTTGTAACCATAATGTTCCGAACATCGTTGACGTGTTAATAGGTACACAACGTTTCATTTGACGTGACGGTTTATTTTAAAATACAATTTAATTTCACAATTAATTTGGAACAATAATAATTCGACCATTGTAGTATTGTTTTGGTAAGTGTTTTTTTCATTTTGTTGTCCGATTTTATATTAAGGAGCAAAGGACGCGTGATTAACTACCGAATATCTTATTTTCGTCATTATAGATGACACTGTTAGTCGGATGGATAAAAATAGAAAAAAAATTTATGTGTTCTATTTACTATAATTTTAAGAAGGTACATAAATAAAACTTTTTTTTTAAATTTATTATTATACTAAATAACAAAATTTTGTTAGATACATTCCTAGTTGGTATAACATATTTTAGTAATTATAATAATTTATTAATCTTCATTTTGTTCGGATGATGAATAATAAATGCACCTATTATGTGTTATATGTTAATATAAATAGAAATAATATCAAATTTTTTGATATCCAAGGTCGATATTCGTTTTAATTTCAGGAGTATGTTTATGTATTTGTTTTTAAAATAATCTTATTGGTGCGGTCGTACTATGGAAGATTTTAAATAAATTGTTATGATGGTAAAATTAGACACATAACACACGTAATCGTATACGTTAAGTTGTTGTATTAATTTTTGAACTGTGTCTATGTTTCTGTACCAATGAAAATGTATAAACTGTGGTACAGGTTCGATAAAAATTAAACGCAATGGCTCTTCAGAAACGTTTAAGGGATTAAACTTTAAAATATATTCAATCTAGTCAACCGGAACAATGGTCTTAAACTGTGGCAAACGAGTATCGACTATATACGTCATCTATGTATTATAAACGTGTGCGCTCGCGCACGCGCACATACAACATATACCTGTCGGAACTATAATGGAATTTATTGAAATTTCAAAACTTCCGTTGTCTGTGCTTTATTGCTTTACCTCGGTGATCGTAAGGAGAGAAGTAAATGCCTATTTCTTTTCGTTATTTTCCTTCTAATTTTGCACTTGTTGTATTTTTTTTATTCATTTTTTATTTTTTTATTTTTTTTTGATTATCAACGGTTTTTATTCGATGCACCGAAAATGCCGTTTGCTTTAGTTGATTATAATTTTGTCGTTTTTTATGTTCTCTTCGAATCATTCGAACGGCGAGGCATGACGGCCCAGGGGGCAAATAAATAGTTACTTTTGTGTGCTATTGAAGCATCTCGACGGGTCACGGACAACGATCGTTATAGAAGTTGCTTAAAAAAAAAAAAACTCATTTCACGTACACCGAAGTAACACAAAACTATATTATTATCCGCAGTGAAATAAATGTTACACTGGTGATTTGTTGTTACACCGCTGTTGAAATTTCGGGAGAAAAATTGCTTGTTTTTGACGTATACAACACTGGGCCAAATGCCCAGTGCGAATTATGTTAATTTATTTGTATAGTGTTATGGACGTGGAAATAAACACAGTCCATATTTTGGTACCGCTATTATTGACCAAACACAAACGGATAAAAAATAAATAAATATGCGTGTATTATATTATGTACGTACACTTCGTTTACCAATATTGTTTATTTGTTTATACCATTATTTGAAAAATCCAACCAAAAATAAAACACTTTGTCTATAATATAATAACATACCAGTGTGCGTACAGTCAACAGAAAATAATGTATACTTATAAAAATCATAGCGCATACTTTTGAACTGTAAACCTATACCAATAAGGCAATAAATATTCAGTACGGATGAACAATCTTCGCACTTTTGTTATTATAATATAATGTTATAAACTGTATGGCTTTTTATGGTCAATATGCTATTGTATAACATTAGCATAATACATAACCATTGATTTTCTGGCTTATATAATTATTAATTATATATACAAAAATTAAGAAAATCAATAGTACAACTTGATATACAACAAAATTATAAATTACATAATTTTGTTTCGTCATTGTAAATTATAACTTTCGAAAAGTATTTGTTTTTCTCGTTGGGGTTTCATATTTTGAGAATTAAATAAATATTCAAACTGTACACTATACGCTGTGTACAAATCAATGTTAAATAAATTGGCACCATTGCGAGAATAAGAAATGATTAAGTTGATAGTTGTTCAATGGTGGCAGTTTTTACCAAAACTTTTTAGGGTACCATTAAAATGTTTAATAAGTTATAATAGAGAATTTGATTTTTAATGAGAAACTCATTATGTTCAATATAGCACAATGCTCTAGTATTTATTTAGATTCAAGGGCCAATAGTCTCTTTAACATTAATAGGATTGCAGAAGTAAGTTTTATCTTGAGTGATTACTAATTCATAAACACAAACTATTGCGAGGTCAGCTCTTTTAATTATTTACGGCCAACCCAAATTCAGTATAAAAATGATGTATTGATTGTGCGAACTAAAATTTAGATATTGTTAAACATGATATAATAATTTTTGAATGCATTTCGTATTTGTTATTCATATTTGTGTTGAAATCTATTAATTTATCACCATTAATTTAGGGAAAGTTGTAATAATAATTTGACACAATAAACTACAGTAACAGTAAAATGTTTATTATACATTATACACAATACACAATAGATTCCAGTGTGTAAATGAACTCACTGCAATGACCTTTTGCGTCTTTGTAAGTGACGCGTACACTGCGCGCTGCATAGCGTAAGCTTTTCTTAAAGTGCTAACCATCTTTTGCCACCTCCTCCATTTCTCATACTCGTATTATATTCTACGCGCAATAAAACTATAGACGTCCCCGGAAATTGCCAACCGCATTTTTATGTATACCCAAAAATATTCGGCATTTTTTCGCACTCCCTCGTGGTCAATAATCCCTGAAACAGCGACATCCCGAAAATAGCACCCAAATTACGTAAAACTCGAGCCTTATGAGTGTTTTTTTTTTTTTTAAGTTTTTATTTTTGAACAAATACCGACTGGGCTTGGTGGCGGCGGGAAGTTTTCCAAACATAGTGACAAACGACACACACACACGGACACAAAACTATGTGCATGTATAAATAATATACGTGTATAATATATATATATATATATATATATATATCTCAGTATGTGTGTTCGTGTGCGGGTGTGTGTGCGTGTGTACAACATATAAGTGTGAGAGTGTGTATATTACTGGTAGTTCCGGTCTAGTGGTATGTGTTGACGGTTACATGCGGGAAATGAATATTAATACTGTTGAATAACCACCACATAAAATACAGGGACAGTAAAAGTAACATGACTACGCATAAAAATATGTTTAGGTAAGTTTTGTAGACCATAACGTTGGCTCATGATAATACGATGATTTGATTTGATCGTACTTCTTTCGGTTCTTTTTATGTTTTAGTCGAATTCGTTTTTTTTTATAAGAAATTCAATAATACAGAATATTTTTTTTTTCACGCGTATACTCGACGAGATTTATTCTTGGTTTGGCACTAAAACCAAGTGCAAAATTTGTATAGCTCGTATCGAATTAAAAAAATGAGTTATATTATTTCCAACACCATAATGCTTTGCATGAACTATAGTCTGTACTATATGAAATAAGATCACTGATCCACTCTTAACAATAATCTTCGATAACATTTTGCTGTACGATTTTTTACGAAAATATATTAAATTTGTGTTGTTTTATAAATGAAAACAAAACCGAAAACTTGTATATACGTTTTACTTTATGAAAAAAAAAAAAGTATTGTTTTCAATATTACAGTTATTTTCTTCAATAGTGGTTAATGCGTTACACATTAGATACAGAAAAAAGTAGTTACCGTGATGTACCAAACGATGGCCTGATTCATACAGGTAGTACCTAACCTAACCTAGGTCTTGGATGTAACAATGTTTTATGACTAAACTATTTACCTAACGTGTTGATCGCCATTACTCATTATTCTAATCATATTATATACTACCCATAGCCGGAGTATTTACTAATAGATTATTTTTCTTCTTATCAATTGTGATTCTAAATTAACTGGGTTCCCTGATTTTTACGTATTGACCTACTAAAATACAGTAGGTGTTTAACGGTCGTTGTCTATCTACGAAAATATGTACTTACATTTTATAATATTTTTAATCTATGTAAACAAGAAAAAATATGTATTATACACTCGTGTATGTACATGTTCTTCAAGAACGCATACAAATTTGCACGATTAGATTAGATTATTGATTAAAAAAAATTTCATTCTGTTGAGATTTACAAAAAAAAAAACATAAATTATTTCTATTTGTTGTTGAAAATTGTGTCATTATTTATTGTTACTATTTATTATTTACACAAAATGTGTGCACTTTACAGTGTTTTAACTTTTAAATATTACTATTGTTGTAATAAGTAACAAATTAAAATATTACGCTTCATGTTTTATGTTTTCGTACGATTACATTCATTCCGGCAAGTAGAACTTATTTTATTCGTTTAATATTTGTATTACTATCATGTATATAATACATATTTATCTTTTATTTATACGTAGGCAATTAAATTTAATCCACGTTCTTTTGATTTTTGTATATACATTTTGGCAATCTGGACAAAATATCGCCGTAAAAATGTTTTTCGAGTTAATGTAAAACGCGAAGTAGAGGAGGACAAGTTATTTTAATTAAAAATAATAGTTATCTAAGTATCAGATATTTCATAATAGCTATTATCTCCTCGTGTGTGATTAACATTTTGTTCATATTATTCAAAAACCTGTTGTGGGTCTTAAATACAAATACTTTATTTTCTAGTATTCCACTCCGATCGATTTTTAATTTAGTCTTTAATGTTGTATTTAGAAATCTATCAGAAATTTTAATATTGATCAAACGTATAGGATCTTAATGATTTTAAATTTTAAATTCTATTTTACAAGCTATAGTCTCCTGAGCTTTGATATGGACAACAGACATAATATAAAAGTTCGTGATAGTTGTATTTCATAAAATTAAACCAGTTCACAATTATTTGAAGTTGTTAGAAATTAGAATTAATTAAATAGTTTTAATTTAAATATATATACAAATACTATATAAATTATAAGCCGTGTACCTATAATACAACTGTACAGATTTAGAAAATATCATTATTTGTATAAATTACTTGTTGATTTCAGTTTTAATTTACGTAGTTAAAATATGTAAAAGTAAAAGTTTCATTTGATTTCTTATTCCGATTGAGATTTCTTTTTAAATCGTGCAAGACGCTAAAAAGTAGGAAATAATCAAAACTGTGTTTACTGCGCTCCACGCCCGTAAGGTATATATTATAAACTTAAAATTAGTTTGTAAAGTATCCGATATACTGGTTAAGTAAGTCATTTTTTTTTGAAACAATGATTTATTAAAATTCCTATAAAATATGATTCAGTTCAACTGAATTTCTATGTTTATAAATTACGTACGAATGTATTAATAACTGTACGTCTTATCGTATGATCTAAACAATCTAACCTAATTCGGACTATGAGAGTCATAAAAATTAGATCTGGTGATTCGGCTGATTTTTCAACAACAAATAATAATTGTTGTGCATAGACAAAAGTTCGATTGGTTTTTTAAGAACCCACTATTATTTTATTTTTCCATTAATTTTAACCTATTAATTTTTTTTTTTTGCTTAACACTTTTAAGATTTGATTTTTTTTTAAAACTATATTATTTGATCACTCAAATATAAGTATATTGTCTTTTGAGTTATTTATTATGAACATCGTTCATTAATTTGTTATAATCAAACAAACTCAACATTTAATGATTAAATTTAACGTTTTAGTGCATTTGGAGTTTCGGTCATACATATCATGTCCAAGAAGAGAGAACAATATTGTTCGTTGGAAAAATAATTGTTTTCTGTTGGTTTAATAATTATTTTATATTTCAATATTTGTATGAAATATTATTGAATTAAAATGATCATTTATGTGATTAGTGATTACTGATTACATATACGTATACTGTAGTATTGATGAAATTATAATTCTACTAAAGATTATTATTGAAAATACAAGTTTAAGTTTATTAAATATAAATAAATAAAATATTGAAAATAAAAAAATTTTAAGCAAAAGTAAATACGTAAAAAAAAATTTCAAATTGTGTATAAACAGTTATTTTCAGATATTTTAAGCTAGGCGTATGTTAAAGAATTTTAAAAATATGCAAATTAAAACATTCAAGGCTCAATTATATTTACCATAACATAAGTTTTTTAAGTAGGTAATACTATTATTGATTTTTTTATTTTACATTATGGATTGTAAGTGAAACAAATTATATGTGCTTAGTTTTTTTTATGAGGCTGTGTACACGATTTCAACCTGAAGTAGTGCGCCGATGTACACTGGGACTTTTCTGGAAGACAATGTTGTCAAGTTGGTAATTTGAGGATAAAATTTTTTTGTATTTCTCAACAGTTTTCTGAATAATTGAGAATTACAGAGAACAATTGCAAAATATTTTCAACCAAGATCGAAAATCGACTTGTTTATATTTCATAGATACAAAATTTTTCATAAGATTATCTTTGTGGCCAACAACAAAAATGTTTATCGGAAAGTCGAGAACAACTTTTATACGCGTTAGAAAGGGTAATGTTGACGAAATTGAGTATTACAGATTACGTGTAATTTCGATTATACCATTTTATAACATATACTGGTCCACTCGATCTCTTACACTCAGATCCTTTTTTTCAAGAACAATAGTACATTGGTTTCAAGTTAAAAAGACCCATCCCTGTACGTTACCCAGGAGTCTCACCCAATCCACAGGAGTTTCGTACGTTTTTAAGTTTTTAACTATCATTTAATTGATTTTATACTAGTTTCTCAAACTTCCATGCTTATGTAATAGCATACGATTATATTATAGAGAAATTAAAATGTATACTCTTCAATTCTACAATGATATGCAAAACAATGAGATACATAGATTTAACTTTGAGTAGCGAAATCTATTTAATCTAATTATCGCCGGAACCGTAATAACGCGCACTCGTAAAATGTACGCTGTACAATTGAAAACGGAATATTTAAAATAATATCATAATTACAATAATTCGTGTAATGGTCACGTGGAAATAATATATAGGTTAGATATTTTACGGCAATTAAACATTCACAAATAGGCGCTATTATTTTTTTTTTTACGCGCACGGTAAACAAGTCGACGTCTTGTCGTGATACACCGTGTGCAGAAGTCACGACGACGGTGTCCGCAGCACCTTGGCGCCAACGAGGTTTTCGTTTGAACTGTCCGTAAACGTTTCGACGACGAACGCGCGCACGTGGGAGGGAGCCGCGGTGGTGATTACCTGCACCGGAGACATTATCGGGAGGTACGTGTAACGACATGCAATGCGCGTAGACCGCGAACGTGAACTATCGGCCGGGCTCGACGAGGAAAACGAATTTCGTTCCTGTTATCAGTGCATTAGCGAAAGAATCTCGACAAAGGTTCGGGGAGGGCCGCGTGTAATAGACAAAGGAGCGCGGAGGGGTGGGACGTGGGGAAGCGAGGTGGTGGTAGAACATTGGGAACAATAGTTTTCGGGTATAATAAATCATGGCGGGAAGCAAATTGTCGCGTAAAAGTTGCAAAAAAAAAGTAAATGATGAAAAAAAAAAAAAAGATGAAAGAATATAAGAGGCCTTTCCTTTGAGCCGGGCGCAATATCCAGAAGGTTTTCGCTTTGTTTCGCGGCCGCCGTTGGTCGGCATGGCAACGTAGTTATGCAGCGCTGTCGATCATCCGCCGTCGTCGTGTCCTTGAGTGCGTTCTATTTCGTATAGCGATCGGCTTCGTAAGTCCGTTACACGTTCCGTGGACGCTAACGCGTTTATAACACTAATCTCGTAGTTAACGTTTAGATCGTGGTTATAATGCAATGAAATACAATTCGCCGGCTCCAGACGTGACCGCGGCGCGGTGTAACTTCGGTGTAGGTACTTTGTATACAGAGTGCCCCGGTGCAATAACTCCCGTGTTAATAATCAAATTCTGTTTTTTAAAGTTAAAAAATAACTTTTTATTTTATAACGTTTGTGAAAATCGAAGACAATTTCGGAACATTTTGAGGGTTCAACTTTCAGTCGCCATTGGATTCGTGGTTTTTAATAATTTTTTTGGTTTAAAAAGAAATAATGTAAATGATTATTACCTCGTCATTTTTCCACTAAGGATCGCCGATAATGTTATTATTATTTAAAATTGTGTAAATAGTGCACTATTTTCTTGTAAACTAGAAAAAATGATTAAAAATCAATTGGTTTCTGAAAATTGAAAGTTGAACGTCAGTTATTTTCAGAAAATGAGCCCTATAAAATGGCTATCTTAAAATTTATAAAAGTTCTAAAATAAAATATGAATTTTTAAACTTCTTTAATAATACACTTATATTTATCAAGCTATTTTCAACAAAATTTCCTTTGCCCAGAGATGCTCATACAAAAATAGAATTTCATCATCTCTAATAACACCGGAGACATCGCTTAGTGTGAATCCCGATTGGACACTGTATGCTTAGATGCTTCGGAAACGCGTGTATTAATGATTTCCGTTAACTTAACATATTTGTATTACATTTAACGAACGTTTTTTAGATGAGAAAATAAAACCATCGAGCATAATATCAATCAATTATTAATGAAACGTTATTATTAAATAATATTATAATGCCGCATATTCGACTTTGAAACATAAAACGTTCATATTTTTTTTAATCAATTTGTTATCAATGTTCTCACACATTCACACCATATCGCAATTTAAATACAAACTTATTCCGTCGCGTTATGAATAAACTATATGAAAAATCGTTGTGAAACATGAGTTTATAAAACAAATTCAACATCAGTCAGTACTCAGTAGGTATGTTAAAAATAAAAATTGACAGTTTTCGAGTCTGGATTACTCCTATTACCTATAGTATTGGTTTAAGCTGACATAATCATTTTTTCAACAATTTGGTTTTCCAAAGGAAATTAAATCAAAACACAGACAAATTATATAAAAAAATATTGTTTTCGGAATCTTTCACGGTCGTTTTAATGAGTTGTAATCTTATAATCGAGGCCAGTATGTAACTTTTACGGACCATAGTTTATACGCGGTTAAAAGACAACATAACCTTTTTATTTATTAACCCGAGTATTTTATTACCCAATTAAAACTTAAACTAATAGGTATTTCAGGAATATTAAGTTAGAGCAGTTGTACAACCTTAAGACTAAAATATTAATAATTTAAAGTACTTATTTATTTTATAACATCGGTTTGTTTTAAATTTAAATTAATGCATTCGAACACTTCAGTTTCTATTTTACCTATTTTTCATTTAAAATAATTTAATTAATTGTCTTGAATTAATAATTGATCGGTTCAGAAGAGTTATTTTTATTTTTATTGACTGTTAAGTACATTGACATTGTAAAGGGTATACTATGAGAGGGAGCAATGGCATTTTTGGAAATTCAATTAAATATAGTTGTCTACCAATCATTGATCAAACATAAATAAACATCAAACTTGTTTAAAAATATCTATACTCCGTCATATGCTCATAACTTCTTTATTTTTTGTTTTGTTATGAGCAGTAGAAAAAATGAATGTACAATTATTAATTTTGGATTTGTATAAAATCTATTATTGCTTCCGATTGAATTGCATAATGACTTAGTGGACACCTAATAAGAACGGATAATTGGTGTATTTTATTCTTTCATTAAATATAGTCATAGACTTTTTAATGACATTCTACGAAATAAATAACAAAAAACCTATTAAGCTTACTGTCGTAAAAAAAATATACAGATCATTTATTTTGATTAAACATTTTTAATTTGAACTAAAACGCGAAATCTGAACACACTTTCAAACTCAGCCAACGGATTAACAATGAAGTTATATTATATTCATATTTCAGCTGTTGTCTTAAGACAAACTCTTTGAGCGTCCCATTACTACATTCATTTAGTTTATCGATGTGATTCCAGTAAAATGAGATCGTATTAAAAGTACATTCAGAACTGTCTTATTTGACGACACGTAACGAAATCATGTACGTCTTTCGGGACGCGATTGTTTTCGGATGAAAAGAAAATGTGCTTTACAACGACTGCGCGTGTGACGTAATAACAAAGTGTTTTTTATTATTATTTTTCGGATAAAGAACGATTATTAAGTGCGGAAAGCACGGTTTATGGCGTAAAATAAACCGTCGTTTTACGCGAGAAGCCATATTTCTCGCGAGATTAAAAACGTTGTACTCCGAACGGAAAATCGTACACAATAATAACAGTGCAAGATCGCGGCGGTACCCACTGCACGCAGGGTCGTCCCGAAGGGGGGTCTAGGGGGTGTCCCCCCCCCCAAGTGTACAATATGTATATGTCAGTTGGCATATTGATACATTAAGTATTTGAGTTGGCATTCGGCAAATTATAATTTACTTTATACAATTTATAAATAATTTTGTAAATACTACAAAGTACAAATATGACGTCATAATAATTTATTAATATGCTGTAATTTATATTAATTATGAAGGTATATAAGTTAATTTTCCATTTACCAACTGTCCAACACAAGTACTATAATACAATTTAAGTAGGTACCTATCAATAATCAATGTGACAATGTTAAATGTATTATATAATAATTAAACAGTATACAAATTTTCTATGCATTCGTAGAATAATTGGATTATTTTTAATAAGAAATGAAAACTGATAAGTGATAAGGAACTGTTGTGCACTGAAGACTGTAATTTCTATTTATATATGTAATGAGAAAGCTTTTGTGTTGACTCGTCTAACGTAGACATCGAATGAGCGATAAGAATCTAAAATTGTTTCATTTATAGTATACTGTCAGTATTGAAAAAAAATTTTTTGAGTTGGTAAATTAATGTACCTCACCCCCCCTCCCCCCTTATTATTTTGTTCGGGACGGCCCTGACAGCACGTATAATATAATATCGTAACGTACAATAACGGAATAAACACGTACGCGTACCGTCGCAGTCGTAAGTACGTGTAAAATATGTATTACACAAAAGTATGTACACATATACGTGTATCGAGCAGTTTGTCACAAAATCACATTGCGCCGCGCGGATCCCACACATCAATAATTTCGCGTAACATGTACATACATCAAACACACACACTCTCTCTCTCTCTCGTTACCCACTCGGTCTCATATCATACGTGGCCGGAGCAAAATTTTGCTTCTTTCGCACCTCGCTTTACTTTCGCAACGTGTTACGCGCGTGCGTGCGTGAGCGTTCGAAAGTTTATTTCTTTTTCTTTTTTCGTAGCCGCAACGGATGTCGATTTCCGTGCACGCGAACGTCGACACGACCACGCCGCGGGTATAGAGCGAAAGAGAAAAACTTTGTTTTCATTCCGGTTCCAAAGGAGCCGAATCTCTGCACGTTTCCCTCTATTTCTCTCTATTTTTATGAAACGTCGAGGCCAGTGGCGTATCCAGAAATTTTTTTCGGGGGGGGGGGGGTTCTGAAAAAATATGACAAACTAATTTGTTTTGAATTTTGTTATATTTTTATTCTAATTATACATGATGACCAGTGCCGGATCTAGGACATTTGACGCCCGGGGCTAGTAAAAATGCAGCGCCCTTAACTGTGCACGCCTTATGTGGAGCTACGAGGGCCCCTCAGTTAGGGAAAGAGGGGGTATTTTAATATAAACCTTTTTTCTATAATATTAATAATTTTTATATTATAATAATAATAATTAATTTTGCATATTAAAAAATATAAACATTTTATAAACTTAAATATGGAAACTTTGCTATATTTATTTAATGTACATTGTACATATGTATATAAAATATCATATTTTAAAATGTTACACGTATAAAAACATATAAAACAAACATAATTAATATATTACTTGGTTGTTTTAATTTAACAAATAACATTTTAATATCTGAAAGTTTACTTTTCTAGCCTATTTTGCAGCGAAATCTTTTATAATTTCATCATAATTAATCTTTCTTGCAATTTTATGATAAGTTATTAAGTCTTGCTTGCTTTGTAGTAGATCGCAAGTATGATTTAATATATATATGGTTATATTATAAAACTTATACAATATAGTATTATAGTCATATCATTATCGTAGAATTTCCAAATCCCATCAGTCGATTTTTCTCCGAAATCAAAAATTAGATAATATCTATGTTTGACGAATGAATTTTAAAAGATATCTACATCAGACAAAAATAGTTATATAAATTCCTAAATAATATGTAATATTATATTAATTTTCAAGTTTAAAAATTTTAAATGAAAAAAAATTTTAACATATTATGTACATTTTTAATATACCCATACTGGGGCTTTTTGATTTTTCATAAATTCAAGAGCGCCCTCATACCGACGGCGCCCGGGGCAATGATACCCACTTGCCCCCCCCCCTAGATCCGGCACTTATGATGACAATATAGTACATAATGCTTATTGATGAGTTTAAAGTGAATTCATATTTATCTTATTATATATATTTATAAATGTATCTTAATTTTTCTCTTTGATGGTTTGGCAAGTTCATCTATGACAGCATTGACATCCAAGTTAATATCGCGATGTATGTTTAAACGTACTTGTCCAGTAACATTTCTTAAGTATGTTTTCAAACGACGGAGTGTCGAAAATGTTCGTTCTCCGGTGGCAGTAGACACTGGAAGTGTTATGAAAATTTTAAGATGTGTGGATATTATTGGATAAACGTCTGGGCTTGTTTCGAAGTATACTTCAATACCATTTTTGTTCATATATATATATAGATAACTATAATATAATATTCAGCTATAAACACTTATCATTAATTACAATTTTTTTAATTATTGTGTTTTATTTTTACATGGTATATGATATTATATTATTATTTGAATATATAGCAATTTTTTTTAAACACCACAATTTTCAGGTGGGGGGGGGGTTATAACCCCCTAACCCCCCCCTGGATTTGCCACTGCGTCGAGCTGATTTGACAGCGGAGTTAAATACACGCGTATACACGTCGCGTATATAGGTGTCCGCAACGCGGCGAATGGTGTGACGTAGTCGCGCGACACGTTCGGTCGGAAAAACCGCGGGGCCGCCGTGCGCACGTGTAGCTTACTCGTAAATAAAACTGCGATTCTCCTGCGAAGCCGCTGCCGCCGTTTTTTTTTTTTCCTTCGCGCTCCCTCGACGCGTATCGCCGCGTGCCAAGTGTACAGGACGAGCGCGTTTTCCTCGTGCACCCGTCACTCGAGCGGTCGCCATGACGACGGGACGAGCCACCCCCGCCCGCCGTAGCCGTCGCGATCCTTTGTGCGAATCGCAATGAAAACGTAATTTGCACCCCTAATTGGTCGTGACGCAACGAAGTTTGAGGAGCAGTTGACGAGGTGGCGAACGGAAGTGGGCCGGGGAAATATCGGATGAAATATGTCGCGTAGAACTTAATAGTAATAATAATAACAATGAAAAACACACGTATTACATTGTACGTGTTAAGAGGACGTCGCGCGCTCGCATCCTCTAAAAAATAGCCAAAAATGCCTATAAAAAATGCATTTTACCACAAAAATGACCTTAAAAATGCCATAAATTTTCTTTTATACAAATTTTAATTTATAAATGAGACAGAATGTTGCTGAATTGAACATTTTTTTTCAGCCGCGACTTTAATATTGCAAATTTTACGAAGTAAAATAGTCCCATCGGTTGTAAAGACGTCTCTTCCGAATTCGTTTACGTAGTCACGCAAGCGAGAAGAAGTAGGTGATTTTATTTTGGGCATTGTTGAACACACTATTTAACACATTAAAATCACAAACACACGTAATACGAGCGACGACTGCGATATAACACGAACTGACTGATTATTTGTTATTTGACCGAATACGGGTGATGATCTACAGTCAATAATAAATTAAGATGAGATAAAAACTAAATCAAAAAAAAAAAATTGACAATGTGCATGGAAAAACCCGATAAACCTTCTTAAATATCAAGAAAATAATTTATCTTAAGATCATTTTTTGAATAGTCCAAGTTTTATATCTACATTGAACAAATATGCATTAAAAACCAACAAAATGATCCAATAATGCTAAAATGTGTTCTAAAAATGAAAAAATATTGAAATATGCAAAAAAAAGCAAAATAATGGAAAATAAAAATTTCACCTTTGAAGTCTCTGTTACATGAATCAAATTATAAACTTGGAAAGCATTGTCTAAGATTAACCAAAAAAAGATGCATTTTGCATTGAAATCCGGGCCCTAGTAATGAGTAAGTTGCAGATCATTTAAAGCGAAGAACGTTATCTGCGGTGTTCTCTCGGTCGGTTTTTTACGATATTTTAATTCTTAAGCGAATTTTTAAATCTTTATATTTCTCATACACATAACCCGTTTAAAAATTAAAATATCGTTAAAAACCGATCTACTAAGCAAAGATAATGTTCTTCCCTTTTTCTCGTTTGATAATGTAGGTCAGTTTAGTCCAATATTAAAGCTAAAAACACAACATTTGAATGGACTATAAATACTGAACGCACATTTTCCATATTTATAAAACAGAGACTACATCGATGCGATTATGGCGCGGCGTCCTTTACAGCTCTATGACGATCGTTCACAGTGATTATGCCGTTTTTTCTGCTGAATCGGGTTACGGGCCACTGGAATGTGTGAATGTGTGTATGTGCGTATAAGTGATTTTATACGACTTCGTCGGGCTGAATGCCTTCCGATTGTTGTAAGTCTTCGGTTGCGAGAGAAAACCGCACGTGTGTCGATCTGAAATGAGAAATTCAAATACCATAATAATATTATCTACCGACGAATAGTCTTGTAGCGCTGTTTGTAAAATAATTGTTAGTGTGTGCTGCATGATGTCGAATAACGTTTTCGCGCCGGAGGGGGAAAGGGTTGAAACACAAGGTTCGCTCTACGAATTTATATTTTATCCCGGTATTCAGCTTGGAATTGCTTCGTGCGAAACGGTTCTGTTTCAAGTTTGGACGTGGGCGGATCCCTGTTCTGGCCATTTGAATACCTCTCTACGGTTTTAATTATTTTATTAATAATTCCCGCAGCGAGACGATTATTATTTAACACGTGTACTTATAGTACGTATACATGCTATCATACTATTTATACGGTTTCATAACTGCAAATGTTCTAAATGTATCTATACGGAAGTATCAACATCTCGAATGCGCTCATATTATTTCTGAAAGATTTATTGCATACCGATAATTTTTCTGTTTGAGAGATTTATTTGAATTCTATAAATCACAATTGAGTACGTAATCAATAAATTTACTTAATCGGGTTTTCTGATTATCTCTCTGTAATTAAGTAAAACGTGTTTACAAACAACCGATATCGCGACAGCCACGTTACGGATTCAATAAATATCATAAATCACCGATTACTATGATAACACTATACACTTGAGACGCGTCCAACTTCTGTCAAAACATTTTCCTTTTTACAATAATTACCATAACGAATGAGTACCGAGCGTTTCCAATAGGTTTTTGCTATTTTTATCGGTGCCAATTTTTTGGTACGGTCTTCCTTCGCCGTCGTTGCGTTCTCATTATTCCGGTAACTATACGCATTGGGTTAATAAAACGAAATATTTAGATCATCTGGAAGCGGACCAAATTTTCATTTTTTTTTTTTCACAACCGGAGAGAGAGAAATCGAGAAAAAAGCAACTAGTGGTAATAAATTATTATTAAGCAGTAGACGAATAAACTGACCGTAAAAAAGGCCTGTGTGTAAATTGGCGCCTTGTCTAAAAAAATTAAAAACAAACAGGAATAATAACGAAAGGTCTATCTGGCAAAGATCCATTGAACTTCCAGACCGGAATATATTTTGGTTCTAAACGTGACGGAGTTTTAAATACCCTATTAAAAAAAAAAAAAGTTAATTAAAACTACGAAACGTGTGGCGTTTTCATCAGTTTAAATAAGAGTTTGACATTAAACAACAATAATTAAGACTGTTTCTTGGTCACTTGACTCGATGTTGGGGTGAAATGTACCTTTATATTGTTGTCCTTTTAGTTCGGCGTGAAAGAGGTTTCCACTCAATTACTAACACAAACTAAATATACCACGATACATTCAAACCACAGTGTCCACCTTATAAGAAACTTGTTCGTTAACAAAAATGTATTGAAATATTTATTTTAAATTAACACCGTGACACCGTTAATCTCTCGAATAAAACTATTCACGATATTGTAAGTCTTCAATCATTCGCTGCACTCCTTGTTCGATATATTATTCTGGAAAAATATTTGTGAATCTGTGTTTAGTTAGTAGCTAGATTTTTAAAGTAAACTAAATTTATGTTTAACATTACAGCTTGGACGTTATTTATTTTATTATAAGATGATTTTTTTTTCACTCTTATAGTAGGTACGACGTAATAATACAAAGTCTCGTGATTGATTATACGACATTGTTTTCATATTTTATCAGATTTAAGATAAATTTAATCAATCATTTACTGTAGTCATATTGTGGTATTTTAATATTTTCAATAATATATATTATTATTGTTGATACCCACGGGCTATGTTTGTGATTAAAAACAATATTCCACGCAATCAATTTATATTTATACGTGTTGTACGTAGGCACACGAACGCATAGATACAGTATAGTGGGGTAGACCGCTGGCTTAGCGCGGAGAATTTGTTAATTCGAATTGCATTACGGGTTGGTGATTTTCGTGAGAGTATTCTAGTGTTTATTAAACTTTAAGGCGATTAATCACAATATTCCAAAAACATCTCTATCCGCGGAATGCTGCAGCACACGCGCATCACACGAGTTCACGTCGTATTTCGTATTGTATTTTTTATTTTTTATTATATAACCTTTTTTTTTGTCGAGAGTTTTTCAATTTTGACATATCAATTGAGATTTTATGAAGTACGCCGTTTAAAATAACGTGACATGTCTCCCGACACCTAGTACATAAAATAAATCATCGGTTTATACGCGAGCAACACACACACACACACACGTATACGTTTTACGTACGATTGCAATTTATACTGTACCTACGTACGTTGATATTATTCTCCAGAAATCCAATATACTATTATGTTCGTGCGTTACAATTATTTAGAAAGTTAAACTATGATTGCTTATTTAATCGGACGTGCCGGAACAGCCAGTGTTATATCGAATCCGGATTAAACGGAAAACGTGCGAAACATTTTTATCCGGACGAGGAGAAGCATGTAGCATTAGAATAAACGATCAAGAAATGCGTACACAAAGGCTATAATAATATCCTTGTGAAGTTATTTTTTAACCACGAAAAACGATGAATTATATTGAAAGATAAACGGTATTTTCACTTATTTTTCATACAGTTACGAATAATAATTCTGTGATAAAACACACACGATATTTTGTAAATAAAAAATCCAATTTCAATGCGATAAAAAAAGAAGATTTTTGTCAATAATTTTACTAATCGTGTTTTGTACAAAGTTTCGAGGATAGGTTTCAAAAATTGCATTTGAAATAGTTTTCTCAAATCAAGTATTACGTTGCTTACAAATGTTTCAATAAGAACTTTGAGGACGAACACGTGAAACTTTAATTATATTTCTACATAAACTTGAATAATTCGATACCAATAACAATAATTAACGCTCATTTAAACACTTGCCTATGTCTGTACCGTGTAGTTAGACCGTGTATTGTTTAGAGAACGCAGTACGTGACGAATATTCAAGATTAAAAGACCTCGTCTTTGTTCATATAATTAATATGCCGCAGAATTTGGTACTTAAATGTATTCCCATTTTCGCTTGCGGTGTCGTTCAAAACGCATGTGTATTAATTGCTCCAATTAATATCTTCACTTTTTTTTTTTATTGAAAAGTCCAACATCATCTCAGTTATTCGTATTTGGTATCAAAAAAAAAAAAACGGAAAACCGGCCTGGATACCTTTCAATTTTCTTCTCCAAGCGTACTCCATCTACTCAATTCAAAAATGCAAAAAATCGATAATTTATAATTGAGAAATTAGGCCAATTAGGGTACGTGATAACCACTAATATTTTCGTCGCTTTCGAGCTCTTCGGTTGTCAGCCCGTGGAATCCTTCCATTATATATACCTTACCGCTAGCGCGATAACACACAATCAACCAAAATAAATTACCATTAGCAAATAAAAATATACAAAATAAAACGAATTCTACGTCCAGCGGCATACAGATCGTATCAAGTGACGTTTTAGAAAATTCGACAGAATACTCTGGTAATGACGATTTTCAAGTAACCAAAAGTTCGAATAAACGAGATCTCTCTCCAGGAGAACCAAACAGCACACACAAAAAAAAAAAATTAACCGATATTTTCAATAATAAATAAACTTTATTTTCTCGACTGTAGATGTTTGAAAAAGTTATCTTAAAAATAATAAGATCAATAATAAACTCCCAGAATATAAAATACCCCACATCCATCGACTCACTGATAAAATCGTAACCTCTTTTGAAAATAAAAATACTGCCCTGAAATGTACTTAGATGTTGCCCAGGCGTTTGACCGGGTATGGCACGATGTCTTGCTTAACAAGTTTATATAGTTCCTTTCAGCACCATATTACTTGCAGATAATCCGAACTTATCTTCTCAGCGGAACATTTTCAGTTAGACATGACAGCTCGACTTATTCATATTTTTCAATACCTGCTGGAGTTCCGCAAGGTAACTCTCCCCTGATCTGTTTAATATATTTACATCCGATATTCCCAATACTGCTAACACAACTATCACAACCTATGCTGACATTACGGTCATTCTTGCTTCCGACATAGATCCTACCGTATAACTTCATCTGCCCTTCAAAACATTCTCAATTTAATATAATAGTACCTGGGCAACCAGAAGGCGAGTCAAAATGAATCCTGAAAAATAATTTCTTGTCTCCTCACCACTTCAATTGCAAGGTTTTTGTATCCCTATTACACCATTGGTAAAATATCTAGGGTTAATAATCGATAAAATATTAACATGGGGCCCTCACCTTAAATTCAAACGCAAATTATTAAATAATCGTCTACATAAGCTTCGTCCAATATTAAAATCAAAACTTTATATAAATTCAAAATTAACAATATATAAACCTCTATTTAGGCTTATGGCTCGCAATTCTGGAGAAGCGCCAATCCGTCCCAAACGCAAAAAATTCAATCATTCCAGCCCATAACCCTCTGCCTCATTGTTGTCACAAATAACACACTCCACAAAAACTTAAAAATCCAAACTGTTGAACAACTAACCAGACAATATTACAATAAACTTCACAATAAGTTCTCATAACCTGATAGTATTTTATCCTAAATAAATCAATTAATAAATTAATAAATTATGTTTAACTTTTTAATTCCGAAGGATTCTATCATTGGATCGTCTCCCTTATCATGCCATTCTGTCATTTATTATACTATTTTATTACACATATTATCATACTTACTTGTCGTGTTCTTGTTTTTAAATATTGTAAATTTTCTGAAAATAATAAAAAAACAAAAAATGTATTTTAACAGCGTTTAAATTTGATCAATAATGCTTCGTGTTTTTCGTCGTATCGTTTGAAAGGTGTGCTATACATGTGCGCTTATTTGCAATCTTTTCTCTTCTCCGAAAAACAGATAGGAGGAGCACTCTCGCATGTACGTCACACAGAATACTAATATGTCATTCGCGCAGTTGTCTTTACTTGTAATGGCGTTTTAAGAGTTATTTTCAAAGGCGAATCAACGTCCGTCACCACTATACACGTATGCATATATTTCTCTCGCTCTCGATTAATTACATTCGCATACGTTTCTAACCATACGAAACGGTCGCGTGGACACGTCAAATATGAAAGAAACATGTGCATTTGTAGTTCCAACTAGTTTTGCTAATCGATAGAATCGTTTTGGAGAAATTTCAATTTTACGCCACATAATATTAGCCATTTGAAAAGGTCTAATGTTGGCTAAGAATTTTACGAATAGTAACAACATTTCATTTGCGGTTCGTTTTTTAATATCTCACATTATTAAGTATATTACTTTAAATTTTTTTTATACAAAATATTATGTTAAATTTTTATGTTAATATTAAATAAATGTTTGTCCGTTTTTTTTTTTTTTTATACCGTTCACCAATGTTTTATTTCGCTACCTACTTAACCATAAACTGTTAATATTATTCTTATGCTTTTTTCAATCATATAATGTATTTATATTGGGAAAAAAAATCTAATTTTTATTTAACACACAATAGTTCATGTTATTCATTTGGCAGAAAAGTCAAAAACACGGAATGAAAATGTTTTTCGACGAACATATTTTTAAAATGTACGTGCTTTGGATGTAATATTTAAAAGAATTATCTTGTCAACACATTTGATGTTAAATATTTAATTAAAATTTCGTCGGCGTGTTGTTACGATGTTTCATTTTAACGCTTCTAATTACGCATTTAAAATTCTTGAAATTCAATTGAATATATTTTGAAATCCGGTAGGTAGGAGCACGATTCACAGTACGAATCTGTAAACTATAATACGAAAGTATCGTAATTAATGATTGATTCTCCACGTGTATCCATAGCTCAGTTGTATACCAAAAATGTTACTGAAAAACTTGTAGTCTTGTCTTGGTGCGTATTAACGTAAAATATATGTATATTGATAAATTAATTCAAATTTCGGTATTATGATTAAGGAATATAATGTTACTATGTGATAAAATAATAAAGTTACGATTACTTCTAAGGTTCTAAATGACGTCATAAATAATACGTGTTATTTGCAATTTCTTTTTCGTCCGAATAAACCGTTTAATGTTATTTTGTTTATTCATGAATTATAGTATATTTATTTAAATTTTGATTAAAAATATGTTATAATTTTCTTTGACGTTCCCAGACATATTTTAATTAATAACCTTTTTATGTTAACAATGACTCAGCATCTAGCGTGAAATTACATTTTTGAAAAGTTTAAAACCGTGGTACTTTGTTTATTGCAATTAATTTATAATAAGTAATAACTATTATTAGAAGTTCGTAATAAAACATTTTATGTCCGTTTTAAATAAGTTTTGTTTTTGTTATTGTTCGATTATGACGTACCAAAAACTATTTTTTTTTTTTAAACAAATATAAAAATAACGTCGGAGCATGTAGCGTATGATTAAAGGTCATTATTATTCGAAACTATCCAAACAGCCGGATGAATTTGATAACGTAATTAATAAACTTTCGAGTAAATATTAGTATAGAACTTTTGGCGCCAATCACGTAGACATACACGTATATAGAAGTTTTAAGTATTTCGCCGATATCGAATAACGGTAATAATAATTCGTACACAACGGTTGTGGAACGTTGACAAAAGAAATGTTGTCCTGTACGCGTACTATATATACCGACGGTCGGAAAATAAACCGATTTTCCCTTTGGATCGCATAATTTCTTATGATTTTCTCACTGCGGCGTGTGATCCGCACAATATGCGGATGATACCATAATAATAGTGTAATATTGTTTAGTGTACCCGAACAACTGGCGTCACGTGAGCAATGTGAGATATGGTCCATCCGTGTATTATACATATCTTATGGTGGTCGAGTTAACAGGATGTCAGCGTGTACAAAACTACAAACTCGATAAGTGCATTATCGCGTGCATGCGTCTCGTCCTGTAATTATTATTATGTTTCTCGAGCCGCGTGTCGGAGGAGAACAAGGTTACGCGTACTTTGCATGCGCGTAAATTCGTGTGAAATATGGGTCCTACACGATTTCTAATAACATCTCGACCGCATTAAGCCCGTTTATATATGTGTTATATTATGTACGAGCTGTGATGACGATTGTTATTATTTGTACGCCCGGGTCACAGCAGTACAGTCTCAATATACCTACCGATACAGTACGACAATATAATATTAAACTACGAACTAACAATAATTTTTTCTCTCTCCACGAGAATATAAAATCGTTTTGATATTAATTTACTATCGCGAGCGTGCATAATTCTCTCTCTTTCTCTCTCTGCTCATGACCCGGGAAATGTACGGTTTCGCCTACTATACATTGACCATCAAAATCGGACAATACCGCGACGGCCTGGCGATGTGTACACAGTATTATTCCGTGTGCCTCGTAACATAATATATTTTAATATAACATTATATTATTGTATACGCGCGGTGGCGCAACAATAATAGTGCGCGTTTCGTGCGGTGCAGCTTCAATATATTATAACGTAGGATGTACGTACAATATAATGTGTAGAGGTAGATTCGATATGTATAATATGTATTGTGACAACGGTTGCACAACAATCGTAATATTATATATATATACCTAATATGCGTATGATCATTGCAATAATTATTATTTCTCCTATTATTTATTTTTTATTTATTTGAATAATCAACGAGCGGAAGCCCGATAGCAAAAACCATTTAAATAATTATTGGCGTAAGGGGGAAAAAAAAGATAATTTATACACGCCCACATATAGTCGGACCTTTATTTAACAAAACTCGATCTGCATAACGAATTGTTTTAATGGAAAACTTTACGATTTTCGTTAAAAACTTTTCTTTCTGACGATTTTATCTTATATATTATTATTCCGCGACACATTTTAAACCGTTTATGATTTATGGAGTAAACACTCGTATAATAATCTTGTGATACCCACACGGCCACACACATCATATAACGTTCCTATATACTAACATTTATGATTACTATAATATTATTCACTATAAGTTATAGTTGAATCACCCGTACTCGCCCTGGGTATATTTTACTATTTTAAATTGAAGCAATACATTTAAAAAAAAAAAATGTTGGTTGAAAAAAGTGCATATTCGTCGTATGATTTATTGATATTTGTTTTTATTTACTAATATTACATTTATATACATATACTCCAATCTGTAATTAAACATAATACATTAAACAAGATGAAATATTTCCCAGGTAACCTAAAAGTGAAAAAATATATTCATCCAGCCCAGAACTGCTTTGACCCTTAAAAACGAGATTTTCGACAAATCATTTCGTTGTGCGCCTATACATAGCAATAAGTTTACTCTCTCAATTTTTCAAACGAATCGGTATACGGTACGGTAGTTTTGGCTGTACGATAAATTATCCGGCTTCGCACGGAACAATCTTGGTTGAGTTCAACATTTTTTAAGATCCCTTCTTATTGCACATCTAGATTCTAGAGTATTAGAAGAACGAATTTGTCAAATTCATACGTTGTATCTTATTAGAGTTGCAGCGATCAGTGAATGAGTGACATTTGAATATTATAAATTATAATATATATAAACAACAAAATTATATATTATTTTTTATTTATTATGCCTCGGCGACTAAATACCCATTGACTTTTAACATTACATATTATGTAATGCATAATATATTTTTTAATAGCTAGATATTTAAAATAAGTTGATAAGTTTGGACACAGGTTTATAAAGCTAACAAAAGACTGTATGCTTCCTCGGTTGAGGAATTCCGACAGGACGCGAGGTAGCACTGCTTCTTGTCTCTCCGTCGCGCACGATCGGCATTCGGTTAAGATGTGTTTTTTACCGTGGGGGATGTACCACAATTGGAGAATATTATTATGTTACCTTATAATTATATGTTATTATTTGTATAGATTCCGTACAATATTCATATAAAAAAAATTTTTTTTTTTCAAAGAACCATCTATACTCTATAGTTTGTTAAATATGATTTCGAGTGTATACAGTATACAGTATACAGTATAGTAATGCGAAAACGACCTGCAGCGCTGCGACTGAAATAATTCCCTGACGAAACTTTCAAGTACTCTAATTAATTTTGATTGTTTCCCTTTTTTTTTCGTTACAGCCACGTCACTCAAACGGCGTCTTGGCTGCCGCCCGTAGAAGCGTGGCCCAAGGACCCCGGTGCCAAATCTTTGCCGTACGGCTGGGAAGAAGCGCTAGACGGTGATGGAAGACCTTATTTTATCAAGTAAGCATACGCATTAAAATAACACTAAACACGTTCTCTTCCGTTTAATATTCACGGGTCGTCGCCAAGGTTTCCGACCCGACCGCAGTTTACGTATGTATTTTGTCGCGTGCACCTGTATGCGGTATGGACGACACGCGAGCAACGACGCACACGCGACGCACTAGCACACCATCCGATACAATGATATGATCTAGTACGTGCGTCGAGAACTGGTGCACGCGAGGTCTTCCGCAGGAAAACGGAAAAATTTGAAATAAAACTGTCGCAGGAGTAAAAAAAAAAGACTACTAGTGAAGCCCCTAGGTCTGCAGTTGAGACTCTGCGGTTGGGTGACAATGTGAGATACAGGGATGTATTGGTCTAAATATTGGTGTTTTCGTAAGTTTTAAATCAGTGTACCGTTGCTCTAAAAAAAAAGTTTTGAAATATTTATAGGATAACATCCGAAAACTAATACCGTGTAATTAAAATGCATTCAAATACCCAATTATTTTTTCTTGGCTACAAAGGAAATCGTATGAAAAATCTTGTATCCATGCAATGTAAGCAAGTGGGCAACGCGTGACGAAATATAACAGACAGTGTATGCCGGGTTTAATTCTCGATCTCGTTTAAAGTTGTTTTGCAATTTTTTTCTCTGCTTTTATCAATTATTCGAAAAATCGGTGAACAGTTTAAAAAATCTTTGAGTACAAACTATTAACACCATTTTCTATCAATAACATTCCATGGTCGTGATGATCGGAGCACTCCTTTTCATTGAAATCGTATACACAGACACAAAAAATAAATAAATAAAACACATATCATAAGAAAACCAATACATTTTTCGTTTCACTCAGAATTTTAAAGAAATGTACACAATTTTGTTATTGAAAATAGAATCCACATTTGAGTGCCGTTAAGAGTCCAAAGGCCAAAAATAATATCACGTCTTAAAATCAATATTCGTAAGACGGTGCGTCCTTTACTGAAGTCGAAAGTTAAAACTGTGCATATATAGTTTCTCTTTCCATAACACCTCCAAAATCCAAATTGTGCATAAACTAAAGGTATCGGTTGCCATCAATCGCGGCTACAGTTTAGAGTAAGAAAAAAATAATGAATAATATATCGGATGAGCCTGTCTAGATTTACCGACAACTTGATAACGTCGGACGAGGCACATTTCCATATTTCAGAAACATGCGCGTACAAATAAACACTGTCTTACGAACATGATATTTTTTACCTTTTATTGAACTCTTAACGGCATATAATGTGGTAAATCCCGTTTTCAATCAATAAACTAGGTAGGTATGTAAATATGTATATATACGAGTATATATTTTTTTACTTCTCCGAGAGAGTTATTTCAAATTTTTCCGTTAGGGCCCTGCACAGTAATAATGTACATCCGAACTAGTACCTATGTAGACCCAAGACCCAATATAATTCCGTAGCGGTCGCCGACCACCGCTACCACTGCGCAGTCGATCGGCCGTTTGTCTCTCTGGCAACCCTTTCTACTCGCGTTCACTTCCGCCCTTCATCTCCTCGCCCACCCATTCACGCGGAAGCTCGCGTGCACCCTACGCCGTCAATACGTAAATTAATTTACTATAAGCGACGGCTCATCAATAATTCTCATCAATCCGCAACCAGCAGCAGCAGCCGCAGCAGCGTCCCCAACCGTTCGGTTGTTTAAACGGAATTATGTCCGAGAATTAAACTTCAAAGTCAATAAAGTAACTTGAGCACCAATCGTCTCGGAATTATTGATGCCTGCGCGCGCGCAAACAGAGGGTTATAACTTATAACTTTTCGTTTATTCATAATATTACACGCTGTGTATAGCAGCGACAACGGCAACGAAACCTCACGCAGCTCAATATTATAACATACGTTATTACGACTATGTACGTGAATCATTTCGCTGCAGTCCTAAATTATGACGAGGTCATGTGTTAAAAAATCAATAAAAAATACACGTATCGTGAAAAAAAAGTGCTCATCAAATGAAATATTTATTATATACAGTGTCAATTGTGTATCATTTTCTATCTGTATAATCGATTCTTAGTTTTTTTTTCTTCAATTCGAATAGAATATAATTTTTGTTCGCAATTTTATCGTACATTTTGAGTAAGCAAATTTAATTTGCTTATCCTAAAGTGTGTTAGATAAATGGTAATACCATTGTTATCTATTAAAATATGATATTAATTTACATTTAATTTTAATTAGTTAAGAATCCTTATAAAAAGAGAAAAAAAATAAAAACTATCTCGTGCTAAACAAATATTGTATTATATAACCCGCCCAACCTAGAAAGCAACTACGGGAAACCACTGCGCTGTTAAAACCTTCCTAGCACACAAGAGTCTAAAAAAACTGTTGTCGAATCAACCCGACGACCGCGACGGTTGTAAAACTAAAATAAAATAAAAAACCTTGTATAAACTATAACTTTTATTGTACATTTTTTCTGCCGGGTAGGATATAGTGATTTACTGGTGTACACATTGATATGTACATACATCTAAAATAATATTACCGATAAATATATTTGCTTCTCGTTTTTACGTTCATTTTTATCGTCTTATTTATTTTTTTAATTGTTTACTCGTAATGAAATCAATTAATTGCCGTCCGTCGAATAAAAAATATAACGTGTATTGCGCACATATTTAATTAGAAAGTACGCAATAAATTTCTTATCGTATTTTCGATCGCATTGTTTCAGTTTTCTGTAAAACCGTTTACCGTATAGGTAAAACTCCGTGTAAACAATTATTATTAAACATTTAAATAATTTTCATGAGTATTTTCGAGACTCGTGCTACCTATATACCATTGAAATAACATAAGCCACGGGATGACGCCGTACAATAAATATTTTTCCGGGTAAACGTTATACTATGTCGATGGCCACTATTAATATTTATTTGTTCAACGGGCGCCATTCGCAGAAAGAGAATTATCTGATTATGAATATTAATACACAATTGTACATTTGTTCACCGTGACATAGGTCAGGTGCTATGTATGTATATATTACTATTGTGTATTGCGGATACATTCGACCGTCTAGTACGCTACTCGATATTTCACGTTCTAAATATTCGTACACCCGACACATTTCCCAACAGTATATAATTGATATAAATCTTTGTACGTTTATGAATTCAGTCGTTGCCGCTATAAATCTAATTTTCCGAAACATATAAATAAATACGCGACTGCGGATAAAATATGTGCTCCGTATAATATGTATTTTAGGCTTTATACGAACGCGAATATACACGCACTGAACAATCGGAGTGCGAGATAAAAACACACGTTCTGCGTAATGGTTTTTCAAAACGTATAAAATCGAATTTGTGCGGTCACGAACGTGCTAAGTACGATCGGAACATCGCATGTTAATTCGGTAAGAGCCCAAGGTTGTAATCTCTTGGGGAACGCTTAACCCAAAGACAGTGTACGCCATGTCAAACACGCGGGCCCGCAGCTCATTTTTTTCACGGCCCGCGGCTACCAATTTAAATGGACATTTAGGTACAAATAGCAATAAGAAAAACCGGGTTAAAGTCCTAGGTTGGGTGAGACTCCACGGTCGGGCGAGATACACAGATCTTATTGCTGTAAGTCTCATTTATTTTAAAAAAAGTGTGCATTTAAAGTGTTTTCCAAACGGTTAATTTTTACAACGTATCAACCAAATATATTATAACCAAAATATCTTGTATCGATGAAAAATAAACAAGTGGATATTGCGAGATGAAAATACTAGACACTGCAATGTTTGATTCTCGATCTTGGTTGAAGTTTTTTGGCCTGTTTTTCATAATCATTCGGAAAACTGTTAATAAATTAAAAAATGACCCCTTCAAAGTAACAACTAGACAACATTTCCTTTCAAAAAAGTACCTTGCTTGTATAGATCTGAGCAATCCTTCTGGTAAAAACCGTGTGCACAGGCACACAAAAAAACACCCCACATCATATGAAACCAATACATCTCTCGAAATTTGAATTTCATGTTATCACAACCGTATGTTAGAGAGGGGTATAATGTTTGGAACTTAAAACGTTACAAGTTTAGTGCGTTACTTTTCCACCGATTTACAGCGATAGCATATCAACTTATCGATGAGTTATTGTTGACATGATATCATTTTTTGTGTCACCCGCACGGTAAAATATATTTGCCCCAGTTGATGCTTTGAGTTGGACATGCCTGTGCACGCGTACACGTAATTCACGTGGTGCGTGCACGTGGAGTCATGTTATCATTATCATCATCATCATTAGTATCACACTATATTATATTTTATATTTTGTATAATATACACATTTGTAATCGTTTTCCAGATATCTTGTGTAATCCGTTTAAAAACCAATTCAGCCGAAGGTATGGAATTGTTTTAACGAAATCGTCCGAAGAGTGACGGACTATTATAGCTAATAACAGTAAAATATATAGCATCGATAACAATATAATAATAGCCGTTTACTTTCGGCCATTGTGTGTGGTGTCCCCATTACCGTGATGTCGTTGTATTGCCTAACCAGAGTGCCTTCTTTACGTGTTTTTATCCTTTGTGGCCTGTGCCTATAATATAATATTATACTAACATTATACGTAATAGTATGTACACATGTATATTTTAATAACAACAATGTGTATTCGGTGTAATACTTTTATTCAAAACGTATAAACACAATTATTTATCAATACATAAACATGTCAAATCAACACACGCGCTGTATGTGTGTGTGTGTGTGTGTGTGTGTGTTATACACCACTCGTGTGTACTGTGTATAGGTACTTGCGTACTATAGGTTAATGTGTAAAATTAATTATTTCAAATGCGTTTTATTCATCCCTATAGATGTAATAAATTATTTAGTGCTGATGAAATTTTCTAGGAACATTTCTTCTCCGAGCAATATGCTTTGATGTATATTAGAAAAGTAAAGTGAAAACGATTTTAAAATGCTCGTGAAACGAGTTTCATATTTTTATTACGTGTACTTTGAACTTTTATTTTCAACACAATACGTGTACTTAAAGTACAAAGAACAGGGAAATTAAACGAATCCAATATCGCATTGTTTTCGTTATGTTTATCGCCTGTGTTTATTCTTCATTTTATTGATGTCTTTCTATAGAACTCGTAGCTTAGTGTGTTCCCGAGAACCGCTTTTGAATATAGATGCATTTAAAATTGCATTATTTTAGACGCGCAACGCAGCTAGCCTATATATCTCATAGAGAAAACAATATAGTATATATAAATATATTAATTTATATTAATAACAATAGACAATAATATTGTAAAAATATTTTGTAAGATTTGCTACGGCTATTCGTTCATCGAAGCCATTGCAAATACTTAAAGGTCATACATATAGCACGGTAATTGCGGTAATCAATAGTAAATTTACATTAATATAATAATTCCATTTTACAGACTCTAGAACAGGGATGGCCAAACTGCGGCATGCGTGCCATAATTTTATTCTTAGATATTTCTAAAAAAAAAATATTATTAAATTAGATTATTATTATCGCGCAGTGGAAGTTCCCGATACGAGAATTATTATGGTACAATAACAATTTTAATCGTGTATACTAGATTACTTAGAATAATAAGGTTGGTAACCGCCGTGCCCGTGCGTTAACGAATAGTTTGCGTCGTTGTGTGTGATCGTGAAAATGGCATCTAATAAACCAGGAACTTCAAGTGTAGGCGTAAAACGAAATTATAAATATGATATTTCTTCACGAGCTTTTAATACAGAATGGATAGAAAAAATTTTATGTTCTTTAGGGAAAAAATCTAGACCGACATGTTTAGTATGTAACTCTGTAATTGCAGTTCCAAAAAAGTTCAATGTTCAACGGCACTATAATAATCACATCTAGAGTCTAGAACTAATATCTCGCAAAAATACAATAAACACAGCTGGTGAACGTTACGTTCGTTTTGAATCGAGCGTAATATTGTCGGGGCAAAGTGTTGATTGATATCGTGTAGCTGTTGTCACGCGAAATTATCGTACAAACCTATACCTAAATGTAAAAATAATATGTACGTAATATATGCGCGCAGTGTGTACACAATACACGTCGTCGTCTTGCACTGCAGTTGTTTGAAGAGATAATGTTCAAAGCTAATATTGTAAGTCATATTATACGCGTGTACATACATATACGTATATTTGATGTCGCATATTTGTATCAACAACTTTTAAGTACATTTAGTCACATTCGTTGGTGAATATAGAACACTGTCGCAGTGCGAGTTGCTTTTTTTTCACCGTACAGACGTAAGACGTGTACCCATAATTACTGTACCTACCGTAACGTTTTCGGAGTTATCACATGTTCTCGTGTATTAATAGTTTGATCCCCGAACACGTACGAAATGTGAATACGATTTATTTTGGGTACCAAGCGCGACGTGTGCGTTCGAATTTCCGGACTACGACGACATATTTTTTTCGCACACATTGCGTTTGACGCGGAGATTACGTTTTATTTCGCACACTTCTCATGCTAGAATATTGTCATTGTAAAATGTGCAGAACGGTCGTGTACAGCATGTATGCGCACCGAGTGAATACATATTGAAATCGACTCGATGCTCTCTAAATCTGATAAAAGTCAAGAGTGAACAGTACAATAGGAGCGTTGAAAACTTTATGGTCCTTAAACGCGATTGTACTGGCGGAAAACCACAATATTTTCCAGTCATGGAAGGGCGGGAAAATATGTCCGTACACTTCATTAAACTATTTCTGTACGAAATGTTGATTCCCGTGTTTATTACTATATTATATTGATACGACGGTGTTCAGTGAACAGTTTGCACAACAGTAATATATTTCGTATAACTACATCAGTTAAGATGATAACGAAGTATATTCTACTATCAGGTTTTGGGGCTGAGGTGTTACATATTGGTTATTGATACTCGAGTGTAACTAAAAATATTTTAAAATAGTTTCAAAATAAGCATACCAAATCAAGTAATCCAAAGACAGTAGATGAAATATGTTTTAAATTTAATAAAACATCAATTTTACTATAATACTTAGGATATAAAACACATAATATAATAATATAATAATATATTTGTTACGTTACTCCGTACGACGTATCGCATGCATACTGATCAAGAGAACATATTGGCGTATTAGGCACGTCTTTATAAATGTATTAGTTGAACTATATTATTAAATCACGAAATCCATAACTTGTTCAACATTTCAACGTTCATGCTGTTTTTTTATTGAATTTAACCAATTTATTATTATAATGACACATGGGCTTTATAGTCATTATTTCCACTAGTGGTCAAATAATACAGATTATCGGTTAATACTGCAAGTATGCTTAATTAATAGGTTATACTTAAAAAATATTAGAAAAACGATTAAAAATTAAAAGTATACAAATAAGGCCATCATCGATTCTAATCGTCATTGTTAAAACATCCATGGAACCAACATAATTCTAAACACAAGTTTAACTTCGTGCGTTGGTCGATCAATGTATAGAATTATAAAAGTATCTGAATTCTGTACATCGAAATATTATTCCTGTTGTTTTTTAACAAAACATATCTATTAAACTATACACATAAAATTGCGTATTTGTATATCAAAGTCATATTTTTAAAGAACAATAATTTATAATGATTAGTGGTCCCATAGTTTCATAATATAATACATTTAACGATATTTTCCATTAGTGATAAACGACGAGTATCAGATTCAGTAATTCAAAAACGTATAATACTCTTTCAAAGGACTAGCAAAAAAAAAAAAAGTCGGCGTTGAAAAACATCTACTAGAGTAGCGATTCTCAAACTTTTATAAACACTGTACCTTTTTTTACCAATACATTTTTTTAGGTTCCCCTAAATCCCTTCTTAATTAGTAAACTAAAATACATAAAAAATCTTAAAGTCTACATACATTTTTATTTCATTAAAAACTAACACACGAAATGTTTTAAAAACAAAAAGCGCTTACTTTCAAAGAAATTAGTGAGAAGGGTGAGCTTGTTTCTGTTTGCACAGTTGATCAATATCGGGTCCTAATTTAGTTAAAAACAAACTGAAATCATTTTAAACATTTAATTTGTTTCTACATTTACTTCGTGCCTATACAATTATATATTCGACTGTCTACTTGGTATAACGGCAGCCGCGCCTACTATGTTGTGTATGCTCAAAGGGTACGCGTACCGCCGTTTGGGAACCACTGTACTAGATCATATTAGACGATTTAAGTACGTATCTATAATGCAATTAAATGTCAGTGAGTACCCAGTCGTGATGTAGAGTTAAATATGATCGTTCTTAATTAAACTGTGACAAGGAAATTGTATAGAAACAGCACAATTCATGAATATTATGTTTTACTTTGCACAAAGATTGTAGCATATAGTTCCCTCCTTCTTTAAAATTGTATACGCATACAATTATAGATATTGAAATGCATTGTGAAATTGTATGACTAAATGCAATGCAGTAATTATGATTGGAGACAGTATGTATTAAACGATAAATAAATGAGGTTTAAAACACATTTGGCTCTATTGAGCCAGCAGATATATTGTGGACAGTTGATTCAATTATTTTTATCATTATAATCAGCTATGAGCTCGTATTCAAATGTATACAATTTATTAGTTACGTGTACATTTTGTACTGATTACTTTTTTCCCTTTAATTACATTTTTGTTCTCCGTCAATATTTAATGTAAATACAAAATTAAAATATATAGCTTCCTGTTAGTTTTATCTTTAACACATCGCTTAGAACTATAGTTTTGATAAAAATGATTAAATTTAAAAAATGTTTAAAAATAAAATGTTAATTAAGTTTTAGAATTTTCGAAATGTTTGACAAGCGTCATAAAAATATATAAAGGTATACTTCGTTTAACATTTCTGCAAATGTTATGATATTTTTTTACTCTAGATATTCGGCGAGAGAATGGGGTAAAATCAAATAAGGATAAGCCTTTTTTTAATATTGCTTAATCGAGTGCTCACCCGCCGACGATGTCGGTCTTTTATTTAGTCCATGCACACACGCAGTTTGGTCGTTATAACAATAGTAATAAAAATAATAACATGTACCATCGTTTCCACTCACCCAGGGCACTCAAACAACGACGCAGAATATAGTGATATGCTACTGTTTAAAAAAAAAAAAAACTCACGTTCATAATTCATTATTCAGGAGTACGCGGAATATTTAAAGCACAATGTTTCGAAGTTATAGAAAATAACTCTTGCTCTATAGCGTTCTATAACTTCAGCACTCCCTCTGAAAATCCATCCCTCAGCCCTTGTACGTTGGTCAACATCCGCGAGCGTTTCAACACGGTATTCGCGTACACACAAACTACGCATACATATGGCGCACAAGTTTGATACGTGTGGAAGTGTTATAAACAAACGCTTCAGTGGTCATCAAATATTATCGAATGTGTTTGCCGAAAGGAAGCCGACGTGTAATTTGTGGCTTCTAGTTAACCGCACGCGCTGGGGCAGCAGCAGCAGCGACGGGTATCCTCTGCACTCTCGGTACGCGTATGGGAGGGGGGGGGGACACGCTGTGTGTGCAATGTCGATGCGAGTGACATTAATTCCAAATTTCCAACGTCAACCGCCAAGTATGCACTATGTAACGACGCGGCGGCGACGACCTTTGATGTGAATAACTATCGTACGTTTCCTATCGATGTCGATCCTCCCTCAACCAGGTTAGGTTAGTTTTCTTTTTCTAACCGATTCGCAATAAGTTAACAACAATACGCGACCACCGATTTCGAATTCGTAACTTGATTTTGGTCCCGGAGATAATTGATGTTACCGCAGCACCCGGGTGAGGTAAACCGATTTGACCGTGCTAAAATTAGGTTACGAGTTCAAAATTGTCGATGACGAAAACGGTCAATAGAGAATCGGGTGATTTTTCGCGGTTTACGTTGACTCAAGAGTGGCCGGGCAACGTATAGGTTCTATGAAGCTCACCGGAAATCGGTTTCGCGCGTCGTCGTGCCTGTTCGTGGTGTCAAAGTTCTGCGGCGAGCACAAGCGCAGTTTGACGGAAGTCATCGGAGCGCCGGACTTGTGCCGATTCAAGCGCGACCCGAGTCCGGAAGTTTATGACGTCACCGCACGTGCGTTCGGCCGAAGATGCGTACTTTTATACGTACAAGCCCGTACGGCGTGTACTGAGAACCGTGCACCGTTGTTCGTTTTCTTTCCGCGCGATTATCGCGAGATTCGTATCGATTTTGATTTGAGCGGTGTAGGCTGTAGCGCACGATACATTATGGCGACCACAATAATGACGCGAACGTACCCGGCTATCGCAATACACACGAGCAGCGTGTACAGTTGTTGTCGGCGAAGAGGGGAAAAAACCAAAAAAAAAAAAAAAACAGACGTTCTCTTAAACCGTAGTCGCCGCCGTCTGCGAGCTCTCGAGACCCTCTCGTCCCCCACCCCACCTCCTCCCCTCCCCTCGGCGTGCTGCGCGCGCCTACGTAGCGCAGTATTCGCACACCTATGTGTATCCCACAGTAGACGGTATTCGTTCATTAATTTCTTATACGCCGCACGGCAGTCACAACGTAGTCGCGCGCTCTGTAGTGCCGCCGCGGAAAGTATATACATATAATCAAACATTCATGACCGCGTGCAGCTGAGCACATTTTTCCATCCACTTTGCCGTGTACAGTGTTTTTAATGAGTTCCGTTTTGCACACTCGGTCCCCTATATACATATACGAGTATATATATATATATATATATATGCATATGCATACGCTTATACGATACAAACACGTGTATATATGTACGAGAAAACAACCCCTGGGGTGATGCTCGCGCGGGTAGGTGTATTCGCTGCAGTAGCGCTATGCATACGTGTGTGCTCGGGGATATGGTGTGTGCGCGCGCGCGCTCTCGTCGTGACTGTACAGGGTGTCCCACCGGGACTTACACAGAGCGATATCTCCCGTGTTAGTGGACATAGTTTATGAGCGTCACCGAGCGAATGAAATTGGTGAATAGGTACAAGCGTTTTATTGAAGAAGTAAAAAAATTATTTTTGATTTTATAATTTTTGTGAAATTTGTAAAGCTTATTTTTCTGAAAATGTCGACGTTTCAACTTTCAATTTTTATTAAATTCTTCATTTTTAATCATTTTTCTAGTTAACTATTTACAGTTCACACAATTTTAAATTTTAATAACATTTTCAGCAATTCTTATAGGACAAATAATGAGATGTTAATAAATAACATTATTTCTTTGTAAACTAAAAAAATTGTTAAAAATCATGAATCCACCGAAAATTGAAAGCTGAAACGTTTAAATGTTCAGAAAAAGAAGTCCTATGAAATGGCTACCTTCAAAGTTTATGGACGTAATAAAATGAAATGTAAATTTTTTAACTTCTTTAATAATACGCTTATACTTACCAAGCTGCTGTCAACAAAATTACCTTTGCCCAGAGATGCACATAAAAAATAACAGAATTTGGTTATCTTTATTAACACGGGAGATATCGCTCTGTGTAAACCCCGATGGCACATCCTGTATAAACGTCGTCGGTTACGTAGAGACGATGACACCAACCAGGGTAGGAATAACGGTTTGATATTATAAATTAGGAAACGGAAGTTATTTAAAAAAGGAAAATGATCGCAACCAGTGTGTATCTTTTTTTTTAACCCTCATTTGTGTAAAAAGGTGACCAGCGAAATGTTCTGTTTGTGCGTAAAATATTCATACCGTAACCGTGGGTACGTCACATATTATTATTATCAACTATTTGTGCATACACTGCGCGCAGAACATTAAAGTATTATCATGTTGTACACTGCAAAAGCACTAATTACCGTCGTGTAGCGATCGTGTGCGCGACGATGAATAGAACAAATTTAACGATATAATCGTGGATTTACGCCGGTCGGAAAACTGTACGAACCGCCGGTAAATCCGTGTTATACCCATATTGCCGTGCATAATAGGCGCCAGTCGAACGATTTTTGGATTTTAAAAAACCGTGCATTTTGCCACGTTGCTGCGTCGCTGCTGTTGCAATCCGAAAATTAAAATTTCTATGAAAACCCCGTCGCGTTGTATCCATCAAACTTGGTACATTTTGCGCGTCCGCATTACGCAACTGCGTATTTCGCCAATCTTGTAAAATAAAAACTTGGTTCTTTGATATCGGACGATTTTCATTTTATATGATTGTTTGTAGAGTTATAACTATTGATATACCAGTATATAAAATACGCAAAGAACGAATTTATGTTAAGTTTCGAAAATAATTAAAAATTTTTAAATAATCGAGAAGTTATTGGATAGTCTGTATGTTGAGTAATGAGTAATGACCATACTATTCATATTAGGAATGAAATATTGATGTACGTTCTCAATTTTCAATGGTGAGGCAAAACATTAAAATTACGTAATTATTTATATAGTTTATAAGAAAAGGCTAGAATGGATTAAGATATACCGTTCACTAGAAACAAATAATAACATTTTAAAATAATTAATAATTAATTCCAAGATTATGAGATATAAATGGATGAAAGCTAAAACAAATTATTATTACCTAATTGATAGATTTCCAAAATAACATTATAATTTATTTAGAAGTATAATTTTATCTTAACGGATCTATTTCATTTTTTAAAAATAAAATTTGTTTTTCAGACACATTCTTGTCTTCAAAAATACGCTATCACTGTTTATTTACATACTGTGTAATTTATGTTTAATTAATTATTTTTGTCAAATCCAAACTTCAAATCGTATACTGTTTTGTCAGTTATCATATAATGATTACGAATAGCGAGTTTATTATTTAATCGTATAATTAGTTTGTTAAATAGTTCATTAGTTTTAATACCTTATTATACATTTTAATACATCATGACTTGCGTTGGTGATCGGTAGCAGAAAATAATATATTTAAAATACCAACTTATGTTTTTAATTATAAAACTTTATATCGTAGTAATAGTATTAACTATTAAAGTTCACCAAAGGATTACTCTATTCAATGTTCTAAATATAAAGGTTATGAAACCGTGTTATAATACATAGAAGTTATAACTGTGTCTGAAAACTAGAGCAAAAATATTGGTTAGTCAGGTTATACTATAATTGTTCTATTGTAAATTAATTGGTGTCCTTGGCGTCCTTCAACTGTCTTTCAATGTAACTATAATTCGTTTGGTAATCTCTAAGCCCAAAATGCAATTAATCGTATTATAAATTGGGCATTTAATAATTTGAAAATATAAGATACACTAAATGAGTTTTTATATTTTCTTAAATTCGATAAAACTTATATTACACGAGAAAGAACATCAATTTTGAAAATATTGAACTCGAGAAATATTGATCGTATAATTCTCGGTCCAATATATCTATTTTACTTAACACACTAAACTTTGAGAACTGAAAAGTTTTACGCAGCTGCTCTCCTATAAACGAGTTTCTGTCGGTTAAAGGATATTTCTCTCTGCAATATTTCCAAGTTCTGGGAAACCCATGAGTTATTTTTGTACTGCACCATTCTTTTCTATAAAATCGAACTTCAAATCATACCAACGAACAATTCCATCTATGAATTAAAGAATGAAAGTGTTTTTCTTCTACGAATACAAATCAAATTTAATTCCACGTAAAGACTTTTTAATACAGTTATTAAGTTAGTTTATTTAGTTAGTTAATTTGTTATGGATAAAAGGACAGTTGTATTTTGAAATCATTTCTCTCCAGTAAAATAAGTAGTATTTAATATTTACGTTTTTAAAATGTTTTAAACTATATCTTCCCTTGTAGTTATATATTGTTTATAAACTAGTTTTTATATAATACACATTATTCGGGTACAATTTTAATGTGTATTTTTCAAATTTAATTTTTCTCAGTTTTATCGAAAAACATTTATTAGTTTATCGTTAATTAACAATAACATGTTTTTAACTATACAGTTTATTTTAATTTTTAACCGATATCTAGTTTAGCAATATTTTATTTTCACGGTACACTAATGTATTAATAATACAAAGAATAGCTTTTTTCAAGTGAAATTTTTTACGATGCATAATATCTTATATCATTGACGATCAATCAGGTAACCGATCGGTCATTTTTTCTACCGTATTTTATATTAATTTGAATGTACTATAAATAAACCGCTGTGATATCGTTTATTTCCTGTTGTTCACTGTGGTAAATAGTTCAATGTTCAATTATTTTTAATGGAATGTTTTGTAGTGTAGTATTTCACATGATAACATATACCATACATGCAAACTTAAATATATTATAAATATATATATTTTATTATGCACTGAACATGTGTACTAGTACGAATCGTCGTCGTAAAATTGTATTTCACAGGAATATAATGTATCATATTCTCGCGCTTTGTCATAGACTCCCACTCCATTTAGAACTATTACAATACGGTACTACTTAATAAATAATGTCTCTCAAAGCGTAAAATATGTATTCTATTGGTTAAAAAAAACGGCTGAAAGTTCATATTATTATACACATCTCTTGGATTTTAAATCCTCTATAAAAGTTTCGAGAGCCTACTTACGTCATTAGTAAGTGACAAGTGTATAGCATTACACCAGTGTATAGCAAACATATAAAGACGCTTAGGATCGACACTTTAAGTAGAAATTAACTGATTCAAACATTTTAAACTACACTTGTTGATCAGTCAAAGTAGTAAATTGTATTTATAAAGGCGTTTAAGTGATACCAATCCAACCGATACTATGTGTGAGAAAGTAAACATTCAAACGCTGCTTAAGATCATGGTTTAAATCCGTCAAAATTCTTAATTTCCATTTCGCCAATAGCAGACACAAACATTAATAACGTACCTAGTATTTGGAAAAAATCCAAAATTGTGCGAAATATAATTAATTTGGAAAATTAAGTATAGAGATATTTTACCCTTATCAATGCATAATAATAAAGGGTTAACTAGTATTAATTAGAATATATTTTAAATAAGGTACATGAAAGTAACTATTTCTCTTTTTATTGTGTATAAAACATTGTTTATATTACTTTAATAATGATGAATTTGTACACATTGCGATATATATGTATTATAGGTTTATTTTAATTGTGAAAAAATTAGTATAATGTGTGCGCATTAGCATTCATCTTGTGGTTTAAAATATTTCCATTGATTAACAGTATTTTATCTGCTTTGATGTTATGTCGGCTAATGATAACAGGCTAATAATCGTATAATCATAACCTATTATTTTGACGTTTCTCTTATGCTATGTGTATCTGTTCATATCTATGTATACCAGAATAAAAAGTAGTGAACGACCTCATTGGAAATAAATATTTATCGAACGGTATTATTATAGTTATTTGGATATTATTGTCTGGACAGTGGATTAAGAATAGGTACTAAAATACCATTATAAAATTGTAGAGCATGATAAATCTGTCGGAGAATATTAATTAATCGAATTCGGGGCAGGGTGTGACGCATTGCTCGCTGATTAGTACCACGGTTAAGCACCGTCCGGCGTCCCTAGGATGGGTGACCGCCTGGGTTTTTAGCGACGAAGCTATATATACACACGTTCGCGTTCCAAAAACCAACCGTAATGCTACTGCTAATAGCCATTGTAATCGAATCTTAAAATAACAATAAAATCGAATTCGCTTCGTTTCAAGATTCGTTATGGAATCTTAAAATCAGAACGCATAATTTTAACATTCACCTATAATTTATACACACCATACATACATGTACGGCTAATAGTTAGTTATATTTCAGCATTATTTGCATCTTCCATCTTTAGTATTCATTCGTAATTATACGAGTAGATTAATTTTACTTGTGTATTTCTATGAGAAAATGTATGGAATATATGCAGTGCTAAGTTAATTAGGTATTTCTTACACAATTTTAATACTTATAATATTCACACATAATTTGTTTATGCTCATGCGTTCAATTTAAATCTTGTCTCGTAATAAATGTAGGTAACACGTTTTAATACTGTTAAAACTTTCATTCTAAGAATTTTGTAAATTTGAATAAAGATATTCCCACTTATAATTCAATTCGCATCATGTTTGTTTTCAAATTTGTGAATTTAAAATAAAACCAGCATTATGCAAAATAAATTTGTGTACTGCTAATTTTTTAAGACCAGGGAGGTCTTAAGTTTTAAAAATAATTGTTTGATATTTCTTCTTTTACATGATTTTAGTTTAAATCAGATTTTTGATAACCATAGAGTAAAATAAAAGTTTTAGCTGTGGAAGCAATAAATATTTTTATTTTTTATACAACAAAATAAAACCAAACTACAAATTTGAGTGTAAATATTATGGCGTGGTAGTGTGGTCGATCTTTCGCGAGCCATCCGGCTCTAGTTAATGCCACTTTCCGATCACTAGTACTCAGTCATCCATCAGAGTAAATAACGATTTAGTGCGCTATGCACCTACACCTAATACATAATTGAACCTTAAAAATAATACCTCTGACATCTCTTAACGAAAAAAAAACCATATAAATTATGTATGGGCGTATGGATTATCTTTTCTACACGCTTATCAGTACATACCATTAATTTTGTTTTTTATCATATTGATTACGTATCATTAAATTAATAATAACCTAAAAACTAGATATTTAGTGTTCTTGGTTTAACCTGAACATTATAACACTGAATATGATATTGTTAACATGAAAATCATATTTTTAGCTTGTAAAACCGCAAAAAAAAACCTCATGTTGTGTTTATTAATCGTTGTTTACTACTAAATTAAATCATTTCGTTGCTTTGTTTTGTCACTTTGTCAAGAAGAATTGATAAATAAAATAATATGTTTTCATTATGATTAATCAAATTGATTTTCCCTCTAGCCACATCACAAAAACGACCAGTTATGAAGATCCCAGAACTGATTTGGTGGAGGAGAGTCCGAAACCTAGACTGGTGACTTTAAAAAGGCACCATGAACTGGGATTTGGATTCGTTGCTGGCAGTGAAAAACCCGTTATAGTAAGGTACGTGGGTTCATTTTAACTGATATGAAAATAATATTCAATGTTAAATAGGTATTAAGTTTTATTATTTCGAATTAGTTTTAGTGAAACAATTATTCATTCCAAAAATAATGTGCAAAGGACTTGCAAAGTCTATTTTAGTTTGTCTTATGGTAACATTTTTTTAAATAAAAATATCACTCGTAAGCTATTATTTTATAAGAGATATAAAAAGTAATAAGGCTCGATGAAAATTAACAACTTACTGTGTAGGTATATCGTTTTCATGCATTTTATAAAACTTTTGTTGGGTCTTACCAAAATCGATAATAAAAATAAAAATCGTTATTTCTATTATTTATCTATTTTTATTTAATCTCGTATAGTAGAGTTATTTTTTAGACAGAGCTAAAAAATGTTTTTCTAAAAGGTTGTGACTTTACATTTATCTTTGGATTTCCCGCTGGCACACAATTTTCCTCTTGCCCGCCGGTACAAATAACCAGTCATCTAAGTACTAATGCGTTTTCTAGTCGTGTACGCAGAGGACATATTTGATATTTTCAACGGTGCGTACTACGCAGTATATACGGTTTTATAACGAAAAATCCATCGAACCGTTTATAACGATGGGTCGCTCGGTCGTAATATTTTTTATTTATTTTTTTAAGGACATTTCACTCTAGTTAATCGTAAATCGTCATCTACCGGCCACAATACAGACACGCGTAAAATAATTGACTTTATAAAAAAAACAAGGTCTACACTGCGAATGAGACCGCGGTGATAGTGTACCCCGCATGTCAAAAATACATTATTTTTTTTACATTTTTGTCGTCCTTTCCGATAGCAGAATATAATAATATGCTGTCGTCAATACGCAGACGTTGTCTTTGCGTTTCTTCCCGACCGATTTCCCGTCCACCTCGATTATTCTTTTCTTCTTCTTCTTCACATTATATAGACTTTCATTATCGCGAACTAGCAGACGTGACCGCATAGCCGTACGTATGCCTACATGGCAGGTGCTCTGTCTATATCCTCGCAGATACGGTATACATTTATATTTGCTCTTCAAAACGTTCCACACGCGCCGACTAAACGCACTCGTACTATTTTCATTCGCCGGGTGATTATTTTAACCATGCTCACCCCTTTTTTTAGGCCGTAAAAATGCTTGAATTTGGATTTAATTTTTTTAGTGTACGAGTCACCCTAAGACCTATGTTTTCTAAGACTTTTTTAATCTTTAGTGTGTCCTGTGGCTGTAAAAATGTTGTTTATTCAAACGGGAGCACCGTTTTAATAAACAACATTTTTCGGTTAATATTTCTGAGATTTTCCTATGTAATGTACGTAGTCAAAATTCGGACCAATACTTTCGGAATCATTCAAATTTAAAATTGCGTATGAAAGGTGATTCGCGTTATTTCGAATCAGCAGCAAACAGCATGATTACATGTTATTTAAAGTGATATCATAATATCCGGTTCTATAAGACTGTTATTTCCTCGACACTTAAATACGAATAATTCAAAAAATACTCGTTCGAATTTTGATTTCGATGCATCGAAATTCACAGAAAAATGGCCTTGATGAAATACCACAGTGAAAAAATGGTGTTAAAAAAAATGTTTGTGTCACCACGGGACAAGCAGCTGAATGTGACGCGAGTAAAATAATTATGGAAAATAGCTTTCGTGGTAACTCGAACATTAAAAAAAAATAAAAAAAAAATCCAAAGCAATTTTACTGCCGTTAAAGGGGTTGAGCGCGTGGTTAAAAAATCACCCCGGATCACCCACGTGCGCGACCGATCATCGTCGGGCTGTCCCTCGGGAACCGCGGTCGTTTATAACGGAACGGTGCACGGACGAAACGCGAAAGGATTATTACGTTCGAACCGAAAATAGTAGAATGTAAACACTAGATTAATCAGCTCTAACGGTCATAAATAGGGCTAGGATTTTGTAGCATTTGCATTTTATTTCTTAGTACTCCAGGACATAGCTAATCAAAAACAAAATTCGATTCATACATCACAGAGTTCAAATTTACAATTTTGATTTTGCTTTTTTTGCATTTTCTTATGATATTTTTAAATAAATGCTTTTTTGGTACTTTAGTGTCAGTTTATTAGCTTTTTATTTAGTTTTTGTAAATTATACGCATATTTGATATTATTAGAACATTTACGTACTTATTTATCTAAATTATTCTTTATCAATTTATTTTCATTACTATATATATTTCGTGGCTTCACCTTATCGGAAAATATTTCTGAAAATAAATTCTTTTTTTATTCTTTTTTTAAATGTTGTCAAAGTGATTACCGAGTAGGGAGTTGTGGTTACGTTGACTATCTGGACTTCAGACGCAATGAGAACGATATTTATTGACTTGTTTACTATGTCTAAAATTACAATAATATTATTTAGCATTCACCAATTATAGGAGTTTCCATGGGGGTTTATATTCGCGTGCTAACGTACGGAGTATTGTTATTTATCGTGGAGCTATGGCCCATGAGTCACATCAGTTGTCGTTAATACGTTATGCCGACAAGTATTTAATCGTTTGTTGCATCTAACTGGTTAAAATGCTTTTTTCGGAGCATTATTGGCAATTTTTTAATGTCTTTATTGTAGGTTTTTAGTGCATCATTTTCCTAGCCCTAGTCATAAATAATGAATGCGCGCAATGTGCGCACTGCAGCACGCGCGGCATCGTCGCATGGAATTAAATCACTGTCAACAATCACCGCTAAACTGCGTGCTCCACACAGTCATTTGCGCGCGTACTCGTGGACGTTCAACGCGTTCGGTCAAGATAGTCCGTACACGTCGTATGATTACACTTATCAACAGCGTGAAAAAAAAAATAAAAACGACCTACAAAACAACAATAATAATTATTACTGTTGTCGCCGTTATTGCATGTACGTAGTTGAATCCGAAACGAAAATATTACACTCTATAACCACGTGTGTCTCTGACCGTAGGCTTTTTCGGCGTTTCCCATTACGAGTATTATTTTATCTTTTATCACGCAATACCGAACCAGCCGCATGGTTTCATTTAAATTAACCGTCGTCGTACGGTTCCGTCGATTAGTAGGCACGGTTTTACTAACTCTGCTTCGGTTTGGATTCGAATTCGATCTAGTTTGTGTACCTATTATACTGATGTGTTGTTAACTTTAAATACGTTTGAATGGTACAAGCGCGTACAGCGAACGGTGTATTCGCTACAAAGGTGACAGTTGTATCATGTGGAATGATTGTGGAATGATGGTGAGATCTTATGAAAACGATAAGTGCTCATTAGTTGTTTAACAATCCGATTAGTGAATATTTCATGGGTACGAGAACATTTGATTTGCTAAAATCACCATATTAACGGTATTTATCACCGGACGACGCGTTTGTCTGCCAATAAAACATTCCGGTCACCTATAGTATACATTACTTCGCAACCAGGATTTATTTCGGGAGGTGCAGTAGAACATTTAAAAAAAATGGTCTCTCGATGTGTGTTTGGGTACAGCAGAATGTGGACACTTGAGTGTCCCGTATTCCCGTAAGTCGTAAGACAATTACGTGACTATACCTAACTTTTAATAACCGAGTAAATATAATAGGTAAGGCTCGTTACCGTTGTGCTGAGTGCTGTCTTTTCCACAACATATATGGTTGTATTAGTGAATAAGTTTCAGCGGAGGTGTCGTGTACATAAATATATTGAAGTTGAAATCGTGAAACTTGTACCAGATTCACACCGCACACAAGTGTTTCGGTTAGTCAACCTATCTGCACCGAATGGTGCATATTTTACAATCCAACAAGATTCTTAGATCAAGATTTCTTCGACCGAATATTCGAAAGTAAATCGTTAGGTACTAAAACAAGTTCATATATCAACCAAATATCAGCAAGCTCCGCAGGAGAAACTGTGGACTTCGAAAATTCCGAAGACTCATCATTTTCTATTAAATATTATAATAATGTAAATAATGTAACATGTAATAAATAAATCATATGAGCAACAATTTTTCTTGTATGTATAGTTTTAAATTTACATATCATGATTAATTTTAATAAAATTCTCAAAATAAATTACAACTTAGATTAGACGAGGTAAAAAATTAAGAGGTCCCGGATTCCAGAAAATATAATCTAGTAAACCGGAAACATGAATTATTAATCTCATTAAACGTAAACAATTTATATAGGTACTTTTCAATTGAGAAATGTAAATGATTATAATAATGGCTTGTAAAAGTCTCAATGGTTTTGAATACATTTGTTCACCTTTATCTTTAACAAATATTCCAACATGCGTACCTACATTGACATTTTCTCACCGAAGAGTAATGACTTGAGTTTGCGCAAGAATTTCGATTTCAAACCTTGTTAAATTTGTAAAACATGACTTTCGAAGGTAGAATTGAAGAGTCTTTTTTTTACGAATTACCTACCGAATTAATTCGAGTAACGCACAAGGCTAAACGAAAATCGATTTCATAAGAATAATATAACACAATATATTGTTATAATTTTATTACGATCAACGGAATAATGTCGTTTGTATTCACAATATATAAGACTTTTTGATCCACAACAGTCTTAATGTCTTGTAGGCCATGTTATTATAATATTTTAAGAATGGTGATGTAACAATTATTTTCTATTTGCATATATTATTTTGTATTATATAATACATTAAGTCCATGACTAATTTATAAATGTCTCATTACAATGAGCTTTTTCATTAAAACCAACTTTTTAGTTCCTTCTCTGATTTTTTATTTGCTTATTTAACTTCAGGTCATTGTAAATCGAATAAAACAATAAGTTATAACTTATTAAACTACTTATCGTACTTATTATATATAAACAGTAAAATATTTCCATTTCGATGCGCTTCTTGTGGATCACCATAAGTTCTCTCTCTTGCACCATTTATACCATTATTCCATAATAGTAGTTGGTAATTTTGAAGATATATATTTCCGCACCGAATGATTTAATGAAATGTTTCAAAGATCTTTCAAAACTTTATAAATGAGATATTATCGTATACACTCCGTGAATCTTAGACACGTAATTTTTATTTTTTTTTGTATTGTTTTTAACAAAACTCTTGTGCGTACTGCATAGTTTATAGATTTACATAAATATAGTATGAAACAACAATAGTTTACATACAGAACACACTAAGTTTATATCAATTTCAAACGCTTGTTACAATAACATGCATAAGTAGTGTGGGACAGAAAATTGAAATAAATTTTCATCTAATACCTGTAAATAAAATCGAATAATTTAAAACCATTTCACGAATAAACATTTTGTTACGTCTTAGTCATTTCTAATGAATGAAACAAGAATATACGAATAAAATAATATAAAACCAAAAAACAAAAATATATTATTCTACCATTTCTTCTGACGATTTTATCTGAGCGTACAGATTATTACGATCAAAAACAGACGTTATTTGACCCTTTATAACTTTTCGAGATTATGATCATTTTTTATCGGTTTGCTGACTTTTCTTGATATTATTATTATTATTTTTTTTGAATTCGGGTTGTTGAAAAACCATCAAAAAATGAATGAATGGCGAGTATTAGCATTAGTAGATTACAAATAGTGCTTATCGTAAAATTCTTATAAGAATACACTTCACGACACCGTCAAGTATGCAGATGCTTATAAATATTTACCAAGCATAAAACACGATGCTTATATGCACGATAGAAATAATGAATTTAAATTATGAAAGAGCTCTTTTGGTACTGTTTTCAGTATATTCATGGTTATTTTCATTCGTTTGTTTGTTTTTTATGGAAAAAAATAATAATAAAAAGCAAGAGCTTAAATTTCATGATAATTTTTATTTCAATCGTTGCAAGAACGGAATAAATGTGTATATAAAAGACTTTGATCTAGAAATTACTATTATATTATTGTATTATATTATTTATGTTAACCGCACTCAGGAACGCAGAGCTTAAAGCTTAAAAGATTTATACGTTTACTTTATACATTAAAAAGCTTAGCCTCGAGTTTCGGTGTACTCGTTCTTTCTAGAGGAAATTTAATAAAATCTACTGAAATGGTTTTTTTTTCTTTTAATACATTTGATAATGTAATTTGTGTACCTACTTACCCAACAAGTCGAACGCGATTTTTCGTAAAACAAGCGACAGTCGTCTGGCATTATATAATCTCAGGTTCATGTCGTCGCACCACCGACAACAATGAACTAGCAAATTATTTTACTTAATTACGAAAAATAAATACCCCCGTCGGAATCACTGCGATCTGTTTGTTCCGTAACACCTATTTCACTCGCTGTTTTTCGTGGTAGAATTAACCGCAAATTGTACTTATTACTACTCGTATTTTTAAACAGCTATATACGTGTAAATATTATAATAAATAGTTTTCATGATATAATATAATTACATTTTTTTAAGTCGCGTCATTTTCAATTCCAGGAATAAGTAGACATATTTTTTAACATTAGCCCGTAACATTATATAATGTACGGTCATAACTTTGAAGTGAAAAAAATTACCAACTTGGTATTCCTTACTCGTGTTTGTTAAAGTTAAAAGCTGAATGTCGGAAAAAAATTCCTCGTGTACGGGGCGCAATGAAATTATATTATACTCTATTACATAGTTGTAAAGCATATTTTTGTCCGACAAAAAAAAACACAGTCCCTCTCCACCAGTACATAATATTTTTATTATATTGTATAATACGTTACCCTCCCCCCCACACCCCGTATACGTTCTTTCATTTTTTTTTAATTTGCATATGAATAATGCTTTAAAAATTAAAGCAATGCCAACAGTCCGACCGAACGCATGCTCGCGGCTAGATTTAACGTAGGTACAGTAGGTACGCACGTGGGTGCGGTGTACCCGACTCGTTCGAGAACAATGGAATAAAATTATATGCTGAATTATTTGGAAGCTCTTAGTACACGCGCGGTATCATTGTTGGTTTAGAGCCATTTTTCTTTCAGACCGCGCGTTCTGTGTGTACGATGCATACGTACACGCGCGTGTGTTCGTTAAGTGCAATATGGTTACTCGGGGGAAATTCAAGCTCATTTTCCATTTTCGACGTACCGACGGAAATATATTGTGCTTCTATACGTTTTCAAATCTGCCGCTTCAAAGTATAATTAGATTTTTTAAATATGAAGGCGCGCGTTACTCTCGCATCGCCACAATGGCGTATTTCACTAAATCTATGGGGGAGGGGGGGGGGGACGATACTAAATTCTTAACTTATAATTACTACGCTTTTTTTCCATGAGAATGCCTATGCATTGCTTCGATACACGTTCAATTTTAAAATGGTGTAGACAATTATATACTCTTGAACACTACTGGTCTATTTTGTATCTCTTATATCTCTTGAGAGAAGTAAATAAAATAACACAGCTCGAAAAATAGTAAAACAATATTTGTTTACAAAATAAAATCTATATTCATTTTTTCCTCTAGATCTAAGTCACGTTTTTAATCTACGTAAAATAAATGAAAAACGCAAATATAAGTATATTTATGGCAACTAAATTACATATAGCTTTGTAAAAACAAGAAACTGTTCAAAATATTATGAAACAGAATTTCAGCAAGTTCAGTTTATGATTTTTCGTATAACAAACTACATTTAAATAAATGTTGTTATCAAAATTGTTACGGTGAATTGTTGTAAAACCTAATAAAAATAATTTTAAAACTACTAAAGCTGAGGCATTTTAATGTGGTCAGTAAATACTACTGTACATGCATTTAGAATTAAGCATTACCTTCTCAGAGTTTTGTCTTATCATAAATGAGTACATTCAAACTACGGCTGTACTGTTGTAATACTATCTACAGTCGTGATTCAAACATATGATTTGGACCATATGAGGGGCTTTCAACCACCCCCCCCCCCTCTAATACGCCAGTGCATCGCCAGCATGCGGTACAACGTCTTAGTACGTAGCTATCCGGTGTGTCGTACACTTGTACTCGTCGCGTCGATTCGATTATATTAGTACACTGAGCGAACTTGATTTCAATTATTCGACCGCAGTATGTACATAATACGAGTATAATCGTACAGCATTCGTGTTAAATCATTTCCCACCGCGCAGCGGTTCGTGTATGTGTTCTAGCGCGAGGCTATGCAATATTAAATCCATTAGCAATTACAGTCAGTGTATAGTCAGCTACCAGGGACTGAATATCTGCGTACAGTTGTGTTAAATAGAGTTAAATAACGAAAATAGTTTGCAATTATCTGTTCCGCCGAAACTCTTTTTACTAGTATAATGTACCTTCATAATATTTGTTTGATTCGTGAATACGATTCGTGTATTGGTTTATCATAGTTTTTTTTTTTCATTTTAATCTTAGTCTTCGGCCACTATGGCCATTTGCTGTAGGGTGGTAACACTTGATTTTCGGAACACGTACGTGTTCTCCCATTGTGTACACGGGGCATGGCCTCGTCGCTAAAAACCCGGGTGGTCACCCATCCGGCTGTCGGCGATGCCTCTTCGTTACTTTTATACCCGAGATAAAGCGATCGGATTATATCGTAATTTAATTTTATATAGGTACATATTGTATTAGTCTTGTGTCGTACTCTAATTCCATACGTTGTATTGATTAAAGCAGCTCCGTGCACAAAAATATCTACATTGAATAAAATACAATGTATGATTTGACACTGTCCAAGAATATGATCAAAAATGTTTATCTATTTTAAAATGTGTTAAGGTTTTTTTTCTTATTTGACTTGAGCCACTCTAGCCCGGCTTTAATATTTTTTCCCTATAAACTACAGAAATATAAAATATATTATTAGTTTAATATTTTATTGTATGTTAACCCAATTATGACTGCTTATTATTGAGTATGAAGGTAGTAAAAACCTCACCGATATGGTACTTCCTAACGAAATAATTGATTTCAACATTTTTTTAGGTATATATTATTTAGGTATAAAAAATGATTTGCCTCATAAACTAAATGATAATTTCGTGTGTTCTACGCATTATATCTCGACTGCTCCGGAAAAAGAGGTTATGCCAAAAACATCAACTTTTCAGGAGAGCAAGTTCTTATAGTTATTATTGTGTTCAATTTTTTATTACTTACTGACTTGATCTGATTTTATTTCATTCGACATATTGTGAAACACGATATTTTGTTTTAATATAATTTCGAATCAACACTAAACCCGGATTTCGTATAATTAATCAAATATAAGGTACAAACTTAACCCCTTATATTATACCCAATACTACATATTATGTTCTGTCGTGTCCTGTATTGATTTTATTGTAATCGGCAATGGCGAAAATTAAATTAATTAATTATTAATATTAACTCGAAGTGCATTTTATTGTTCTCGTGGAATAACAATTTATTGTTGTTAGTGAAGTAATCATCGTTTCCAGTGATTCGAACGAAATGATTTCGAACAATTAACGTTTTAATTCATTTGAAATTAAAATCATTCCGTTTTGTATATATACATATACTACATTATTATACAATCGATCTAAACCAATAAGACCATCATATTTCTAGTAGCGTGTTCACTGTTTATTGTTCAAATTTAACTTTCATGGGTTTTTTCTTGTGCACATTGTACTAAGCATGATAAAGTGCATAACACACTGACGAACCTTCTTCGCCGTCGTCCGCACATTATTTCAAAAAACAATCTGTCATCTTAAACGGTTTCCTGTTTTATTCAAAACTATATAATGGGAAACATCACGTTGATAAATAAGATTTTATTTTAATCAAAATGTATGTTTGCGTTGTAAAAATAAATTACGGTTTGACCACAGCGCCGGAGCGGTTTTTTTCCGCTTTTTGATAGCAATCGTATTTTATGATTTGATTTTATATCAATATTTATAAAAGAAACAGTTTTTTTTTATGATAGATTTTTTTTTTTTATTATTATTAAACATTGGTTTCAGTTTTTGAACGCAATAAGTTAATGCTTATACTAATTTGATCCACATGACGTCCCGCGACAAGCAGTACGACATAAAATTGGTTTTGATCGTTTGATGCATAACATATTAATGCATATTTCGATAAAATATTCAAATATTCAACTCACGAGTTACTGGGAAATCAGGATCGCGGCGTCTTACGCGTCGTTCTACGGTTTAAGTTAAACTGGATGTATCTACTGATTACTGTTTCTGGAACGCGATTCAGTAGGTAATCCGGCACAATATGCATACTACAGCTATTACCTATAATACGTATGTTTACGGTACGTCTGAAATGAATTCGACTGGTATGGGAACACGCGTCGTAGTGTTTTTACATTTTTCTCATAAACCGCAGTTTTCTAGAACATCTCGCGTATGAATCATAATTAATAACGTATAGCCTTTGGTACCTCAATTTTTTCCCCCAATTACCCACCGTCATAGCTTTTCTATTCGCTTATTCACAAGGTCTTAGGGTAGTCTATTGAAGGACGCACGGTCGCACGCAGTGTTTGCATACGCACATGTGCACGCATTGTTCTATGCGTCCCTCCCGCCGCGCCGCCACGTTGTGTGCCTACCGAACGATCGATAAATCAGTAAAGTTCCCGTAGAACACACCTAAATGTTATATACGCACATCCACGTGCGTTATAACGTGATTTTTTTCTAGTGACTAATATTTTCCGTATTGTATTATTTACAAACAAAAAACTTAATATGAATATGAGGAAAAACTTTGCCAAATGTTATGTGTGGTGTGTATTACTGTATGGCTGTGAAACATGGCCTATCAATGGGCAAGACAAAAAGAAGTTGGAAGCCATGGAAATGTGGATATGGAGAAGACTGTTAAAAATCAGCTGGACAGAAAGGAAAAGTAACGTAGATGTATTAAACCAAGTAGGAGAAAAAAGAATCTTATTAAACACCATAAAAGAAAGAAGTGGAAAAATGTTCGGTCATCTACTTAGGCATAATCTGTTTATGACGAATATATTTGAGGGACGAATAAATGGTTACAAAGGAAGAGGCAGACCGAGGAAAGCATACATAGAAGAAATGATAAAACAAGCTGGCTGTAGTCGACATGTGGAAATGAAAAGATTGGCTTCTAATAGAGAAGAATGGAGAACCAGATTTGCCATGACAAGGCAAGGCCTTTAGTAGAGAAGACGAAAGAAGAATATTTTCCGGTCCGTCCGTACAGTACGATACGTAGAATGCGAACTGCACGGTTTTATTGTCCGCCCAAGTATCATCGTGTTTACGTGTACGCGTACAGCGCAGTGGTGCGTTTTTTAATGCTCCCCCTCCCGACCCCGATCTACCGGCCGTGAGAAGACCGAGCAGCCGAGCAGGTAGTCCGGTACAGTCAGTCGACCGAACAAGTGAAGAAAGGTTCACTGTATTTAGGATTTTACGTAGTAATAAAAAAAAAACGCGAGCACGCCCGCCCGGTTGTCAAAATTCTTGTGTATATGATTTCGATTTTTTCACCGTATTCAAGTCGATTTATTGATGAATCGATAGCCCATGTGCGTGCGTGTGCGTGTGTGTGTGTGTGACGTGTGTGTGCATTTCGCAAACAAATACCTTCTACAATACCGTAAAGACCTAAATGTCAATTCGTGATTGACCCAGTTTCGGAAGCACTAAACGCGCGTACTTCTCCATGTTAGTTTAGACGTGTTTTTTTATTTTTTCGAATACAACAGAAACGTGAATACCTCTTCGTATAACAAACGAGTTATCGATTATTAAAAATAATGAAAATATAATAAAATACGCATGCTAAATCACTATCCTGTACAATACGCGTTGTAAATGCTTCGTTTTGAATTTATGTACTGCGACGAGACGTGTAATTTGAAATGACCAACATTTTTATATTATTATTAAAACGATTCGCCGTGGTTTTTGTTTCGTTCTCATGCGTGTACAAGCGAAATAAGCAACCGCATAGGTACTGAAGTATTCAACATACTGTCACATAAATCACCGCTTATAACGTTAATAATGAAATTGATCGAATAATTAATTGCTAGCTTTACAGTTATATTCGTAATGATATGTTTTTCCACGAGCTTATTAAACGCCGGGAGAATTAAATCTACATTTTCATTAGATACATTATTCCTTTGATTTACGAATGCAACCGTATTTATTTTGTATAAGCCAATTTTATAATTCTTTGTGGGCCCTATTATTTGATGTTGTTTATATTTTTCGCCTAGCAATTGTGTTCGAGAAACCAATAATCAATTTTTCTCTGTCAAAATTATTATTAATGAAAAATCGTATATAATATAAAATAAATTAGTTGCAACGGTCGGTGATAAAGTAACATAATATGCTATAGCGACTTCCGTGTACTATAATATTCTTCGGCTAAAGTTCTTTCATTTATTACTAAAAAAAAATAACATAAAATGATAAACGTACAACGTTACAGGATTTTTGTTCAAATAACATCGAACAGTATGAAAACAAAATGTTGTTTTTTTTTCGAGTTTCACTAGTTTATAGATTACACTATTGACGTATCAAAATATAGATGCTTTATTTAATGAACGATCGAAGTTATTCCACAAATTGCTAAACTTACAATACGTATGAGTTGGCTACATAAAAAATGCACCATCTGTGTTTTATACATATTTTATGTGCCATACTTCGGTATGTAATGTTCGTGGTATAATGATATAATAATTTGACCACCAAAAGCGTATTCGTCATTTCAATACTGCTGACATTAGCTATGTATAAAAATTGTATCCGTAAAAATGTATTGAAAACAATTAAATGAATTAGAAAGTAAAAATTATTTATTGAACACACACTTTTTAAACGATAAAATTAAAATAAGATTTTTACGAAATATCTGCTATTTTAAATTATAACTATTATTATTTTTATTAAAAATTGTACAACTTTTTTTTTATTTAACCAAGTATGCTTCTAAAAGATAAAATAAATAATTAATATTACTCGATGCTTATACAAATTGCATACACGCATATACACGGCTGTGGAATTTAAATCTGCTCGAGTCATTTTCGTTGAATTGTTTAAAATCTACCACGGGAACGTTAACAACAATTAATTTACTAAATATGAAAACAACCAAACGTAAATGCTCTCAAGCGAAAAACGGCAAAACACTAGCGTTTTCCGTTTAAATGCGTACGTACAAAATACACCGTTTGTATTGTTGAAAAACTCAATATTTACGTCATAAATTAAATAAATAAAAATACCCCAAACAGCTATCGTTCTCTTGCTAAAAATAAAGGTTATGATTGTGAAAAAAAAAATCCAATCAAATCACGTAGAGTTTTTAACATTCAGTATTCGTCCTATCAAAGAGCATATATTATATTATATAGGTATTACATAAAATGTATTTAAATGTTATCTTTTTACATATTTTTGTATTCAATTGTTTTCTGATAAATTTAAAGCATTTCCAGAGGCTTTTTAATTTAAAAACGTATTTGAATAAAAAAATGTATCAAATCGCACAAGTATTTGTTATACATTATTTATGAGACTGCTTGAGATTTAAATATATAGCTTGACTTTCGTTTAATTAATTGTTTTTTTACGATAGCTGCGTTCGGAATTTAAAAATGTAACATTTAAAACATAAGCAACCTATATTTCATGTATTGAATACTGTTTTCATATTATTACCAAAAGTTGCGAAATTGATTTACGCAGGATTTTATGTAAATTATATTCTCAATGTGATAGCAGCGTATTAAGGGATTCAATGATACACCCTTAATCTTTAAAATTAGTAAGTAAAAATATGGAAGTTCTGATTATATTAAAATTGCATAGTAACTTATTGAAAAGGGGTGATAAAGCTGGTTTGATTATATCTTCAAACCATCTATAAATACATAGGAAAACTTTGAAATGGTACACAGTTACATAATATATTGAATAATAATAATATAAAAAAGCTTTTAATCGATTAATAAATCAATTTTAGTTGTATTATAAAAAAATAATAGATTATCTTAGATTAAAAATCAGCATGCATGACCGATACTTAATACAACTACTGTATATGAGAATTTTTCATTTACAGATTTGTGACTGAGGGAGGTCCTAGTGATTCCAAACTTTTACCCGGCGATCAGATTCTTCGAATAAATGATGAAGATGTTCAAAACGGTCTTAGGGATTATGTTATACAATTGGTAAGGTCTTGTAACGAGACTATCTCTTTGCTAGTTTGTCAACCTCCACTCGACAACGTAAGTTTTTTTAATTCTTATGTTTACGAACACCTCGAGATTAATACTAAATATTTCAATTGTAGTCAGCTAGAAAGTCGGCTTTATTAAGTTCAGCGAAAAAAGCTAAGCTTAAATCGAATCCATCTAGAGTGCGTTTTGCGGAAGGAGTCCTTGTAAACGGTTCTCCATTATGTCCGGTAAGTTGCGTAATATATTGTTTGTATTGATTAGAAAGCGGTATTTATAAATACAAGACAGATAGTCTACTGCAGACATTTGTACAATATGACAAAGTAAATGTGATGCAAACGAATGTTAAATAAGTAACTTAGTACAAAAATATCATATTAGACAATTCAAACGATATTATACATTTATAATTTTGAAAATACGAGAGATGTTCGCGTGATTAATTATTATAATATGAAATAACCATGTAGGTATCTGCATTCAGCGGAGGCGACCCGAACATAGCTTTGTTACCTAATGTGCTCAAAGTGTTTCTGGAAAACGGCCAAACCAAGTCATTCAAATACGACTCCACTACCAAAGTAAAAGATGTGGTAGCTTCGTTGCAAAACAAATTATGCATCAAAGCTGGAGAGCATTTTGCGTTAGTACTCGAACAAGTCAAAAGTCTTCGTAGGCATAAGTTAACTCTTCTAGACCCCGAACACACATTGGCTAGAGTAAGTGTATTAATACTTACAGTGTAATCATCAGTTTATGCACAAATATGTATAATTTATGCGCTTAAAGGTTGCGTCGAGGCCAGGCTCCCATAATCTGAGATGTTTATTTCGAGTGGCATTCGTACCAAGAGACGCATGTGATTTGGCTCAAAAAGATTTGAATGCATTCGAGTACTTATATTTACAAGTAAATCTCATGCAGCCTAATTGATAATACTCTTCGTTCACTTGACTGAAGCATTTTTCTTATTTTATCACACAGTGTTGTAATGATGTGGTTCAAGAACGGTACGCCCCGGAACTCAAGTACGACATTGCTCTGCGATTAGCAGCGTTACATATCCACCAACATGCTATGGTCAACAATATACCTTATTGTAAGGTCACGGTCAAAGCCATCGAGTATGTACAGATTATTGGTTATTTTCCCGAGTACCTATACGGCTATACCGTGTACTCTTATGTAATGCAATCCATTCCATTATGTAAAATGTTATAATCCGTATGGTGTGCGCTATGTGTTCCGCAGGCGGGAGTTTGGATTAGAAAAGTTTGTGCCCATTTCGCTCATGGAATCGATGAAGCGGAAGGAATTGCGAAAGCTACTTACACATTTGTTGAAACTCAACCAAACAATGACGGGTACCAATTACAAAACACTTACGGCGTTGCAGGCGAAACTTTACTACTTGACCATAATATCCGAACTGCCCAGTTACGGGGCGAAATGTTTCTCCACCAATGTCCGCGTAAGTGTACCGACGGATAACGGATTCGGTATCGATACACGCGACTAACGATAATTCAATTTTGTCCCGCAGGATTGCAATTTGGAAACCGTGATTTTAGTCAGTCCTAAAATGGGTATAAGCCAAATCGTCGGGCTGCGCAATAGCATGGTAAGTATAGCCATATTTTATCTCACCTGTCAACGTAGTTTTACACGAAAACGAGATACCGCGTATCACGTACAAGCTTTTGTTTCCATATCGGAATCAAATATATTATGTACGTCGAGAAACGCGTCGGTAGAGTTATTTTGTCATTTTTGACGGAGTTGCGTAACAATTTACGTGGTGTATAAACAAAATCAAACTTTCTACGTATTGTTCTGCTGATATAAAGTGGCATACGTAGGATTAGGTTGAAAACTTTTACGCATTTAACGCTTTTATTCACCCAATATTATCGATTTTCCTTGCAGCCCGTGCCGTTGGCAGATATTGAACAAGTCACGTTGGTAAAAGTACAAAAAGACGATCAAATCTCAAGTACAGTGACTTTATATTTACAAAATACAGTTCAAAAGGTAAACACAATAGCAATTGAAAAACTCAAGATGTTTGCTATTAGTTATTATATACTTATTACTGTTGAATATTCCCGTATAGGAAGTCAGTTTTTGTATGGAAGATCGTGATACAGACGAATTCTTACTCGTCCTGAAAGGCTATTTTAAACTTTTAATGACCCTGTGTTTGCCTATCGACCGAGAAGGAGACACAGTACACACAGATAGTGGTAAGAATATCATATTTGTATTTAATAATACGTTTATAAGTTTAGTTGAACTGTATTGGTTTACCGAATAACCTAATAATTAGAGGCCGTCGCACGTTGTGTAAAATAATTTATACCTTTCATATTATAGCACCTCAATATTATTCACATCATATCGTAAAGCCGTCACTTTGGAGTTATGGACCATCTACCATGTACGCCAAGGAACAAGAAAAATTGACTAATTTTGCATTTTGTCCTATGTACACGCCATTCAAACACGAAATGGTTAGTGTACTATTTAGCGTATTAAAAATCAAAAAACAAATTTAATTTTAATTGTTTCCAGCTCAAACCCAATGATTATGGGTCATTAAATAGGACAATATGGACTGGCATGCAAAACGGAAATGTAGATAACAATATGAACACAATGTATGTAGGCTTTTATCGTGTAGTATGTGTAAAGATAGTATTGTTAATGAGTAATTCATTTTTTAGGTCTTTAAAAAAACACCAAAATGGTCATCTAGGGTACAAGCCAAACGGCGATGTGAAAGATAAAGCTGGGATTGATGTTCAAAGCGTTGTGTCCATGGAAATTCTAGAAAGTGATAATAACTTTATAGAGACTCATAATGAAGAAGTTCTGAGAAGGGTAGCTGAAATGCAAGAGTTGGTGGAAAATTCTGAACAATACCTAAATAGACATCAACGTGAATCCAGTGACTCGGACGGTTCGCACATATCATCTGATGGTTCTGTTTCATTACCTCCACCTCCGACCAATTTAGGTCAACTTAAACATAGTGATTCGTTATTGTTATTAGCTCAAGTATGTTATATTTTCTTGTTAAGTAAAAGTATTTCAATAAATTACAAAATTAAAAAATACAATATGTCTCTAGAAGGGCACCGAAGATAGTATAACGGCTGCAGTTCAAGCTTTAAATTTAGGAGATCTTGAGAGTGATACGGAGTCTATAAACACACCGTCGACTAGTCCTTCGCATCGCGGAAGAAATTCAAATAGAGACTCGGATATTAGTTTTGGTTTACATAGTCCGGAAGGGTTAGCTGCGAGTTCGGGCCATGAAGCCCTTCAGGTAAGTGATATGTCTAAGCGTTTAGTTCAGTTCTTATAGTTGGATTAACTTTAGGAACTTTGGAAAAACCTACAAGAAGATAATAGATCGTTGCCGAGAAGTAGCTTATATTTAGAACCAGACTTAATAGACTTAACATTAATACCACCGCCTATAGAAGCAGCTAAATTAAATCAAACGAATGGTTCGAATGCCGGTAGTCAGTGTAGTTTACCTCCTACACTGTTCGCCGACCATGACCACCAACATAACGCAGACAGATTTTTAGGTATGTGACAATTGAAAATGTTCTTCTTTAGTTAAACAACTGTGATTTTCCATAGATTCCGTATTGGACAACGGGTTCAAAAACAATACTAGCCTAATGAATCTGGACCTAGAATCTTTCTTGGCAACGATGACTATACCTCCACCACCACTGACCAACGGAAGGCCAGAAGAGAAACAAGCCAACGTTTTAACGTCCGAAGAAATATCTTCTTTTATAATACCCCCACCTCCTCCCAAAGCCGCGTTGGTTGAAAATCAACCGAAACCAGATACCGAGGAACGACACCAAAGCAGAAAAATCTTAACATCAGCCAGCGCGGCGACTACACCAGATGGCCCTAGCGCCACGAATGAAAAAACTTTACCCGGTTTCTCTTGCTGCTCTAGGCCCAGACAGCGTAGTCCAGACACCCAACCACCGTGTCTCCCTACTAGGGCTCAAAACATGACTCTTCCTCGTGTCAAACCTAAAGTACCACCTAGGATAGACTCTACTTTATCAACAAAACCTCCATTGCCACCAATGCCCTCACAAGTACGATGTGTAACGCGCACTTTGATCATAAATGTATCTATACTAAAAACAATTTGTAATTTAGGAAACATTGATGCGGAATGGGTGTTATTCGACAAACAGGGATGCAGTTTCAGTAATTAACGAACTAATAGGCCGACTAAATGAATTTAGCGAACAGTGTAATGTAGCTCAAACTCAAGGTGGTGGCACACAGCTAGACGAAACTAAATTCCAGGTACTTTATCACGATTTATTAATTAAACGTAAGAAATTTTAAAATTATAATATTATAAATGCGCATATAAATATTATATATCACATAAAGCTTGAATGAAAAACATAAATTCATGAATTTACATAATGCTTTATGATTACATACTCATATTTTATTTGTACGATTATTATATTTTGTAATTTGTCCTTTTTAATCTCATCTAAAACCCTTAGAAAATAAACATTACTGAATTCAAAATAGTTAGATTTCAGTTACGGGCTTAATTATTTTTATTTGCATCCTTACATTTACTTACTCAATTAATTAATCTAGTATTCTAGTCTAAACCAGGTTTTTATTGAGTTAATTTATTTTCAACTTTAAACCTTTAAGTTAATTGGGGTTTTAATTTTTATTTACTTAATAAAATTAGTTTGTTTTACCCAGTCTTGGTGTTTACAATTATAATTATATATTTATAATTACTCATCAAACAAACAAATAAAATTAAATAGTATAAATCGCAACTTAAAACTATATTTTTCAAACAATTAGCCGCTACCTACTGAAAGTACAAAATGATATTAAGGTATAAACTATAAATAAAATTTTAATCGAAACACGTGTATACGGTTACAAGACAATGTTGTGTTCTATACATTTTGGATGTTCGCCAGAGTGTTTATTGGATATTGCCTTACGGTTAACTTTCAAACGTGTGTCGTAAATGGTTGCCAGCATTTGAGATAGAATTGCTCGATTGCTTCTCAAGTCAACTTAGACTGCATTATTTGATTTTTTTTTTTGCGTGTTACGTGCGTATGTGCAGGAAGCCAAGGACATCCTGTGCCAAGAAGCCAGGCAACTAGTGACGTCCTCGAAAATCCTGATCCGGTGCTACATGAACCCGAAGAGCCCGGAATTCCAAGCCAACCTCTCGCAGTGCGTCACGCAACTTCGCCGGATGACCGTGCTGAGTGGCAATATGACCAAGCACACGTCGTCTCCGCTGCAAACCAGGAACCTAATACTAAAGGTTACCGATGTGCTGCACACGTTCCACGGCCTGTTGATAGACACGGACGTATGCACAGAGACGCTCACCAAGCACGCGGAAGGATTGGCAAACGTGTTAGCGAAACTGTTGCGCAGTCTTAGGGTGTTTTCACCATGACGGTAGAGAACAGTCAGGAACGCGATCCCTGGCTACAGATCATTGTTATATTATATGCATATTATTTTGTTGTTGTTTGTTGATATACCAAAAAAAAAAGTATTTGTTTGTTTGTTTTTTTTTTTAATTTTTTTTTTTTATATATAATATGACAAGTCTCAAACTTTTTTTTAAACGTTAAGTCGAAGCCAAAAAATCGTTATAATTAGTCTTAGATTAAACAACGTGCCTCAGAAAGAAAAAATTACAGTTTATATGTCTCCCATAATAATTATCTCTAATTATTAATTTATGCTCAATCCGTTTGTTGGATTTCCAAGACCAAATATATACATAGGGCGTCCAGGTTCGCGGGTACCGTTGGTTTGGGTACAATGTACTCAATCCTAGCAGAGAATTAGTGTCTCTATGTTTTTATTGTTTAACTTATTATTTTTTTATTTTAAGATAGCATTAAAATCTAGTCAAATTGTAGAGAATAATTTGTATGTTTGTTATACGGTTGTACGAATATTATTGATAAGACACATAGATAAGGTTGTTTTATTGACTAAGATATAGGTTTTATCCCACGTAAAATAATGGCATGTCAATTAATCAAAATAATATGTTCGCAGTGCACTTAATTACCATACGAAAATAGTTCGATTTCACGTTATAGAAAAAAAACTTTACGATATAGTAATAATATACAGTAGACTTAGAAATATTAATAAAATTAAAAAAAATTAATCGGTTTTTTAAGCTAACGTTAATTTTTCCATTCCATCATTATGTCTATTTATTGATTATTATTTGAATATGTAATGTAATTTTATCACTCGTACCAATAATTTCTTATTTGTGTTTTATATATATTTATTAATATTATATACCTACATTCAATTATAACATATGGTACGTAGACAATTTTTTTTTTAACACCGACATAGTTATTATCACTAAATTATGTCATGAACTGTATTATTAAAATTATTACTTTTTTATGGAATTTCATATATGTTACTGATGAACAAAATGTAAGAATTGTTTGAACACGGGTTTTTGAAGAAAAATATGATACCTAATAAAACATAAACACTTTGGTTAATACCGTTTTATGTTCTTTGTTTTTGTTGTACTGCACACCGCAGTTGTCCTTTTACAAGCCTACATCATTTACGCGTGTGCAGACGTTTGTCTAACTATCGAATTAAACACAAAAATAATTGTGTACCTATCGCTAGGGCAAGTACCTACCGAACTTACGTGCATTAGTATGTGGTATGATCATTATCGTTGAATGAATTTTTGTAAAATCTTATGTTAAGTTTTCACGTACAAAGTTTTCAAAATGGCAGTGATCGCGTGTATGCATAATCCGCGTATTTCCAAAAATTACTCATAATATGTTACGGTAGTCGGAATGACTTCTCCGAGGAGATCACAACGTACACATCGAAAAGTAGACTGAAAAGTAGAATAATTTTATCTGCTAAAACATTAAAACGAAAAAAAAAAAAATACAACACTAAGTGAACCTATTGCAGTGTCACGAAATAAATAATATCGATGGTAAACACCCGCGTAATAATCCGTACGATAACGACCAAATAATAAGTTAAAAATATTACGCAACACGAATGTAATTCGTAGGTACACAAGTTTGGTGTGCGATATGATATACAAAAGCGCATTTTTTTCGTCACAGAACAAAGTAAAAGAACGTTTTCTTACCAAAAAAACAACGTCTTAAAACTACAATATGCGTCTAAGAACTAAAATAATTGTATAGTAAATAATCATTTATTGTCATGCAGCTTAATGGTTAAACCGTTAAAAAGTTCACTGCATGCCCACGAATACGTGTTTTATTAGTTTCAAATGGGTTTTTTTTTTTTTTTAGGAACGTGTGACGATACTAAAAAAAATATGATTCACATTTAAACACGCGCAAACTGTTGCCTACCAGTTGGATTGGATTAATTATCGCTGGCCGCGGGAAAACGTTAAAAAAAACCGACGTGGGATATATTTTTTAATTCGATCGGCGTATTCCGATTTTCTGCGGAACCGCCGACGGTACAACAAAATGTACACATATCGCGGTGGTGTGAAACCGCAGTTTTTTTCCCTTTCCGATGTCACGTGCGCACTCGCACTCGCTCCAACGCCGTACACACAGGGTCTAGAATCTGAATCATTGTTACTATTAAATTTTATAAGCATCGTGCCATTACCAGAAATCGGATTCCGGTCGGTTTTGAAAGGCCCGGTACACGCATCGGTGAAAAACAGGGATACAGTGATTTTTTTTTTTTTTTTTTACCTACCTGCTGTTATAATAGACACGTCCAACAATAATATTATACACGACCGTGTACCGGACAACGCGGGTCTGACGGGGGAGGGGGGGGGGACACGTTTTCGTTTACCTAGACCGTTTTTCGGCACGTATTATAGAAATCAGGATTTAGGCACACACACACACGCGCGCACACCGTTTCGTATGATAGCCACACACACGCGCGCGCGCGCGCGCTCACGCGTCGCCTCTACCCAGTTTACCACCACTGCCGCGGTAGCCCATCCCCGCCCGCCCCCGAACCGTCCCGATGGGGGCGCATTGTTGTGTCTTATGAGGTGTCCTCCGTACGACGTACCCGCCGATCGCGGGGTCCGGCGACAGTCCTTCAGCGACGACCGCTACGATCGGTCATCAGACAGCGCGTGTTCGGCGACCACACCGATCGAGACGGAACAGCCCGCGCACGAGATACGTCAAGATATTCAAACATCATACGCAGCGTCGACTCGGCAGATTCTCCTCTATCGGTAAGCGCTTTTCTATTGTTTTTCTCCAGCTACACAACACCGTTCAACCCGTTTACCTACGACCCCGTCCCGAGGGATGTAACGTCCCCGAGCGAAATCGGCCGTAGTTTCACGATTATTTTTTCGACGGCAAATATTCGTCTCGTCCGTTCGTTCCGTTTCTCCGCGCTCCCGCTACCCCGGACGACCTTTAGCCTCGGATTCGCCTTGCCGCGTTAGTTTTTTGCGTCGGAAATTGGACGGCGAAAAAACCGACACAAGAAAAGCGCCAAAAGTTGACTGGCCCGCTCTGACGGCAAAGATCACGTGCGACGAGAAAAAATTTGATCGATGGCCGTACAAGCGAACACGTCAATAGTACCGTGATTAATGCACGACCGGTGAACACCTCGAGAACGCGTCCAACACACGGCCACAAACCACCCCCTTCCGCGTCCGTTCGGTGTTCTCGAGTACAGTCGCATTAGCGTATATTATATTGTAACGTGTGTTCATAACGTCCTATCGATCTGGACCTGGCAGAAATTCATTATTTTTTTCCGTTTCCGGCGGCAACCGTAGAGATTTGTAAGGGGAAAAAAAGCCATTAACTAATGGTCCACTAATAATACTTTAATCGCTAGGGAGTGTATACGCCGGTGAATCGGTTGACGATGTCGAAAACTCGTTTTGAATAAACGACCGTTACGACGATCGCCCTGTGAAAAATAACAACAAATAATGAAGTGTACGACGCGTTTAACGTTCATCTTGAGTTATGTGATTCATCGTAAGCCATCGTACATCGTACATCCATGTATAGTTTTCAAATATTTTTCCCAGCGCAGCGTTGCGAGATTTTTCCGCGTTTCGGTGTACAACATAATATTTTTGTTCGACAATACTGCTCGATACCCGAAAAACGTTTTTCTATTTCCGTTTTCCTCGGAAAATTGATTTCCATTTTTTTCTACCCCCCCAACGCCCTGTTACATTTGTACCAAACTATTTAGTTATGAAATACGGAGAAACGCGACGATGGGTACCTTTTATTACGAGAAGGTAGTTCCGAGTAATAATTGTGTTCATTCGTCTCCGACGTATATAGTGAGTTAATTGTTGAATTTTCAAATGTATTATCAGCCGTTGCACAATTCATGGGTACGTAATGCTTTTATCGCGTCTTGAATACTGACAATTTACAAATGCGTCTCGACGCAAATCACATTTCAAGTCTATTTCAAAGTAAAAAAGTATTTACGGAATTATCGACCATTCGTCGTTACCATTTATTACGAACACTAGTATTTATAACCAATTGTACCGCTTACTATTTGTTTTGTTAATCTCATACGCGTTTAGATACACATTATAATGATTATAATGATTTATGACAACTGTGCAAATAGTATCGAATTTTAGATAATTTACTGCGACCGGTAATGACAGGATTTACGTTATTTTTCATGTTTACTCATCGTTTTTCTCCATCGATTTTGACCTTTTACACAACTGATTTACTAACGATTTCGATAAGACGTTTTTTTCTCTTTTCTCCGTGCAGATAAGTAAACAATGTTGATTTTAAATATTGTCGCTTAAGCAAAATAAATTGCATATTATTATATTTTTTATAAATATTTAAATATTTACTCGGCCATTAAGTTGAAGAACGTTTCATAATATACATATATTGAAATAAAGATAAGACGATAATAATTTATTATGCTTAAATAACATTTCCATTTTTAATAGGGCGGATGACGAATATTTTAATAAACTGATTTATTAGCTAATTTGATATTTATATATTATCTCACCATAAACCAGTAAATCCTTACGCGCATTTCATATTCTTGTGAAATATATAAAAATAATATAGTAAAATGATGATAGCATACAAGGTGTAGTATTTATTGCGTTAATCATTTAATACGTACGCATACGAAATGAGACGTATTATTTGTTTACAACAAGTACTTCGGCGATGAATATTCCAGTCATAATGAATAATAATTTGAAAAATAATCGTTAAATTTCGAATAAAAATTGTTTGGATTTTATTGTAGTTTTTTTTTTCCTGTTTGAACCGAGGATCAGGCGAGAACAGTTTATCACAGTACTTTCACCAATAATAGTCGTTTTAAATTCTTTGCCATTATTTCAAAACAGATACCAATACCGGATGTATACAAACAATATACATTTTGGATGTCTTATAATAATATGGTTGTACGAGCTGTTACACTTTCGGGTAGAATGCACAAACATATTCAACACGGTTCGAATAAAATAAAAAATATATCACTTTCCAAGTCAAATAAAAATCCAAAAAATACGTTGTTGTCATCATATAAATATATAATACACATTAGAAGTATACCTAGTTGCACATCGAAAAGTTCAACAAAAAAAAAGACAATCCGTCACGAAAGTAAACATTTTACGTCGAACAAAAGTATGTGGTACGTAAACATGAATACAAGGTACTACCTATACGCATAATACCGTCGAATGAATAATTTATCGATCACAATTTATTCCGCGTAGTATTAAGTACCGACTTGCCGGGTATGTTATGATGGAAACGGTCAAGCATATTTTTGTGCTCTGTCCAATGTACACGAGACTGAGTCGGGTCGCTTTCGTTTTTCCGAAATACTTGAGTTCTTACCGGTCGATACCATTATACTATATCTGTCCGTCTATATGCTCTCTCTCTCCCTCGGTTCCGTTTTTATTATTTGTGCGAACCTACTGAATCGTAAATCTCGCGTGAAACGAAACAATAATGAAATGTTCAACATCGCGGGTCTCTCGTCATCAGCGGACGGTCAGAATGTGCTATGTATAGCCGTTGTCCTAATGATGAACGTGCGGACGAAGGGACCGAGGCGCATTATTTCATTGGCTCTCGAGCCCCTCGTGCTTTAGGGTTGTGCCGCCAATAAAAATCGATCGAACCGCCGCCGGTCGATGACGTTAAATCCGTACACCGTGATATACGTGCACCGCAGTCGGCCGTCATCACAAAATGGCCGTCAACGATTGTATTATTATCGTTACTTCCTGCGCGTAAGCTGTCGCCGCTGCAGTTGTTCTAGTCCGGAGACTGCGATCCCCGTCGTGTATTTCGCGAAATCCGTCTTGTCCGCGTGTCCGTTTCACATTCACCATCGCCACCATGTACATAGCGATGACGTTCTCAGGCCGCTACGCGATTTCGTCTCGGCGTACATGTGATCGTCTCGACGACCCGTCGTATATTTACTATAGGTACGTATAAAAGGGTCTATAACCCGAACGTAAGAGTCATAGGCGTGCGCAGACTGCGGTTTCAGACGAGTGCGAGAGTCATCCGGTCAGTTTTCCGAATTCGTTTTCGATAATCCTATCGATAATTTATCACTTTTTTATTTTAGACGCGAAAATTAAAATTGTATTACGGTTAGTCAGTGTTGCGGTTCGGCCATATTTTTATTTTTTATCGAATTACATGAACTATTCAGCAACGCTTTATGTGTTCATAGTGTAATAAAACGAACAAACTGTACATGAATAATATCCATATTACCGAGCGGCGGTATAGGAAATTAGGAACAAGACATTTTTTTTTTTTCAGTTGAAAAATCAAACATATACTCTGAGATGTAGGTAGGTACCAAACAGCATTTTCATGCATAAACTTATATATGTTATAACTTATAAGTTTATAACACTAATATACGTGAGATCATGACTAGTCATCACTGCAGGTAACTAATTTTGAAATTCATCAATTATACATTACTCGTATGAGCCTATAATATATCTATATTTTTTACGACAAAATATTGAATACCTATATCTATAACTGGGAGGTGGACAGGGGGGGAGAGGAACGTAAAATCATGGTAAGCATATAGTATTACTCGTCTGGAGTTACCGAAGATCTAGAGTTTTACCGCAAGAGTTCGAAAGATCGCAAATTATGTGGTCCCCGATGGTCTTAGATTCGGTTACTCGTACGCAAGAGTGCCACGGAGATGTGAACATTTTTGTTAGGCTTATAATATAGTTTATATTCATGGTAGGGGCATAATGTTATAAAATACTAAAAATTAACATTGAAAAAAAGTTCATATCGTTATGATATGAACTTTTTTGAAATGAAGGTCTGCATCAGTAAATAATAACACGTGAATGTATTGTTTATTTTTCTTCGTCAATTTTAAATTATACTACATAAGTGAAAGTATCAATGATATTTACCTAAACAGTTATAAAAGTTGAAATCTTAAAAATTATATATTACGACGCCCCATCTTGACCACCTCCCACCGGGTGCCCATGGCTGTATCAACAATGTTCATATTATCTCCGTAGGACACTGTATGCAAATATATACGTATTTATGTCGTGCTGTGAGATCGATTGATTGTAACTCGGGAATGTTTGACGGTTCACAGGTATAACGAATTTAGCGGCACCACGATGAGCACTGCGATGGACGTGGAAAACGCCGAGGCGGAAACGATGCCGCTGGACCTGTCGGTGAAAAAGTCGAGCGCGGAGGCGGCGGCGGCGCCGGCGGAATGCGACGAACCGGAACCGGAAGAAGCGTGGTCACCGGAAGAGGACCGGAAACCGGTACCGCTGGACCTGAGCCCGGCCGGTTCGGTGTCGCCGCCGTCCTCGATCGGCTGCAAGCCGTCCGTGCAACGCCCTTCCGTGGTGGTGCGGTCCCCCCAGGCGGCCGCTCCGGCCACCGCCAGGGACACGTACCAGGTACCCGTCGTGTCGCCACTGATCGCGGACCACGTGTCGCCACTCGGCCACTTGGCCGCCGTGCCCGACCAGTACCAGCACGTGTTCGCCGCCGAGTACAACCCGTACTTCGCCGCGGCCGCAGCGGCCGCCGTGGCCGCGGCCACCAGCGCCGCGCAACCGGCGCTCCCGGTACCGACTCCGCTGCCGCCGATCACCGCTCAGTATCACCACCACCACCATCACCATCAGCAACAGATGCAACTGCAGCAGCAGCAGCAGCAGCAGCAGATCCAACTGCAGCAGCAGCAGCGACTGCAGCTACAGATCCAGCAGCAGCTGCACCAGCAGCAGCAGCAGTTCTCCAAGTACGGCGGCGGCCACGCGTACGACATGAACCCCATGATGATGAAGCCGCCGATGACCAGTCCGCTGCACGCGGCCACCGGGTCGCCGCCGTCGTCGTCCGAGTGCAGCCCGTTCCCGTTCGGCGGCTACGAATGTTTGCCCAAGACGGCATCGTACGGTTTCGGGTACGGTACTACGTAGACGTACATAAGCATTTACGCTTTTTACACCCCGCGACCTTTGCACCATTCTTAACCGCGCTCACAATCATTTTTTCATTGTTATTATACCATTTGCTTGTCTCGATTTTGCTTATCGCTTCCCAACGCAGCGCTACACTACACGCCCGTGGGCGCCCACCCGTTATTGTGGTTTAACGTTTCCGTGTGTTTTTGCCGTGCAGGTACCCGACGTATTTCGACGGGATATTCGGCAAACGAGGACCGGGCGATTACGGCTGCTACGCCGGCGGAATGGACGGCAGCATCGGGATGGACGGCAGCATCGGGATGGACGGCAGCATCGGGATGGACGGCAGCATCGGGATGGACGGCAGCAGCGGGATGGGCAGCAGCATCGGGATGGACAGCAGCGGTTGCCGTTCGGACGACTGCATGTCACCGGATTCGATGATCGAGGACCACTTTAACATGTGCGCGTTCAACAACCCGGACGTGAACCCGGACGACGTGGCGGCCATCTACAGGCAGTCGGACTTCGTGTCGTTCCGGAACCGGTACCTGGAGAGCTTGGGGCCGCCGAAGAACTTTGAGAAAATGAGACGGTCCATACCGAACAAGATGCACGGGGGACACGGCATGTTCGACCAGACGTACGTGATGAAGCGCCAGAAGAACAACGAGGCGGCCAAGAGGTCCAGGGACGCAAAGCGGCAGAAGTACATCGAGAACCAGATCAGCGTCATGTACCTCAGCAAGAAGGTGATCGAAATGAAACAGATCAAGAGACGGCTGCTGATGTCCATGTGACGGGCTGTGCGGCGGCGGCGGCTGCTGCTGCTGCAGCAAGTGGCGTTTAACGGATAAGACGGTTCTAGTCTTATTATTTTGATTATTATATTTTTATTCTTGATCATCACGAATCATCATGATGATATTATAATATGGTTAATATTGCATATTTTCTTTTTTTTTAAAAGTATTTTTTTTTAGCCGATTTATTTGTAGGTATCCACCAAAAGAAAATTATGTTTACTTAATTTGCCTGTATACTTATGTATTGTGTGCCATTTTGATATGATAACGTGACGAACTTGTACACTCGTAATTTGTTCAGCATATCGGCTGTTTCCGAGCATAAAACAATTTACACGTATTATGTATAAACTAATTTTATTTTTGTACGCTTTTACGCGGGTAACATTCATTCGTTGTATACGTAAAATGATACCGTGAGTACTATTTTGTGTGTAAAACATCTATAATATATTTTTTACTTTTATACAACGTACATGTGGCAAAAATTATTTCAACTCGAGAACCTTCATAGACTTCGACCTTTGTGTAATAATACGACGTATGCTGATGAGTGAAGACACGCTGGGATCGGTATCTAAACGTAAGTTATACTTCTACTCGTACGTGTATATGTATATAGTTGCGTATACCGCTGAACCGCTCCGACCATCCCCTGTCCTCTAGGACGATTCTAAGTAGCTTTTGTGATCATCTGTGTATATAATATATATATATGTGGTAATGTAGTATAAATCAATAAGCCATCAATCAAAAAGTCGTTTATTCACTATTCCTTAGGCGGCGACTCCATTGTATCGTTCCTTTTACATAACCGCGTACAGAAAATCCGCGGTAAAAGCAATATATAATATCCTACTGTATAATCGTACATGCACATTGTACGCGGTGAAAATATAAAATCAATATTAGAGAATTTGCACACATTAATTGGAGTTTTAGCTCTGAATGTTTGCTGGTCGTTTTCGCCGTATTACTACATTATGCGTAATGGTATTTTGGTGCATTTAATTCGAATAATATTATGACGTACTTATTGTAGGTGCAGTCGACTGATCTCCCAAGTCACTGGTACTCAGTAAAATTACTTTTTTGAATAATTTTCTGCACTCGGTCGTGGTAAACACACAACGGCAACGCGGACGACGTGCATTGACTGGTGCACAACAATGCGATGCAGTATAATAATATATATATATATATATACATATATTTATACGAGACCGCGTTCACGTTCTCGCGGGTTGGTCAAGTGCGTTAAAAGCAGCAAATATTTTTCAGTATAGTCTTTTGTGCGGCGACGAAAATCGATCTCCCTCGAAAAAGGTTCAATCCCCGTTGACACGTCTCAATATGATGTGAGCGTGTTTGTGTGTGCGTGCATTTGTGTGTGTGTGTGTGTGTGTATGTGTAAGAAAAGGACTAAGAGAGAAAGAGAGAGCGATAGACGGAGAACAGGTCGGACAGACGTTATTTTGTTATTGTGGACGAGATGAAAAGCGATCCGAAATAGCATTTTCGTCCGACAATGAGATGACTGGCAAAAACGAACACACGGTCGTCCGTGACTACACACGTGATGATAATTACATTGACGTCCTTTGGCGGTTTTTGAAATCCCGTGTCCAAACCGAACATATATAGTTCGATATCTTTCGAAAAATAACACATTATTGTATATTATATATTCTAGAATAACGCCGGTGGTTCTTATTATATTCTTCGTCATCTAGTCATTATACATACCAGTGGTTTTCAAAAAAAATTTTGAACTCGGCGCACGGTGCTCTCCACAAAACTGTTTACGGCACATGTTTCTGCGGCCACCGCCCTCGAACAAATTTTTAAGACGTTTCGTACTTTAATATGCATAATATAATTATTTTAAAAATATCGCGGCACATCTAGAGAATGCTCGAAGCACGCCGGTGTGTCGCGGCACCTATAGTTTGAAAACCACCGCATTATACAATCGTGCGATTAATTGCTAAAAATGTTTTACCTTTCAAATGGTAAATATTTTGTTATTAAAATAATAGCCAATACGAGCAATCACAACATAACGAATAACAGACGTTTCAAAAATGTCGAAAAAAAATATATTTAAATGATAATATTATAGTATTCTGTGATGATTTACTAATCGTAACTCATTAAAATTACATATTTTAATTGTTATTATTTGTTTTTATTAGTGATCTGTGTATTCAATGAAAAAACTGAAAGACCGACATTTTTAGTTCTTCTTAGGCCGACTGAACAAAGCAAACATATAGTTATCTTCCTAGTTCCTTGCGTAGGGTACAGCAGACAGCAGTATATAGTTTTAACGCAATTTAAATGTGTAAACAAGTTAATGTAGTAGGTAATGCGATTCTCTCTATTAGCATACCGACTTCCTCAGGTTTACCTAATTAAATACGAACAGCCGACTGCATATTTTGATTAATGTGTACCGCTCGCCTAAACGAATATTCATCGGAGGCTTACGTCGAAACTGACGCATTTCCTAAAACGATTAGCGCTGCACTATGCAACGAATGAAACCCTGCACCGGTGCCTCCCAACCGCCCGTGCAAAATAACAGTACACACTACACAGTAGCAGTGACGTACTTGGAAATTAGCAGAGACGTATAGATTACTCTTGTAACGAAATTTGCATATTTTTAGTTACAATAGGTACGTTGTTCGATCAAGACAAATAAAATAGGATCATAAAATATAGGATATTTACTTTTGTTATACTTTCAGGAATGCTAAAGATGCACAAAAGTAAAATTATAACATTGAAAAATGATTGTTGGAAAAGAAAAAAGACACTCAAGGGTTGGGGGGGAGGTAACTTGTCCCCGTAACGCGTGAATACAACACTGCGCTAAACAGAAGATTCGACAAGTTTAAGGTACGTTCATTTGCAGATCGAAAATATTATGGGAACGACGAAAGTCGCACGACCGCGAAGTTACTCGAAATAACTTGCCGATAAATTAAGTTAAAGCTGTACATGTTGTGATGAAATGATCGTTATATTGTGACGTTAAAGTCGCGAAAAAAACCGATACCTTGGCAAAACGCGCTCGATTCGGCGAACGCTTCACCTATGTATCTTTTGCGTATAAACACTGCAGGTATATAGTGCGTACAATTTATGCACGGAAATATCACATCTCGCCCGCGGTCTTTATAATACAATATATGTATTTGCCGGAGCAGGCCTAAACTGTTTGCGAAAATCGCACATCGATGTGTACAATGTATAATAATAAATATGAAATAGGGGTCCTCGCGCGCGCAGCTGAGAAACAGGTGTGCTCTGTTTGTGCTGCAGGAAAAGGGTTGACATTCGAACGCGTTTTTCACCCTTCGTCGTGCGCTCCGCCTTGACCGCAGAATAGCAGGTCGTTCGAATACACCACGGGCGCGCACACGCACGCACGCACGCACGCACACACGTGCGCTTTATTCGTCGGCGGACAATGAAGGAATGACAATAATAGGTATACACACGCACACGGGCATGTGCGCATAACGTGTGTGTATATTTGACGGGAGATGTGCAGAAAAGGGTCCGAAGAACTGTGTCAATAGGTCCCCCTTGAATATGAAATCGGTGAAACCCGTTTCCGCGTTTGCCAAATGCATCGACAACAATGGACCACGGGACTGCGGATTCATCGAAAATCGATACACATTTTAACAATGCGCGTATAAATATTATATATTATATTGTTGCCGATGTGTGTGTGTGTGCGCGCGAGCGTGTGTGCGTGCGTGTGCGGTCGCCTGCGTGGGACTACAACAGCCACCGCCGCGGTAAGTCCAACCGACGGCATGTACGTTTGTTCAATATAGACCAATTTATGGTATAGGTATTTTCTTACCTACTATCGACTGTACGTTCGTAAAAAGTCCATATTCTTTCTTTTTACTTATATTTTATTGTTTTTCCGAAAACATTATTACATTACACCGGTACACAAATAGGTTTCCTCGTAAAATCACACTCAACAAAATGTTGTCAACATAGGTGTACTGAGACTTAGAGGCTTTACGCCATACCAGAGGTCTACAACTATATGATTCGCACTTTCATTCGGTACACATGTATTAGGACTTAAAGACTTAATACCACGCCAAAGGTCCACAACATTACGATTTTCATTTAAATTCGGTATACATGTATTAGGACTAAGGGGCTTTACGACACGCCAGAGGTCCACAACTACACGATTCGCATTTTCATCAGTTACGTATACATATTATATATATTATAAACTTTCCCTTCATCCGAGCCGACATGAAAGCTATCCAAATAACTCAGGCCAAAAAAGTAATAAAACAAGAATTGAAAAATGTATACCAGTTAGGACAGGTGCAGGACTACGCCCGATCACATTAAGTCTTCCAACCAATAAAAGAAACAAAAAAAAAACCCCTAGGTAATACATAAAAATCCATCAAACGCGGACCAAATAAAAATTATCGACATAAACAACTCTCATCAAAAAATAACCACCCATGCTGCATTTGCACATACACAGTATACACACTACCGTTTTCCTTATTATAATAATTACCCTACTGTGAATATCTACATTTTCCCCAAATACTTAAAGAATAGACAATAATTACAATCACAAACCAAGCATAAAAATAAAAAATATCGTAACATATTAGCCAACATAAAAATATATTTTAAGAACAAACACAATGAATCATAATGAATACAATAATCGAAAATTTCAAAATACATATTCACGTATTTCAACATATTCTATTAACAATAGTATAATTAGTCTTAACTTCATATAAATGTATAATATACCTTCCGAGAACGTACTATCAAAAAAGCATGTCATCCCTTTGTAGTACGTACAAAATATATAAAGTAAAACACGGATTATACGACAAACTATATTCGTTGCAAATGTTCTTTTCTCAAGATATTATAATTATTATATTCAATTTAAGAAATTTTAATTTTTTTATTAAAGAAATTATTTAAAATGTGCATGCTTAAAAATAGCATTGTAATTAAAAAAAATAGAAAAAATTGAACATCAAAGACTTGTAGTAGGAGAACGGCTCAGTAATTACACCTCATGAATATATTTACTTACTACTAAATGTTTAATGTCTAGATTGCCTCTTACATTTTTTAAATTGGAAGTCCCTTATATAATTTTCGATACAAAATCATAACTCCGAACAAATAAATAATTCAGTAAAAAATAAAAAGTAAGAAATATGCGACGTTCGCGCATTCATTATACTACAAAATACAATATAATAATAACTTTTATTACAAAATATACAACAAAATGATATAATTATTATTACACCAACAACACGTACAGATCATTATAATTTGTAATTGAACCTCAAATTAATGTGTCTGCACATTGCTTGGGTTGATTATGTGATTGAAAATCATGATAAAAAAAGGGGCAGACAAAACTACAAAATAGAAGGGAAAGAATAATCCGCTGCACAACTAATTAAAATATTTATTTACAAATAAAATGCACCGATCGATGATTAATCTTAAATACCAATAATAACCTGAAATATTCATAAACTGCATGTGTGCTTGGTATTTTATTTATACCATACATATTTCATACCCGGTAATCGGTCCAAAACCATACCATGCACCTATAAGTACTCAATAAATACCTCAATAACAATGAAGTAGTCTCGTGGTTGTATAGTGTTTGTTACCCGTGATTAGCTTCAAGCTGCTGCCGCGCCGGGTGGGCTTCTCGATTATGACCGTTCTCTGTTGAACCGCTATATGTTATAACTTATACGAAGTAAATAAAAAACAAAATGAGGAAATAACAATCACACTGTTCCAACATTCAAGTAGGCTATGAAGAATAAAGTGAAAGAAAATATAATTCTAAAATTCATTTTTCCACTTATAAGTAATATGACTTCTTTATGGTAATAACGAAAATATTTAATGAACGTAAATACATAGAACAAGACGAGTAGGTATCGTTTGACATAGAATATAGACGGACACGTCATACTTTCAACAGCGCCACGGAGTATTGACAACAACATAACGTGTAAATTAACTGAAATACTGAAATGCACACAGTTGGAACAATTTATTTCAATAATGGGCTGAAACGTACAAGAAGTCTATTAGATGAAATACTTTAATGGACGTTATGTGATACGTGTGGATTGCACAGACTTTGCGATCTGACACCGAGAGTCATCTTGGTATAGATCGCTTTCAATCGGTGAAATTCGATTGAGGACGATTTACCTTCTCTGCCGAACAATTAAAAATACTTAAAATTCACAAAGAACAAAGAACTAACCTCGGACCAACAAAACTAATATACGATTGAGAACGAATTTACGTTCCGATATCATTGAACTTTTCAGTCGAAATAATTTATATTTATTGAAAACTAATTGCACCAGGGCCTTCGGCAAGTTTCGAAAATATAAATTAATCAAATTTAATTTCGTTATTTTCCATTACGTAAAATTTGGAATATAATGTAGAATATTACGAAAACGTTGACGTTTGTGCGATGATTGAACGTCTAACTATAAATATCAATTCCGATAAAACGTCAAGTCACGGAAACGAAAATTACAATAAAGTTTTTTTTCATACATTAAAAAAAAGCCTTGTCGTGGTATTGTTGTTGGTGAAATTACTAATCGTAGGGTCATTTCGTCGTGGTTCGATTTCGAGAAAGTTTTTCAAACCGTTTTTACCCTTACACATATGCGTTTACTCATTGCAGGACGTCGCGGAGTTTTATTCGTATTTATCGAGAATATTCGAAAATGTAATCACGTTTGAAACAAATACGCCGTTTTCAGAGCTATGTAGAGAATACAAAACTTTTCGACGGTTGTATTTTTATTTGTATTTTCGGTTATTATTTCGATATTTTCGAGTTGGTAATTCGAGTTATTGTGCACATACGTTCTATCCCAAACATTTCTATAATATTTCGGTTTCTTTAATCAAACGTATATGCGGACAGGTAGTACGTTATTTCCCGAGAACGGTTTGTCTGCGTACCTACTGCTATTGTGCGAGAGCCGTATAATATAAGGGACAATGTTTATCGGCTTCTGAATCGAGTGGTTTTCGTTTTATATTTTCATACCGCAAATAGTTATAATTCGTTTCATTGGTCACAACGTCGTATTTTCAATCAGTTTGTTTTGTACACGTTATGGTCGTGTGTTTAAGTGTGCGCGCGCGGGATAAGCAGGCTGCCGGGTAAATCGCACTTATTTAAGTCAGATTGGTTTGAAAAACGTTTTCATTTTCACTAGGTCCAAGAGAAATGTTCGAAAAAGTAAACGTAAATTACGAGTACAAATAATCACTCATGTTTTTCGAAAGAGAGAAATCTACTGTCATTGCGTTTTTAATGTCTACAATCGTTTGAATCAGCATACTATGTCGTATTGAAAAATCTTTTTAGCATTAGTTTAGCAAATTGTACGTAGGGAAAACTGCCGACTCCACTCATTTTATTTTATTTTAGAATATATACGGGCTGAGCCCTTTCGACAGTCGAAGAATAAGAATAACAGGTTTTCATATAAATTACAATAAATTATCAAAAAACAAAAAGAATAATTAAGAACAATGAAACAATGCTAGTGAAATATAGAGTATTATACAAAAACAAACACCGACAGTTTCTATATAGAATATAACAAAAAATTGATTTATGAAATATAAGTGGTTAAATAAGAAAAGTAGCATTAGCATTTGACATCATACGTCGTTAGACTAGTATTTGGTGGTACACATTTTTAACGAGAGATAATTTTCTAAAAGACAAAAGTACACAATATAGAATTTAATAGGACACAATATTAGGATAATAATACATTTTTCATACATTTTTGACAAAATGTAAGATTTTTGACCATTTTTCTTTTTGTTTCAACCGATACATTGATATCAAAGAAAGCCAATGCAGCCGATTCAGGAATTGAATATCACAAGTGATTTTTAAATGTATTTAAAGAAACTCTTGATATATTTTCATCAATTGTTTCGTAGTTATGAAGTTTTTTAACAAACTGTAAATCATTATAAGGTGCGGTGAATGATAATGTTGCACTAAACCATGATTGAATACATACTAAGATTGGTTATGCACAATTCCGATGGATTTTCGGGGGTGATCAAATGGATCACTTTTAATTGGTATGCATACCGTTTACAATATACGTCATGACACAAATAGGTAACAACATCTGACCTCGTTCTGGCGGCATGTACACCGTATGTCCGTATGATGACAAATGTGAAACGCGAGTTTGCATAACAGTAACTATCATGAATAATCATAATAATCATTAGATTATGTAGATAATAATAATAGTAATATATGCGACGCCACGCGTATGGAACTCGCGATATTTGGGATATGTTGTACCGTCGATCAAAACGCTCGTGGAGACAATGCTTGTCATGTATGGTTCCGCGACAAAAGTGCGTTATTGCGTTTACACGTAATAGATAGTAAATGCAATGATCGTAATGGTGTTTAGATGTACCGCCGTCGGTCCGGAATTCGACAATGTGAGATCATTATTGGCACTTGTTATGCATCTGTTTTTGCATGTCCTCGAGTTTTTTTCCCTTAAATGCATATTTTAGAGATTTAGCAACATTTTTTAAATACTTAATATTTTAATATAAAAACATTTTTTTATTTTTTTTTTATTATACGTTGGTAGTGGATAGATGCGATTAGTGTCTTAGTCACACGATAGTATTACGATCTCGATACAACTCTTAAAAATGCATAAATGCATAAATGCATTAAAATTGTGAAATATTTAAACTGAATGAGCCTTCAAAAATTCTGAATGATATAATTTTTCGATTTAGAAATTCTGAATTTTATTTTTTTTTGTATATTACACACATATGTGCTCGCATTGTTCATTTACAAATCGATCAAAACCGGGATACCGAAAATAACATTTTTCTCTTAACTGCTTATTAGATATTATCCATGCTATTTGCCATTTGGTTTATTCACTGTTGATAATATACCTACCACAAATCACAATGCACTTAATTCGTGCCGTACTGTGGAACTTCAACGCACATAAAGATCATTAATAAGCGATACCATAATATATCCGTGCGCGTATAATATGTTGTTTTGCAGTTTTTGTGCGTAGGTCGTTCTCGGGTATACGATATCAATAACATGACGAAAACGAAGGTATAATATAAATATAATATACAAGCATATCATATTGTATTGAAACATCGGAACGCTGGGAAGACCGTTTTCGACGAAGAACCTTTTTTTGTTCGAGAAAAAAAAATTAAAGAATAAAGACGTCAACATTCATTGTTCACCGGTAGGTATATAAAAGGTACGCACTTATATATATATTTACATTATATAGCCACAATGTAGAGTAGATATAAATGAACATGTGCGGGTCAACTACGTTTCACTCTCGTCTCAAATATTCTTTATCATGTAGCGTATAACATGGACACACGTTATACTACGTACATAATAAATAATAATAATATATGTATTGTATTCACTTGATATTTTATAATTTTATATACTAATGTCCTACGCGCATATATAAAGGTGTTCTTGAAAAAAAAAATTCCAAAGACTTCGGACATGGCAAATATAATAATATATTAGACATTAGTCAGTTCTTATAAGATTTACGAGAACTATAAACATCGAAAATATTCTTCGGTTTCGGTATTTTTATATTTTTTTTTCAACATAATATTTACACTGTTGGTATGAAAATAGAATAAAATAGTACGATAGTTTAGTTTTTTTTTCATTCGCTTAAAAATAAGGGTTTGCGCATCGTTTGGTCTGTATGAATGGGTATAGGTACTGTCTGCAGTTCTGTTCCGAGCCGGATGTACGTGCGTGTGCGCCTGTGAACAAAAACGGTTTTCACAGTGAAATATTTACAATTGAAATCGATATTAATTTGTTCGCGGGGATTTAAGTGTACAAAAACGTTACGGGTACAGCTCGTGCGGACGCTTTATCGTGAAATTGGAGACAGTAATTAAAAATAATAAAATAAAAACTTGTACTTAAACAATAACTATCAAACAAAAAACATTCACGTAAATGTGTACCGCGGGATTTGACGAACGCAAAAATCGATCGATTTCGTCGCAATAGTGTTGACGTTCTCCATTTGAATACCTCCCGCAGAGGTGATTACATTCTATTATCTGTGTACAAGTAACAGGAATAAGGACCGCAGTCAATCATATATAGGTGTCAAATATAGTTATGGTCTTGAAAATAATGCGAATAAATAACTATTTTTTAGCAACGGTACCACAAATTAATGTTCCGTCCGAGAAAGGTCTCCGCATTACCTATGTACAAGGTCAAGACACGCGTGCGCGTACACCATACACGTCGGAAGTCGCACAGTTTTTCTATATGTACACATGTAGGTACTCACCGACCGAAACGGACGGGCGCCGGATCAACGGTCAACGGCGCAAGAGGTACGCAAGAGCTCCGAACCTGTAGCCGTACGTCACCGGGTAGGTGTACCCGTAGGGGTCGTATTTGGTCGAAACGGCCGGGTGGATGACGACGGGAAGTCGCAAGCAAAGGCGACGGCGGCTACCGACAAGCAGAATATCTGAAAAGCGAAAAACAAAATAATATATACGAGCTAGACGAGTCGCAGCGTACGTGCTTCCTATTTCAATGACGGGTTTTACTAGAAAGTGGAAAAAGAGCGTTAAAAGCGTTGGGGTGGATCGGCGAATTCTAAAAGTCACAAGGAATGTTCTGCAGACGTCGTGGACATTTGCAATCATATCTTACGACGCTTGTGTACACGTCTTTTCTCACCACGAGCTTGGACATGTTTGCAGACGCGTCGTTTCTGGTGGAGAAAGATATTCGGACGGATCTACACTGAACGGGCACGTCGTACGACCGTCGGACGAGGGAGCTGCGGCGTTGTGTTGGACCGACGACGGGCTTAGGGCCGTATTTATACGTCCGTCGTCCGGGAAAAGACGTTCACCTCGGAAACGCGGGAAAATAAAAAATGTATGACGAAATGTGAAAATGAAAAATGTAAACAAACGACCGGGTGTACAAGGTATGATATTATAATGTAATACATGGCGATCGTTGCGCACGTAAAATAGTATACGTTGCACGGACATACTTGGCGTTCGGGCGAGGGTCGGCGGAGGCCAAAATCTCCGAGGTCAAACGGTGACATAAGCTCGGCGTCCGTGATTGCGCGTGTGGTCCGCGGGTTGCGCGCCGAAGTTCACGACAGTTTCTGCGCGCATTACGACAATCGCGGATGACCCATCGCGATGAGCCGATGACCATAATGGTATGTACGTGTTGCGCAATAACGACGGACCCGGCACGTAAATGTAGTGTACACCTGTACGGCAGGACGACTGCAGGACGACGACGTGTCGCGCTAAGGGCAGGCGTGTATACAAGGGGGGGTTCTAGGGGTTCACCCCCCCCCCCGAATTTTTTTAATAATGACGTTTTTATGAGAAATAAATAGTACGTAAGCGTAATAGGTGTAAGCTTCTTGTTAGGTTAGATTATATACGAAAATGTATATATAAATATATCATGTACGAAAATGTACAACCAAACGTCCAAACCCCCCCCCAAAATATTTTTTCGTGTACGCGCCTGGCTAAGGGTATTACGCAAGGGTGCAGCGACTGTTCCGGCCGATAGGAAACCGCGCGCGAACAGTGCGCCTATGTGTACGATTCTATGACAACGATATAATATTCAAAAACCGTCATTTCTAAGTCGTCTAATAATATAGTATTGGTGTTTGTCTGTATTTTACTCGTCGTAACTACAAATAACACATTGACTTAGGTACGAACTGAAAATAAAAGTTTTACATTCACGACATGTTACCAAATAAATCATAACTGAAATCAATTTTTGCGTCAATAGCTTCATAAGTTATAAGAGTTAAGCCAACTCTTAATTTTATAATAGTTATATTGTTGTAGGTGAGAACTGAAAGCATGAATGTGGTGTGTTACAACTTATACTGTGTTACAACTTACTCTTCTTCCGTTGAAATAAGTTTCTAAAGCGATATAAACATCTGACATGATCTATCATCATCTTATTGTAAATTAAATTTTCAAATTCGTTTTGTGTAAAATCGTGTTTTTTGAGTTATGTCGTTGTTGTAGCAAACGAGCGAATTATATACCAGACGTCCTTGTCTGCGAGGCATCATCCGGCGTACACGACCCGAAGTCAGGTCGTCGAAACTGGTATGAAGTGTGTAGTACAAGACCGACCGGCGACACGCAAATAATCCGATCCGGTCTCGCGCCCCCGAAGCTCGCGTACCTCAACCCTTCTTGACACGATCCCAGAGGACGGCACATCCTGCACACAACTTTTTACGTGACCGCTTAAAAAGAACCGTGCCGTAGTATTTCCGTATCTCACGGAACTCAACAGACGTTTATTATAATTTATCCTGCGCCCTCAGTTTAGTATTTCACGTTAACGTATATAATGTTAATTGAGGAAGCCAAAGGCGTATTTCTCCGACCCCTATTAACGCTTTCGGGTAGCTAGGGCGCAGTACTGGATTTTTCATTTTTTATTTTTTATTTTTTTTTTTCACGATTTACAGGACATAGATTTTTAAGTAGAAAATGTGATTTGATCGTCAACAAGTTCAATAATGTATAGTTTTTATTCAAAAACTTGAAGGAGTTACTGATTTTCCAGTGCATCAATAAGATTCAAAGGTAATTTCCAGAATGAAATTATAAAAAAAGTTTTGATTTTGCAGTATTTTGTGTTGATTTCGGACCATTTCATGTAATTAACATACTCAATAATCAGACATAATCAGATCAAATTCCTACACTGAATATTCAAAATATTTTTTCATTTTTTCGTAATCATTTTATAACTTTTTACAATATATCGTATATAAAGTTGAAACAAAAATACCTGAAACTTAATAATATATTTTACAGCAGAAAATTGTCGGATAACTATATAAATAGGTAACTTGCCCGAATCGCGTTAACTCCGTCTATACAGTCCATTAGTGGCGCTGAAGTCTTTAAAATATATTATGACATCGTACATCAAAGGTGGCCCCGGCCCCCCGTCATTCACCAATTCTGTTTTTTTCAACTTATAAATTAGATGCAAATCAAAGCATCCAATGGAATATATAATCAGTTTATTTTAAATTTTAGCTGAACAAATATTTAAACGCATTTTTTGCTTTGATCATATTGAAAATAGGCAAGCTGTGACCAATTTTTTTTTATAAAGAATAATAAATCAAGTATTATGTATAATTATTTAAATATTCGAAATACAAAATAGTAAATGATAATAATTACCAAAACATTACATATAAAATAATATAAATAATTCTCGAACAGGCCTGCCACCTACAAAATAGACTATGGCATTCGTCATAGATAATTTGATAAATTGATAGGTGTCACTGCAGTCAATTATACTTTTCTGTAATGTTTAGATTTTATAGACTATATATCAATTCATAGTTGAAATTCAACTGCGTATACGGTGAAACCGTTCATTTCATAATTACAGCTATTTCCGATTTGAAATTCGTATCAGGACGCGTCGTAGAAAAAAAATTTGTTCAATGACTTCACCGATATGACTTTTTTCCGATACCCGATAAAGATAATATTATAAAATATATAATATTTATACACCGCTATTTAATTTTACTTATAAATTATAACAGGTACCAGCGTGGGGTGTCTTTATGATTTTTGCTCGTATCCGTACGCATGGTGTATTAATACATATTATATTATTATGATTATGCGATTCTCCGATTTGGATATTATGTACGGGATATGATACTTTTGCGTACCTACGGCTTACCAAGGTTTTACTGTCCTACTGAGCTATAAGATAAATGAGCATATAAATCCGAAAACCTCAAATCTTCTCATCAACGTATATTAGAGTAACCTGAAACCTCCAGTGCAATATCGGACTTCTTTAAACTACACACGTTAAAGAAAGAATATCTAAAAACAATATGTTTTACATTTTAGTTAAGAGTAAAAATTGAACTAATAATATAAATGGGTAAATAATTGTTTTACATCAAATATATTATAGGACCCTCCAGAAAAATTCCATAAAACCGCCACTGCTCTAAAATATATCATAAACACAGGCATCTGTACTATATTTGATTCACAGCATACGAATATACGATTAGCATTTTAACACTGTGTATCACGTCATATTTATTAGTTTTATCATGATGTGTGTTTTTTTTCGTGTCTGTGTACACGATTTCGATTACTTACAAGTCATAATATTATGATAGCACTCGATAGACATATAATAGTTTTCGAAATATTTTTTTTTCCAAAAGTTATATCATTAAAAGTTCACCTTACCTTATTAAGAAAAATTGGTTCTTTACTACTGCATCTTTAGAAATATAAACTGATCCACCAGACCTGTTTCACTCCGAAACGTTTTTTTCGAGAGCAATGGTACAATGATTTCAAGTTTTAAATTATCCACTCATATACCTCACCCGACCGTGCGGAGTCTCAACCGACCTAGGAGTTTTTTCCGCTTTTTTATATTATTTAACAACAAAAATCACATTATACAACGAATAACAAGATGTCCGAAAACTGAAAAGTATTCCGCGTCATTGTGCATAGGCAACCAGCTGTCAGCCGGGCAGCTGGCTTTAAATGTATCTAAAAATAAAAGTTATTCTGTCTCTTTTCAGGTACGACCTGTACTAGGTGGTCGTAGCTAATCGTATTAAAAGCGTCCAACAGCGATATAGAAACATTTGATATCCCCTCACGCCGTACCTACGCTAAACGCATTACATTATATCCGTTTGTTTTTCACGTTAACACAGTTATTGTGCGGCGTCCGCAGCGATCCGTATCCTGTATTCCTGTGTCACGCGAGCGGGCGGGAAAAAATCACCGGACTTCGGTTCGTCGTCGGCGGCGCGCGTGTGTACGGTGTGTTTTACATATTTTATAATGATGTCGTACCGCCGGTATTCGCGACAAGTCAGATTCGTGCTACCTACTACGCGCACCACGGTCGAGCACAATGCTGTATTGTATGAAAAAAAAAATTCGAAAAAACCCCTACGGTGCACCCGGAATTAGTGTATAACACGTATACATAGAGCGGTGTTGTACGCGTCTTCAAGGATGTCTCGGGCCGCTTGTGCATTTTTCGCGTTATTATATTAATTTCAGTACACCCCGTGCCCGGCGGCGGCGCGGTAGGTGTGCTCACGTCCGTCGCAAAACATTTTCCGCCCTTCGGCAAACATAGTGCCACCCCTTACATCAAAAGTAAAATATATTACAGTATACAAATGTGTCAATTTTAGTGCATTATTAATAGCATAATTAACAATGTTGTACACATTTAGTTTTACACTGTTGTTGTATTTGATAAATTTAAAAAAGTTAATACAATATGATTATTTCCATAAGCTAATAAACGTCTTATACCTAATGATAAGAATATTAATCTTACATGGTTGATTATTGTACAAAAGTTTATTATCCTCATTGTATTCGCCTAAAAATGAATACGAACCCATGATAAATGTGTAATATATGGTAAATATAATATATTATACAGTGGCGGATCCGGGGCGAGCCTCCCTCATTTAGTTGGTGGAAAATGTTCGATAGAATAATCGTGTGAGAGCACAAAACGCTTTTTTATATGTTGATCTGTGGGAGAAGTAAGTGTACGTGTGACTGCATTATAAAAAATGCCGCCCCAGTTTTCATCGAATATGTTTCCGCCCTTAGGCGATGGCAGATAGTATGTACCTTGGATTTCGCAGGATATGCGCGAAGGCGTTACACTGCATTCGTATGTTGTAAATGTCTAATATGTATATAGGTATGTATACGTCCTGCTGCAGGATAAGGATTTACGAATATAGGTACGCGGTGTTTGGAGTATATACACATAGGTGTAAACGAACATTAGTGGCCGAGCTGTCGCTGCAGGATTATACTTGTGTATGTGTACATAAAAACTACTGCAGGGATACGACGACGACGTGCATATTACAATAGGTACCTACGGCTATGCACAATGGGACAATGGTCTTAACTATAGGTACGTATACTGGCTGTACTAATTTTAACGGGGGCGACCCGAAACGCGAAAACGGTTGACTCTTCGCTGCGGTTCGAACAATAGTGATGATAATAATAATAATAATAATATACACAGTACCTACGATGTTTTATAACGAGGGTCGAGGCGAATATCAAAAGCACGTGCGTATAATTTTTTTTTCTCCGCCGCCCCGGGTGACAACTGAATCACTGCGGTTGATATCACCGACTGTTACAAGGACTACCATGACGCACTTGGGTCGTGCGAAAAATGCAAATGGCTTATTTTCCATGGTTTTAAACGAGCGTAGTGCACTGCTGGAACCGAGAAAACACTAGGCATTACAATCCCAGCCCTATTTTACGATCCCCGGATCCCGAGATATTAATCTGTTAAGCCCGAGGTCTCGGGATCATTCCGAAAATTATTGGTATATAACACGTTTGAAAACAAGTGTTTAAAAAAAATTGATTTCATTTGTCTTTAATTGTTATTTTTCTGTACAACAATAAAAAGGAACCTAAGTTAAATTTAAAGCAAAAAAAAAAACCCAAGATCATTACTCGGGTGTATTTTATTATTTTAATTACATTAAATTAAAATATAAATTTCTTTACGGTTTGAACATTTGAACACAGAAATAATTTTTAATAGATTTCCTGGATTCGAGATTTTAGTCTGATGGTTTTATTTATATAAAATACATATACAAAATTCGCATTTGTACTAAACTAGAAGTAAGGAGAAAGAAATCGGAGTAGAAAAACAATTATTTGTTACTACAAGTTTTTTTTTTATATAAATTACAATTTATAATTTTGTAATTATTATTATTAGATAGTATGGTATAGATATATAGATGTATTTTATTTATTTTAATTACATTAAATTAAAATATAAATTTCTTTACGGTTTGAACATTTGAACACAGAAATAGCAAAGCGTCTAATGTTTTATCTCCAAGTCCGTTTCTCTATTTATCTCCCATATAGGCTGCAGCTGAAAATGCACGTTCTGATTCGATGCTATAGCAGGCGGAGTAAACATTAAATACTAATTTATTCCAAACGACGCCCACGAGCACAGTTATACGTCTATTAATAGTTAATAATTAAAAGTTATAACTGTTCAGTCTCTGTAGGTATGTGTGTACTCTATTATAAAATATGTAACAAATTCGTAGACCGACATTAATGCTGGCTCGCATCGGGCTATATTATAATTTATAACTAGGGCTAGACATGGGCTAGGGACTTCTAGGAGTTTGCATGTTTTTCAATAATCATTCAAAACATAGCTGTCATAAAGAAATTTGTGTCATAGCCATACGAAGTCATATTAAAAATTTCTAGTTGCATGTTTTTCATTTTTGATACAAAGATGTAAGTTTTATAAATATTTTATAAAAAAAAAAAACATAATTATTAATAGATTTCCTGGATTCGAGATTTTAGTCTGATGCTTTTATTTATATAAAATACATACACAAAATTCGCATTTGTACTAAACTCGAAGTAAGGAGAAAGAAATCGGAGTAGAAAAACAATTATTTGTTACTACAAGTTTTTTTTCAATATAAATTACAATTTATAATTTTGTAAATATTATTATTAGATATTAAAGGTTCTATTAAATATTATACATTTTCATTTTTTTTTAATGCATATTTTTACAGCATATTTAGTGATTCTTTAGGGCATAAATGCATGCACATTCTAACGTTTTTTAAGGCATGAAGTCCCTAGTCCTAATTATAACTTATCGGGTTGAAGTATTTTTAAGTCCCGGGGTTATTGATACTGGTTCCGATATTCTAGGAACAAAAGCATAGGGATAAAATTTATTTTTGCATTAAAATAGTTAACATTTTCAATTCATCATCTTTCGCGGTGTCAAATTTTCCCGCTTACTTCGATAGGTCGAAATCGATTTCAAGTTTAACTCTAATAACCCCCGTTCGACTAATGAAAAAATCATCATCGACATCTCTCCATTCGGCGAACGAATTATTTCGTGTTCGAAAAAAAAACCAAATTCGAATCGAACACGATTACGAGAAATACACTTACATTTGATGAAACAATAAGATGCTCGTTCGTTCTATGAGTGTTTAATTCCCTTAAAAATATTGTCCACTTACTACATAATATTATACATAACTATACTAGGTCAGATACTCAGGTCTATGAACGACTAAAATATTTTTGAAAATAGAAGTAAATTTTTAGCCTTAAACTTTACACGCTTAGGCAACTTATTATGCAAACCCACAAACATCCATGTCCTTATACCTAGTAAAAATAAACTTATGTTGTATGTTAATGTTAATCAGTATAAAAAGTATAAAAACTTTATCTAGTTTAAGTTAGCTCATGAGAAACCTGTCTTTGTTATTCTTTGTCATCAAGAAAAATCAATAATATTTAAAATGTGGTCAAACATGATTGTTCAAAGCAATCAAATTACAAATAAATTTTGTGTGAATTACTCATATTTATTTACATACATTTTAAATTAACTTATTGAGCCTTTTTTTGGCTATGGTGATATCTCCTTAACCCTGCTTCTATAAAATGGTCGAATTTCAACATAAGAGGTTTAAGTGGTTGTCATTTTTCTTGAATTTATGATTTAGGAATATTTATACATTCACGTGCAAAGAATACATGGTTATTTTTTATTAAAAATAATATTACAATTAAAACCAAAAACTGTTTATTATAAAACATGCATTAATATATTATTATACTATAATGCTATTTATAAAAATACATTTCACATTAAGTATTTCAATAAATATAACAAGAAATCTAAAAATTGACTTGCTCTCGGTAATGTTTTTGAAACTTGTTTGCTTTTACACCTATTTGCATGTACAATTTTGATTGAACTTGTCTCATAATCTTCAAATCTCTGGCTTTCCTGTAAAAATATAATATTATTAATTAAATAAATTATAGTTCAAGCAAAGGAGAGTAATCTACAGATGGTAGGTGAAAATTCATATGGTAAATATCATTACGAAAAAATATAACAAAACTAATCAAATAATAATTCACCAAGACTAATCATACACTATATAGTAAAATACTAACACTAATTCTTGTATTGTTGAATATAGTAGATTAATTAAGACTAAATAACAATATAGAGAAGACAAGTGAAATCAATAATTTGTCTTGCACATACGTAGCAAATGTACCTATTATGTAGCATAGTACCTGATCTCGCTATACTTTATTCAATGTGTTAATTACTAAAATATATTGTAAAAATTAGACCAATATAATCAATGTGCAGTTAGCTTTTTCTTTTTGATAGCTTAATATATAAAGAAAAATTGAGATTATATTACAGTTACTACCATGAAAACTGGTATCGACCAATATTAAATGGTATCAAGTATCGCATATTCTCATTCAGAAAAGTAAATAAACTGTGTTTTGTGAAGCAATTTAGCATCAATTTTCAAATTTATATATTTGATAAAAATTAATTAATTATTTTATTTCGTATGAATTGGGTCAGGGTGAATAAAATAATTTGTTTGAATTTTGTCCGTATTCCAAACAAAATTATTTATCATAATAATAAGAAATATGAACATAATATGGATTTTTGAGGTAAATACCTCAAACATTTTTTTGAATTTCAACTGTATTACCAATCAAAGTTGCGAATTGATTTACAAACAATAGACAGCCCAAAGTCTGTTAAAATGGGAAGGAAAATTATTTTTCCCAACTAGTACAGAATGATTTTTTTAACTCTGAACCCAATTAGTATACAATTTTAATCTAGCACCCAACTAGTATATGCTAAATAAATTGCTATAAAGGTGTTTATATCACATCTTTATTATTGATGATAGAAATAAAGTGTTTAGTACTACTATTAACATAAAATAAAATACAGTTTATGATAACATAATTTTTTTTCTATAATCAAGTTCTAATTACTCTTTATATAAACCTCTGCTATTTGTAATATTGAAAATCAAATCAAAATATAATTATTAATTACCTAGCTGCTGCAGCAGGGAAAGTTCCTGTCCATCCAACATGTCTGTAATGATTGATTACTTTATTTACCTTTTTCTCTTTCATAACTGCCCAATCATGATTTGGATTCAAATTTTGTCTGTAAATATAAATATATAATTATTAATTGAAAAATATGCAAATCAAAATTTTACTTGAGAGACAAATACTATTATTTTTAGTTCCTGTAAGATTTAAATTTCCTGTACCTGTAATACCGCATTAACGATCGTTTCCCAATTCGAGCTCCTGAAGGAAGAATCAATTGTGAGTTGACATCTTCAACAGCACGGTATTCATCTTCGGCCGAGTCAGTTGGATAACTAGTGGAATAATCATAAAAATCTGAATACTCCAGTAATGCTTCACCTTCATGAATCATTTTAGTATGACCTAGAATAATTACAAAAATTTAATAAAAACTAATATTACCGATTTAAAATAGACTCCTCAAAGTTAAAATACCTTTGTCAATCATATGCGCTTGTGCAGACTCTATCGAATGGAAACTTTTTCCAGAATCATTGCACCATAGACACATAAAGCCTTGACATATTTTTTCTCCTAAATACACCAATAATCCTTTCATATCAACCAAATATTCAATGTCTGGTATGAAAAATGAATGAAAATCGGACATGTGTTTAATATTTTCCAACAAGTTTTCACTGCTCTGAGAACAAAACAGACATATATTGTTTGTTATGGGATTGTTTTCGCTGACTACTCCATCCCATTCTTCGTCTTCATCCACATCCTCGTATTCATCATCGCTCTCTTCTTCTACAGGTTTGACTTCAATTGGTTTAACTGGTTTCTTGGCAGCTGGTATGCCAATATCCTTATCTATACTGTCTGATTGTGAAGCTAAGCTTTTATGTTGTTTGGATGTCAAGTGGCTATCAAATGATTTTTGTGAAGAATATGATCTTTTACAAAGAGTACAATAGATTGAGCTCTTTGCATTTTCTTCATCCTGTTTAGCCTGTTGACTAAGGATCCGAGTTTCAAACGTTGGTCGATCAACCGGAAGAAGGTTAATGATTTTCCTTTTGAGATTATAACGATGCCAGTCTGTTTTATAGTGGACACGATGTGTTTCACCAGTTTCAAAAACAATCTGACACGTAACACATGTCAATGCTCCTTGATATGGGGCAGAACTCATTTTTCTAAAAAAAAAAAACAGTATATAGTAAAATCAACTAATTTTCTTTTAAATGTATAACAGAAAAACAAGTAAATTGTACATAAGTCCTATTGATTATTAGCCGCCCAATGATGGGGAAGGGAGCAATACAGGGTACTTTCTCCACTGAAAAATAAATAAGAATTTGTAGTGTAATACCATTATTATTATTAATATTAAAGTAAAAGAAATAAAGAAATTAAGAGTACAATTGATTATATTTTTTCTGATATTGAAAAATCCATAAAATAACATCATTAAGTCTTTATTTAATATATTATAACAAATTAAGGTTTTTTTCTGCTCTCCGTATACTTTTATTATAACTTGTAATCATTAATAATTTAAAATTGGGGTTTTATGGGGCTACATTTATCAAACATATTTTAGTATAGAATATTAAGAAGAAATAAAATCTAGAAAACGTCTCAAGCCATTTACAGGTAGGTTGTCTTTATTTTAGAATCAGTTACAATCACACACCACAGATTTAGATGCTAATTATTGTACTAACTGTTTAAATAATTACATTTTAGAATGTGTATTAATAGTCTCAAAACTTACAATGGACATTAACTGTTCCTTACTATAATAATTATTGAGACGAGTATGATTAATCTTTGATATTGTATCGAATGGTGTCATAGGCTGCACATAACCTCCTAGTATCCGCAAAGTATGGTCGAGGACGTATACTTGGACCAACTAAATTTCAGGATGGATGGGTGAGTGCCAGCAGAGACCGGTATGGTACGTTCAGCAGGTACTAGGGGCATTATAGTATAAAGTTAAAAGTAAGATTCCCGATAGAAATACGTAAGTACGTAAGGCGTTTAATCGCACCGTTGAACATCAGTTCTTCTGGCCAGTCGGTGGGCGATAGGTTCAAAACGAAGGACCAGAGTATTATTTTAATAAAAAAGAACACGGCGCCACCGGACTGGCAGACGTGTGATGATAGCACTACGTCGGTCCAGCGGTGAGCGAACGTTGATACCGGAAGAGAATCAATCCGGGGTATCGTTCGAGCGGAAACGCTAATGCGCGTTCGAACACTCGGCCGCTACGGTTACAATTCAACTCACCTCTAGGTCGTCCGGCGTGGGAAACGATATTTTCAATTTTCGTCAGGAAACCAATACTGTTCACGACAAATAACAGCACGTGAACGCGGGACGAACGTCAATTCGCACTGCTGACTACGATAATTTGTTGTTGTTCACTGGCACGCGGACGGTTCGACGACAAACTGATAAATGATAAGACCGTGGAGCGGAGAGCCGAGAAACGTACAGAAGCGCCAACGTCGTGCACGTACACACTGCTGCCAACGTACTCCCGCGTTTCTTTATCTTCGCACAAATATCGTTTCGCGCGTGCAGTTGAAAAAGAAACAACGAAACAACTTTTGAAACAACCACCGACATAGTCTTACTCCTCACCAATCCCCGGACTGATTTCAAATGAAACACTCAGCACAAACTTATTTGTGTAACAATTTTTTTTTCGAAAGTATACTCATGTTCAGGACACTACATAAATTTACAGTTCGAGTAAAGAAGTTATTAAATTGCAGAACTCTGTAACAGATTTTGGACCAATAATCGGTGGATTCAGTTGAATTGAATTAACAAACATACGGGATACGAAAGAATCATAATTTATCAGTCAATAAGATAAATAATAGGTATAATAAAAAATAGATCATTTAATACTTATTTATAAAAATTAATATCAGGTGTTTTAGTCTATGATTTGAGAAGTGAACTTGGAAGTAGACTATAATCATAATTCTTTAACTTTTATTTACACCTTAACATACCAAGAAACAATTCAATTATTTGTTACTAACACCAATGGTTATACTTATATAAATAATCAAAGCTAATACCACAATATTTTATGATCAATAATTATAATATAACACTTATGGTAATTAAAGCTCTTCTTAGGGTTATACATTTACACATGACACATGAAAGGAGTAAAAAAAAGCACTTTATTTTTAATATGTATAACTTGAAATCTTTATTAGAATGATAGCGTAGCATACATCTTTATCATTTAATGTCTTATACTTGTATATCAGCCACATACAATGTTTAAAATTGTCTATAGTGTCTGAATGAATAATAATATTTCAAAAATGAAGGATTTAATGGTATATTTTACCTATGGTTATCTAAAATTCTTATATTGTAAATTAAAATAAGATAATTTGAATGAAATGTTAAAAATTCAATAGTTGGTTTCACTGTGAATATTTGATTATAATAATATTAACTAATTTTATTTGAATAATAATTAAACTCTCAAATGTCCAATGACTATTAGATAGCATCAATGTCAACATCATCTTCATTATCATCCGCATTGGGTTTGGCAACTGGTGGTGCGGGTTGTGCTTTCAATGTACTGGTGTGCACACGGTCGTTATACTCAATCTAAAATTATTTTTGTTATTTATTAACTTTATCATAGAAATAATAATTTTAAGTAAATAAATATTTAATCTCTAATTATTGAGACTATTTCAATTACTGAGTATTTTACTCAGAAAATAAATAAGTTTATATCATTCTTACCTCCACGTCATCATCACTTTCATCTCCACTTTCTTCTTCTTCTTCAGCTTCACGTAACCATGTTATAAATTGATTAGCATGATTATGTATTTCCTGACTGAGCTCTTTGGAGACATATTTCTTGCTTATCTTACTAGCCCAATCCAATAAAACAGCCTCTTCCAGAATATCAGCATCATAGAATAACTAGAAATAAAAATAAATTAGTAAAGTCAACAAAAAAAAAACAATAAAAAAATATTCACACTATTATATTCAAACATTAAAATACCTTTAATATAGCAGATACTTTTGGCAATAAACTGCCCTTATGGAGTCCAATCACTTGTTCAATGCCACCCAGCAAGTATCTTTGAGCTTTTTGATCCTCATGACAAAAATGTAAGAACAAGACACGATGTTTCTTCAACTAAATACAATAAATGAAAAGCATATTAATAAGGAAATTAAAAATCAATATTGAACAATTATATTAACCTGCAAGTGAATTTTCTCATCAAACAATAATTCAGCCAACACGAGAGTAGCTTTGCTTTTAACTTCTAAACGCTCGGCTTCAGCTACAAGCTCTCTAGCGACAATAGAACCTGAATCACGTGCTTTTTGAACCTGTTAAGATTCATAATATAGGTTAGAGATGATTATCAATGTTGAGTAATAATGTGTTTTTATCAGCTTACAACAAAATCCACAGCGCTAATTTAAATACTATTAAATACCTTATTGTAAAATATATCCATTCGTTCTTTTTCAGTCTTATCAGTATCCTCATCGATGGTTAATCCTTTAGCTCCATCAGTCAAATCTTGCATACGAGCTCTTACAGCCTCTTCAGAAACATCAACAGCCCAATTATCATAACCATCCTGAATTTAGTGAAGATATAATAATATTATTTATAAATTATAATTTAAAATTACTGAACATTTCAAATCTTACATTATCTTCAGCCAATTTTTCTGGAGCTTGAACAACAATCAATTCAGAATTACTATCTTCTGGAGAACTAGACCTTCCACCTTCACCATTTTCACCACCCTGTTTCTTAGAACGCCTATTACGTTTTCCTTCAGTTAATGATGATCCTTGAGCAGCTGGATTCAAATCTATAGCAAAAAAGTTTAAATAATTATCATACTTAAAAATTAAAACATATATATATATATATATATATAATTAAATAAAACATACTTGGCGGATTCTTTAATATGTAAGCGTTCAGTTTATGTTTGGATTCCAATGAGCCATAGTATCCACATGCTTTACAACCTTGATGTATTGTTCCTTTTCTAGTACTTATCATTAATTCAGTTTCAGGATTATCACACTCGGGACACAACACATATTTCCGAATAAAACAATCCAAAAGATCCTAAAAGTAGTAATTAATCCATAGTAAAAATTGAATTATCAAATAAAAATATTTGTATAAAGTATAAATCTGATAATAGAAAATCACTTACTTGAAGTTTGGCAGCATCATGAGCTCCATTTACAATGAATCTGTCATGTTTGAAATCAAACTGGGTCTGTGCACCCAATTCACATCCAAAGAACTTGGTTGGATCTATTAAATTAATGATAAATAAGTAATAAAATATTTATTAAGTAAAATCATTTTTTCATTACATGTAGCAGGTCTTCCAATGGCTTTAGCCACTTCAGCCATATTGACAATAACTGTTTTAATGCCATTGCCCTTGCCTTCGACTTTAGCCATAAGTCGAGGCATTTTATACCGGTAGAATGCATCACTGACATTCCGATTAACGTTTACGCTACCCATAGTTGCAGCTAAATTGTTCCTATATTAAGTATAACCGGTCACGTTTCCCTGAATGGTTGCGATTTCCTGTGTCGGTTGCAGCAGTATTTTGATGTCCTGTTCCAACAAATTTCTATAAAATAAGACATTTAAAAAATAAAATGGCCACTTCAAATTTCTTTTATGGTATATATTTTTAATTACCGAAAACTAAAACCTTGATATTTTAAAGAAATCATGCACCTTGTAGCAGGGCCAATAAATGGCTCTATGAGCTTTTTACAACTGCCAGATCTTGCTCTGGATAATGATGGCGATACTGGAAAATAATAATTTACTTTATATTATTAAACAATACGCATTGAATACTTCTATTTTAACACAATAAACAAAAACTGAATGTTACTAAATAATCTAACAATATAAATGTTTCATTAAAAAGTGATGAACCTATATTCTTTCAGATCCATTTTTCTTTTAAATGTCAAATGGATAAAGATAATAGTATTTATCAAATTTGTTCAGTTTTATTTATTTGATAAATTTAAACAGAAAAAATTAAAATGGCTAAGAATAAGCAATTTAAAATAGATGAAAGATTAAAAAACGATTTACTAGAATCAAAGACCATTTAATAATAAACATTTAATTTTTCAAAGTAAAAATAAAACGCATTACGCTATATATTTGAAGATATTAGCAATAATATTATTAACTACGACAAAAATAGTATTGTAGAAAATAGATTTTGGACGATTTTCAATCAAAATTCTCAAAAATTGAATAAAACTCACCTATACGAGATAGCACCACCATATGTTTACGAGAGGTTTTCAGTAACTTAATGTTTAAACTATAGATCGGTTTCAGATATCTGAAATCTATTTTGTTTCGGTATTTTCCAATGATGACGGCGAGTACGCGATGTATACGGTAACGATATATATTTGCGAGTTTTAGTTAACTGGCGAAAAAGCAAACATGTACAATGAGCCCGAGGAGCGGCAAGGCGACTACAGCAGTGTGCAGCATAAAATCAATATACCTACTGGTGGTCTGGAGGAGGCTCGAGCCAGTGACAACTCGTAGTTCGTGGGCATGCCCGAACACGCCGCCGAATACTTTGTCCAGGTCAATAAATTACCAGTGCGGTACCACCCCTCTTACTTGTTCCTTTGAATTTACACTATTATTTATTTACTAACGTTAATAGTTATATTTTTACTAAAATCGAATTATTAACGAGGAATAAATATACTGTTTAATACGTTATTACTTATAATAAGACTAAAACGGGAATAAAAAAACGGACGTACTTCACACGTTGCCGGGTAACAAGATCGCTATTTTAGGATATCGCTGCAACGATCGCGTTTTATCATATTTGAAAGTAACCGTTTATATTTTAATTTCTCAGAGAACCAATGCCTTAATTAGTTAACGAAAATAAATTTAAATTTTAAATACTAATCTACAACAACTTAATTTCCATTGAAATAATACAACTAATAAACGCCTAAAATCACGATGAGATCATAACCCTTTCAGACCCAGAGTCCTCATTAAGAGACACAACAATATTTAATCTATTACTATTGCTGTGATAATAAATTGTAGTCAATTATATTATATTGAATGCATAGGAAATGTACCGTAGAATCCAAAAATAGTGATATAAATATAAATAATGTGGAATTCTCCTAGAATTATATACATGGTTACCTGATATTAATTTGTCGTTATATTTTCCACGGAATCAGTATAGATAAATGTCTATAAATTAAAAACCGATAGTAGTAAATGCTTGTTTTTTTTTTTCTTATTTCGGCAACCACCATAATATGTGTGCTTTCAACTTTCAACCAATTTCCACTCTATTATGTTTGATAACTTATTTTATCGTATAAGAGACACCTCTTTAGGAGGACGTTGGGTCTGAACGTACATGGCGTTCGTCATTTCGTTATCACTTCGTCAGCTTTTACGGTAAAATATATTTTATAAGAGGTATTTAATTATTTATCTTATTCAAAATGGCTAGAGGGCTACGCAGAGATGAAATTTTTCGTATGAAGAAACGGGGGATCTATTTGAAAACGAAGAACTACAACACAAGTAATAATATTAATTATAATATATCTGACAAAAAAATAAAAATGTTATTTTTTATTATACAAAGGTAGTATATACTATATTTTTTTTATACACGGGGATTTTATTTTATTATAATTATGAATAAAAATGTTCATTTTTTGTTGCATTATATTGGGTATTATTACTTATTGCAACATTTTAAAAACCAGTATGATAGTTAAATTTTAATTTTTTGGTAACTATTCAGACCCAATGTCATTTATAGAGAACATACACCTGAATTCGTCAAAAACTAAAAATAATTTTTTTACGTTTATTAAAGTCCATAGTAAAATAAACATGTCATACAATTTATTTTAACTCCACTAGTAATAAATCTGGGTCTGAAAGGGTTCAAAAAAATATGACGAATACTTTTACCTCATTTTTTAAAGAAACTACTAGAGAATTGAAAACGTTTACTTGGCTATCGATTTTTTTTTAATATTTATACTACGTGTTAAAAAATTATATTAACACAATAGCAATAACACAGGCAATAAACGATAGGCAACACAAGACATTCTTTGTAAACAACAAATTGTTTTTCTGGCTCACCAATGGGTATTCAAGTACAAGTTTCATACGATATATCAATAATAAAAATAAGATAATTTGTACATTTGGTATGTACAATAGCATTCATGTTTTTTTTATTTACATAAAAAATTAATATTAATATTATGAGTTATGAGTTTATGACATATTGAACATTTTATTTAAAAAATGTTTGTAAAAAGTAAAACTACTATAAGTTATACTTCAGACAAATATTTTAGTCTTAGGTATATGCAATACATACAATTATTTTAATATAAGAAAATATTTTGGTGTAAATGTATTGCTCTTGTACTTCAAACACTTAAAAACAAACTGTATTTTGGGAAATCCAGTAAAAATGTATTTTTAACTTGATTTTTTTTTATTGATTAAACAAGGTATTCTAGCATGACAATTAGTTATAATATTAAAATAGTAATAAGTATTAACAATTTGAGGTTATAAAGTTTTTTTGATTATATATTACCCAGGCAGAAATACAAGATTTTTCAATATGCCAGTATGTCACAAGAAAATAATTTTTTTTACAAGGACAGATATAGGGTTCTTTTATCCTTAACGGACTGACAAAATATAAGAAAATTGTTTACTACAATATTACATTTAAAAAAACCTATTTAATTTTGTTGAACACCTACATTTAAATTAATCAACTTTACACAGGCAGTACTAATTAGGGCTGGATATCAATAATGGACATCATACTCCTACATCAGGTTTTTTCTAACACATACTTCATATTATTATTAGTATTATTTATGGTTATAATAATCATGTATCAAAATTGGATATTGATGCTTCATTTATAACATTAGAAGCAGTTACAAATTCACTTTAAATATTATATCTAGAATTTGTAGTCGAGAAATTAAATTTTAATACAATAAAGTTTTAATATAATAAAGTTTATAATTTACAAAACATTAGTTTGTAGGTTATTTTTTTACAATTCCTGAAGTAGTGTTCTTGAAAATATAAACACTACAATACAGATAAGATCTTCATTTTTATTATAAAATTGTATTCACTCAATTTATAAAATTATTCATATAAGGTATATGGGCAAAATATGTTATTGAACAAATTAAAATTTGTGATTAAGTTTATTGACTCATTTTGTTATTTAATCAAGCGAAAAACAATAAGTTGACATGAATCATTCATGAATCAACAGTAAACAGAAAAAAATATAATTATTAAATAGCTCAGTTTAATAATAATTAATAGTTTATTCTGGATAGGTATTTCTTTATTTGCAATAAGTCAATCTGGTATCAAAATTGTGATTGTATAAGTCAATATATAATATCATTAAAATTTTGATATTTGCCAATTAAGAACTTATACTCTAAATGGGATAACATAATTAGGAACACATTGTAATCACCTAAACCATAACCAAATATAACATATATTGAAAATAAGCGTAATAAAATCCTAGTAATATAATAGTTATTACTTATTTCAACCTTAGAGATTTAACTATATTTGAGTATGATCGAACCTAGCTGAATAATAGTATAAGATTATACAACACCCAGTTAATTAGCAAATATTAATCTATAATAATAATTACCTATGTATATTAACTATAATGATTAATGACTATTGAGTAATGAGTTATTTAAATTACTAAAATATAGAAAACCGTAGAATATAATAAATAATAAAAATGTTTATTTAGTTAAAATAATACAGAGGTACCAACATTAAAGGTAGTTAGAAGCTATAGAAAATTAATATAATATTTAAGCGATGAACCAATTATATTTTACCGCTGCATGACAAAAAACGATTCATAATGTCAATAGAAATTCTATGATGTTAGTCATGTTTTCATGAAATGAACGAGGGCAACAGATGTATGGCATGTAATTAAAAATATTTTAGCCATTAAAATAAATAATCGTTTAGAGTATAGCCGAAACTAATACGATAATTAAATGACTATTAGAGTCCTACTAAGGTACACGAAGAGAACAGTTTCTCGGTGAATTCTCGAAGTGCGACAAAATGATTTTCAAGTGAGTAGAAAAAACGTGAACGCCACGCGTGTACATTGTAAGGGAAGGGTAAGGGAAGAGTAAAAGTTTGCACTAGGCGCAGTCGAGTTTAATTGAGTTACTTTATTTAAATTTAAAAATATTCATCGGGACGCACCCGTTACGCCGGCAAAACAGAATAAAGAAGAACACGAGGGGGGGGGGGGAAAGGAATAATTAAAAAGTTTAAAAATTAAAGCACGTAGAGCGACGAACCTTTCAGTCTGTTCCAGAGAACCAGGGGGAGGGGAGGCCAAACACGTGAACATATGGCAGAGAGAGCTTCGTAATGTGACCCCTATTGACGTATTTATAGAACAAACACACACACACACACGTCGGCCACACGGGATTTCAAGGTTATTGACGGCAGAATTAGCGCGCGCGTTAGTCCGCGACACGTATTACGACATAAAATTATCCCTCGAACCGACGACGATATGCAAACTTACCCGTGTCGAGAAACTTCATATAAATGGTGTCACCCCTCTGGGACGCGGGAACGATGATGAAAAGATTAGCGAATGTCGTTCGCTTCCGTCGACTTGGCCAAAGCTGTAAGAGAAAAAAAATAAATACTTGTCAAATAACTATCACGATTACAGTAAATCAACGTATACGTGTGGCGCGATGACATGATAATATTGTTATCGGTCGCAGATAGGAAAAAAAAAGAAGAAAACCCAGCACGATTGATATAATATTATTTTTGGTATTTCGCGGGTGCACAACTTACATCGGTGTCTTTGACAAGCCTCGATGAGACACGGATTGCTTTTGCGGGAACCGTTTCGGCGGGCTCGTCGGTAGTGCTGCTGCTGAGGCGGTACGGCGCAATATTGCGGTATTCGAACGGCGTTTCGGACGGTAGAGACGTAATGTTGTCGATCGCAAGTCGCTGGGCACAACTATAGTAGTCCGGAGCTGGCGGACATGACGCGATTGGCGACGATAATATTGCCGATTACGTGTGACGGCGGCGGCGGCGGAGAGAGCGTGATGCGCGGCGGCTCCGCGGAGTCGTCGTCGGTAACTGTTATGTGGTAAGAATGCGGTGGGGGTTTGTTTAGGTGGGCGGGCAGGGGGTAGAGACCGATAAAATACCATTCGACGCGGGTATGGCGCGTTATCCGGGCCTTTGGTGGGCGGAGGGAACGGGTTACGTGCACGCACGACGCGACCACGACGACGTTGGGACGACAGTGCGGCCAACGCGACGCCACGCGCTCCGGTCCACCGGGGCTTGGTTGGCCGCACTGCGCCGCCGCTGGGCGGTTCCTCGCCGTTATCAGCTAATCCGTGCGAATCGGCCGCAGATGCCCCCGTGCCCCGTAACCCGTTCAGTCCGATTGCGAACCACCAACCGTACGTGTACAACGCGCGCGCCCATGCACACGCACGCACACGCGAACGCACCCTCCCGTTACATTAAACCGTGCACCATCGGAATATACTTGTTTCAATAATAATAATACGTATACGACGGTGCGAGTGTTCAACGCACGAGTTTAACGTTCAAATCTCGTGTTTATCTGCCTCGAAACCGTCTACTTTTCCGTGCCGTCCGCGACCCGTAACACCGACCGTTGATGGTGGTGTCCGGTTGAAGAGCGACGACTCGCGTGTACACTATTATGACCGAGGTGGCTAGGAGAAATGACGCGGAACCACAGCCGGACAATGGGGTGAGAATACGCTTCGAACTCTCGGCGGTGGACACTAGAACAGTGTCCGCTGTTGGGAGATGTCGAGTATATACTATAGTCTATAACCACGTATACAAATCCCTACTAAGACCTATCTGGGCTTATGGCATGCAAATCTGGGGCTGCGCCAAGCCATCCCAAACTCGTTCGATACAAGCCTTCCAGTCAATATCTCTCCATAGCCTCAGCTCCATGGTATATTACAAACAAAGCGCTACATAGGGACTTGAAAGAGGACTCTGTAGACCAACTGGCCAGAAGGTACTATGCGAAATATATAAAACTACGACACTATCCAAACCCACTCATAGCACACCTATCCTCACGCTCACTACCCGAAAACCCCCATTGCCATCTGAAAAGACTATGGTGTTGAGACCTCCTTATTAACTAACTAAAATAATCATGCTACGAATTGTTCAGCCTCCCTCATCAAAATAAACCTGTTATGTTATATTATTGTACAAATTATCCTTTTTACTTATTGTGTTTTTTTTTAAATACAGATTGTAAATTTTCTAATATAAAAAAAAAAATAAAAAAAAAAAAAACCAACGTAAAGCTTCTCCCTGAAGCAATGGTAAAAATGATTAAATTTGGCGTATTTAATATATATTTATATAAGTATTTTTATGTCCGTTATTAAAAGTATCCAAATGATTGTTTATAGTAACATAATTTTATGAATAAAATTTTGTCAGAAAATTCAATCTCATCAACTTTCCATAGCTGCACCAATGGATTGGTGTAATGGCTTTTTATTAGGATATTGTTATTATCTAATGACTGTATTACTTACTCAATTTTCTATGGTAGCCCCAGAACTACTTTGGTCGACGCCTTTCTCATAATCACATTTGATATTTCTTTTAAATAACTACTTACTGCCTGTTGTCTTAATTTTTTAATTTTACAAATGTTATCCAAAGTACTTGTTTCATTTAATCTGTTAGTATTTCTATGATAAATGGTTATTAATATTAAGAGTCTCTTATTAGTATTTCAAAAATGCAACTTACATTTTCTACATAAATACATAATATCAATAAATGGAAACTAATAATTTATTTTATATAATTATATTCTATTTTATTAACAAATATGTGCATCATGTTACCCATGAAAATTCCTAAAAAAATAAGTTTAATTTTTGAATAAAATGTTTAAATTAACATTTTTGTTATAATTTTAAAGGCTGGAGAAGTGGAACCAACGCAGGGCGAACAACCACAACCCCAACAAGGACGATTCAATATGTTTTTTTCTGTTGTAAAAACATTAATAGTTCGATCTCTAATTATTTATTTTATTACCACAATGTTTAAAAAACCAGCCACTCTACCTCTTGATGGTGTTGCATCTCTTGTTGATTCAGTCCCAAATATCAATCTTTTTGAATATGGTACATATTTTGTAAGTATTTTATTCTTTTATTTTTTTTCAAATATTTAACTATTATATAAGGTTGTACAACATTTTATTGTATTTCATATTTGTAGGATATGTATGTGTATTTATCAGAAGACAGTTATATGAGTGAAATAGATGATAAAGAACTTATTTGGAAAAAAACTGATTTAATATATGGAGATTGGGATTCAGGCCCTAATAATGATGGTACCTATACTGTTCAAACATCATTTACCCCATCCAAAGTATAATAAATCATATAAAATAAATTTGAGGTTTTCTATAAGTAATATAATTTTATATTTTTATTTTTTAGAACTTGCAAAATAATGGATCAATTTATTTACATGCATACTTCATTAAAAAGACTAGTAAAAATATGAATAAAAAAGATCCATATGTGGTTCATGCATCCAAACAGTTGAACAAGTTTAAAAAAGTTAAATTTTTAAAAACTCATAACTTATTAACTGGTGAAACATCTGCCACTCCAGAACAAATTGAAGTATGTGGAAAATGATAAAATATCAATTGTTGATTATTAATTAATTCTTATTTATATTATTATTAATTAGTACATTAAAATCCAAAATCTCTATAAAACAATACATGAAATTTTATTTATTCAATATAAAAAACTATGTTTTAAAAAAAAAATGTTTTGACATTTTGAGAAATCCAATATTATCATAATATTTGTATTTAAGTATATTTTATTCTGAACTTACCAATATTTTAGAAAGCAGAAAAAATTGAGACTGAAATAGTATCACATTGGCATCCAAATCTCACTATTTGTTTAGTGACAGATCAAACAAATTGGACTAAAGGATCTCTTCCTCAACCATTTAGTGAATGTATGTAAAAATATCGAGTTATACTATATTTTTTTTATATATGAATTGTAATTGTATAATTTGTTATATAGATCTAGAATTTTTACCAAATAATCGGTATAAACCAATGGTTTATTTTAATGATTTTTGGAATATGCTCAGAGATTATCAACCAATAAATGAAACTGTAAAGTAAGTTATAATAATTCTTCATTTGTAATTATTGTTAGAATTAAATATGTTTTTTTGTAATTATTCAGGCAGCTGGACTTAACATTAACATTCCAACCATTATCTTTATTTAAATGGCAAATGTTCTCGGCTCAAACAATGAGAAATAAATGGACTGCTGGATTCCTAGGTGATACTTTTGGATCAGAAGATAATGAAGATGATCAAGATCAGGATTCATTAAAAGAAGCTCTGCTGGAAACATCTCCCTATATTTTGGCGGCTACAATTATTGTATCAATATTGCACAGTGTTTTTGAATTATTAGCGTTCAAAAATGGTAGCTAACAATATTTTGTTTAAAACTTAAATAATGCATTTTTTTTTTACTAAACAAATTATTAAATGTTGTAGATATTCAATTTTGGAAAGAACGTAAATCTTTAGAAGGTTTATCTGTACGTGCAGTATTTTTCAATGTATTCCAGTCTATCATTGTACTATTGTATGTACTTGATAATGATACAAACACAATCATTCGTATTAGCTGTTTTGTTGGTTTAGGTATTGAATGTTGGAAAATCAACAAGGTTAGTCAACATTTTTAAGTGTTTTGAAGCTTTAATTTTATTTATTAAATAAATAAACCTTGTATTTTATACATATATTTTAGGTTTTGGATATAAGCTTGGATAGACAAACAAAGTATTTAGGCATTATTCCAAAAATAATCTTTAAGGAAAAAGGATCCTATGCTGAATCCAGCACAAAAGACCATGATCGATTGGCATTTAAATATTTATCTTGGGTTCTGTTCCCTCTTCTTGCTGCATATGCAATTTATTCATTAGTATATGAAGAACACAAAGGATGGTATTCTTGGGTGCTCAATATGTTGTATGGTTTCTTGCTTATGTTTGGTAAATTTTTTATTCAATATCCTTATTTAATTAATTTAAATGTTTTATGGTTAACTAAATCGTAATAATTATTTTATTACAGGTTTTATTACTATGACTCCGCAATTGTTTATTAACTATAAGCTTAAGTCTGTTGCCCATCTTCCTTGGAGAATGATGTCTTATAAGTGTTTGAATACATTTATTGATGATATATTTGCATTTGTTATTAAAATGCCAACTATGTACCGTTTAGGTTGTTTTAGAGATGGTAAGTAAAATATAAAATTTAACTATTGTAAAGTATAAATGTGAAAACTGTTATTTTTTATTTTTTTATAGATGTTGTATTTTTCATATTTTTATACCAAAGATGGATATATAGAGTAGATCCAAAAAGAGTCAATGAATTTGGATATGCTGCTGAATCACCTGATGAACAGCCAGAAGCTATTGAAGAAAAGAAAATTGAAGATGACAAAAAGAACGATTAATAAAAAACAACAGTCAGTAGATACATTTTGTTCCATTAGATTTTTTTTATTTATATAATGTATCAAACTAAAAAAAAAAAAGATAAATATAACAGTTTAAGTAACGTACTGCTTTAGTAATTTAATGATCTTTAAAGATTAACTATTCTATTATTAATGTGAGTTTTTATGATTATATTAAGGTTTGTTTTTTTGTTATTTTAGTTTTTGTTAAAGGGTATGGCACCTAATTAAAAAATAATCTTTAAGACATTACAGTAAAGGTTACATTATGTTTAAGTGTCTTATGTGTTTTTTTATTGTTATACTTAGGGGCTGGAAGTTCTTGCTTTTAAACAATTTTACTTTATTTATTTAAGGCAGTTATACATTTGTTTGTTATGCACTCCAATTTCAAGATTACAATTTGTTTTTTTTTAACAAGTTAGTTTTAGTAAACAGTTTTCTTGTAAGGGAAAGGTTGCTAAAATTAATTATATTTATGTGTGGTTGTTTTTGGTTTTTCATATACAATAACCTATTTTGATAATTTGTTATCAATAGTTTTGTATTTTATAAAAGCATTTATAACTTATAAAGAATAACATATGTATATTTTTCTATTTAAAAATGCATGAACAACCATAGCCTAGTATATACAAATTAGAATAATTTTGTTATACAGTAATTAATCAAAACATCAAAATAGAATTGGTAAATCACAATGAAATGTTTGATTTATTTTTATGGTATCCGTTTACAATTAGTTGAACATAATATATAAGATTTCCAAGTTATAATAACAAAGATAAAAGTAAAGCAATAATATTATACTCAAGCCCGCAAGAGAAAATTTTGCTAGGAGATAAAAAAATAATGGTCTCCAACACAATAAAAATAGGTTTTCCTCTAAAGACTATGCGTTTCAAATACAGGTTTCCTGTCTTGTGGGCCAGTGCATAGGAAAATATAATTGAATTTAAATTTTGTATATACATGATGTTTTTATGCTGTACTAATTTATTTACTTCCGACTAATATCAAAGTATCATTAGGTTATTTTAACCAAAAATCATTATTGTACAATTTTCAATGAAACATTTTATAAACCGAATTAAATTATATAAAAATATTACAACCTTAAAGTTACGATTTTCGGTAAACAAATCTTAACGTTATATCTGTTTGATGAAGTATACTATTTATTTATATACATAAAAATTAATTTAATTTTCAATTTGTTAAAATTGTAATAATTGTAATTATATTTTTTATTTTTCGGACATTTTCAATGTTTATCACTGAAGTGAATGATTATTGTACTCCAAAAGCTTTAAACATAATAATCCAAATATTTATGCAGTATTTATCAAGTAACAATTTTGTATCAGAATTTGTTATACTATTGTCTTTTGAATATAAATGTATATTCGTATTTGTGATATTATATTACTTTGAAAATATACTTATACTATTCTTAAAAATTGTTTCATTTTTACAAGTGCTCCGAGTTAAAATTAAAATATAACAATAAGTAATTACAAGATTCTAAATGTTATTCTGCGAACAGTAATACAGTATATAATGTATTATGTAATACTGTATTCTTGATTGTTATGAACTTTACAGTTACTAGAAATTGCTTACCCATTCAGTTATGCGAGTCATAGTATATCTTTAGAACAACTTCATTAAAATATTTATAAAGTACTAAACTATTAAATATTTTCAAACATTTTTGGAATAATTGAAATAATAGAAATAGATTTTTAGAATAAAGTTAGAGGTAAAACACTTGATTTTAAAATTGGTGATTCATAGATTTTTCTTAACTTATCGGATATTTTTTATTTAAGTTTCTAAGTTCCATGCGACCCTCCCTGCTGTTATTTAAATTAAAAATGTGATCCCTTCGTGAAGCGATGGCTTATGTTCACAGCACTCGCCCAACCCCAGGATAGCGTAACTGTATGCCTACAACCTAACATCAGTCCTAGTTTTTAGCCGGAACTATGAATGCATTTAAAATGTTGTTTGTGCATTAAACTATGTCGTCGTGTTGTAGGGTATCAATTGGTGGTATTTATTTATTTTTTGATCAAAATCTTATATTTATAAATGTATTACTTGTACGTATAAATGCACCTTTACGCGTGATCAATGATCGGGACGAGAAAAAAATCTATGGTCGATGTGAGGGAGGAACATGCAGCCTATATAGCAAGGAATAATAATTCTTGCGTTAAATGGGGATGATCGGGTATCATCATATATGCCAAGATAATAGGGTTTTCATCCCTGGTGTGATCATGAAAACGAATAGAAATGTGTTCGTGTACCGCGAGTAGCAGCGGCGCAACAAGGGGAGGAGGCTGTAATTATATTAATATTATATTAATAATACAGAATGCCTAATAATTATTATACCTAATACCTACCTTTGACCTAGGTTTTGGTTCCAAATGTCATCACGTGCACACGTAAATTTTATGCATTTATGGTCGTCGTGCGCTTTTCTCATATCGCGGTACATTTTCGTATGAATTTATAATGACTTCAGAAAATCTTATCATGAATAATATAAAGACATGCAGGATGTTTTTAACGCGTTGGCGAGGGCGTAAGAATAAAAGCTCGTGAGTCAACAAAAGACACCTCCTCTCCTATTTAGTCTTCTCTCTCGCCTAGGGAGGAAAACATTCAAATAGGTTCTTGGTACTCGCTGTGTTTGAAGCAACACCCTTAAAAACACAATTTCGTCCGAAGATACGTATTGTATGTACCCCGTCAAAAATACCGAGAATCAACAGGAAATCGTAAATCTTATAATATTTCAACCCTAACTCTATACGTTTGTATTAAAAAAAAGTAACCCCCAACTGATACCTAAGACTCATGAGCATATTAACATTTTATACACACGAATACAATGCTGAGGTGGAGAACCAGGACTGGCAGTGTACCCCTATACGGCAGTCGAAGTTCGGAGTATACCGATTTACTGAGTTACCATATTCTATTTGGCGAAAACCGGGACAAATATTTTTTTATAATTTCCATGTAAACACAATCGTACCACTCCTCCTTATGTTGCTTATATTCAGTCTTACACATTTTAAGTATTACAAATTTGATAACGAAGTATTAATTAATAATTTTAAATTGTTCTTAACACATAATAATTTTTTATACTATGTGTGTGCGTTTACCTGTTGTAGTATCACGTGATATATGTGTGCTGGTTAAATAGGTAAAACTAGATGATTATGTAACAATGTATTAAGTAATAACTAATAAGAGATAATCGGAGCAATGTCGAAATCATATATGTATATTTTTTTTTTTTTATTGATCTATTACAATTTCGGCTGCTATGGACATTAGTTACATTTTTTTTTTAATAAATTTATTTTAAATTAATTTGTCCAGTCCGGAGTCTTTGAGGAAATGAATGAAATTGTCCGTGATGTATGGTCCAATTGTTTCGTATAAATTTGAGGGAATATTATGTTTGGCTTTTTCAGAGGAGAATGAGTGGCAGTCTGTTATGATGTGTTTTGCTGTAAGTGTTTCGTTGCATGAAATTCAAATTGGAGGCTCTTTGTTGTCCATCAAATGACCGTGAGTTAGACGAGTGTGGCCGATTCTTAGGTGGTTTATTATTGTGTTTACTTTTCTTGAAGATTGCATTTGTGGCCAAGGTTTGATATTTTGTTTGATTATATTTAATTTGATTTTTTGGACCAGTGATTTTGCCAAGTATTTTGAGTTATTAAAGCTATTGATTTTTTTGATGTTTTAGTTGAAGTTGCTGGGTTTTTTGATAAATTTAGCTGGTATGATTTTGTAATAAGATTTATATGTTTAGGTATTATGTCTTCGTGGTTGTTTTTTGTTGATTTTGCAGCAAAAGTGAGGGTGGTTTTTATTCGACGTATCCAGAGTGGTGGTTCATTAGCTATTATGTATATTGTATATACTTTCGATTGGGCTGGATTTGAAAGCTCCAATGGATAATCGTAAATTTGTGTTGTGAACTGGGTCAATAATTTTTAAAGTTTGGTTTTTAGCTGAAGAGTATATTTCTGAACCGTATTCTAGTTAAGAAAGTATTAGTGATTTGTATATCTGGATGAGTGTTTGGGATTGTGAACCCCATGCAGTGTGTGATAAAACTTTGATAACATTTGATCTTATTGATGTTTCTTTTTTTAGATATTTTACATGTGTTTTCCAAGAGAGTTTTTTATCGAATATAATTTCTAGTAATTTGATGGTATTTTTGTTAGGGATTGGAAAATCATTGATATGTAGTGTTGGGGGGAAATCATATAATTTAACAAAAGTCATCGATCGGTCAGAGACGTGATTGTAATATGACGCAACGCGGCTGTAACGTAGATCGGTTTGATTACTAAAGGGTACCTAACCGAATTGTTAATCGGGGCCTCACTTTTACTTGTTGTTCAAGCTGATAACTACCGTCGTTCCGTATGTGGAACCGTTACTCTTAAAACTTACTTTAATAATTGTTTAATACATTTAAACTGTATGTTTTGTTTCTAACTATTAGGTATATGTTATATCTGTGTAGACTCCATTCACGGATTCATTACAATGTATGCAGTGGCGCAATTAGGATATTTTCAAGGGGGATGTTCGCTCAATTTTTTTTTAAACCTAATGATTATAGAATTTTAGACGTTTAGCACCTAATATTTATATTTTGTTGTGATATTTTATTCAAACACACCCACTGTAACTTGTATCCGAGTACACCACTGGCTTTCGATAGACTGCAGAAAAACGCATAATATCACATTTAATTTAGATTAATTATATATCACAATTTTTTTCTAGTTGTTGTCAAATGTTGAAATATTAAGGCATGTTAAAAAGTTATTTCTGGTTTCAATATTACAGATTTTAAATTACAAAATCTAATCGTCTTTTTCTTTCAGTTAACTGTATTCTGTAGCAACTGTGAAATTTCTCAGTGAATATTGTTGTACACTAAAAAATAAATAGGAAATTGTGTCCAACGGTTATTGAATGCGATTTCCACAAGCACGATCCAAAGCCTGAAGAGGCGTGTCCAGATACACAAAACACCCCCCTTGGTTGCGCCACTGGCTTTATACATACGGAAATAAAATACAAAATTATTTATTTGTGTCCGATGAATTCTCAGAGTTCTTCATTGGCCTATAAGTCGTGAGTTTTCTTGTATTTGGCTGAACTATGCACTTTTTGAAGTAACGTTTATTTCGGAAAGTATTGTCTCATACAATTGGCTACATGCATATTCATGTCAAAACTTGTTTTAATTATCAATGAACTGTTTTTCAACCAAATGTTTTATAGAAGACAAAATACTGTTAACGGGCCATTTATAGCCGTCCCGAAACATTTTATCGGGACACCGGGACGCCATATTCAAATCCGGCACGTACGGGAACCCTGGGTCGGAATACCCGTGTTAATGTACGAGCGAAAAAAAAGCAATGAGCCTTATAGTTTCGAAATAGAGTTGCTCTTCGTCGACCTGCTGACCGTGGCTGCAAAGAAGTTAGAAAACCGTTTCAAGTATATGCAACATTTATTTTATTAAACTTAATTAGCTAAATTCAACACAATAGTACAGTGATCCAAAAGCATGGAATAATTAAATAGTTTCCATAGGTAATTTTTTATCAATATTTACAATATATATATATGTGTGTGTGTGTGTGTGTATAATAATTTATATTTTTTTGAATAAGAATAATAATAATTATACTTTGATGATGTAACAACGGTTATTGTATCGCCGTCGAACGCACGTGGTATAATAATATATTACAATAAATGTACAGAGGAAAAAACGATCGCATCTGTTCGTCAGCATAACACTATCGTCTCGGCGGGGTATAGCGCGTACAATAATATTATTACAGCAATAACAATGATACACATTGTAACGAAATAAAAAAAAAAAAAAAATCAACGGCGGCGCCAGCGGTAAACGAACGCGTTTTATTCTATTTACAGAAGTCGGTGTTGTGACCGCACTCCGAAGCCAGAACCTCAGACCGCACGTCGGCGAGGAGAGTAAACGACAACAATACGTATTTATAATATTATAGTACATCGTTCGCGTATCGCGTACCTACCACACGCATTATTCGCACGACCGTTACAGCATGGAGGCATTTGGATTTTTTTTTTTTTCGATCCAAAATACGTCCAGTGAATACGTCGGTACCGGGGATTCAGGTTTCGACGTTTGACGAGAAATGTGACCAATTTTTAACATTATAACCGTTCGACCCTGCGGACACCTAACCTGTTGACTATTGTTTTCGCTGCGAACCGTTTTCTCAGCGGCTGCTGTTCGGTACCTAGGTCGGCACGACCCCGGTGACACGTGTGACGATGATGGTACACGTAGCAATGGGAACGGGACGAATCGTGAAAATCATAATACGAACACGACACGCGAGGCGAAACGTGGACAGGTTATACGTTGGCTGTAGTGTACAACGAGAGTACGATCACAGTGTAGACATCCAGTCTGTTGATGAGCGAATACCTAAACCGACGGATAGAGATATTCATTTGTACAAAAAGAAACACAAGAAAACAAAAAAAAAAAAACAAAAAAAATAAATAAAGAAAAAAAAGACGTTACAATCGAATTTAACACGTGATTATTAAATTTGTTTTCTCTTTTTCTCCGTACACGTCACCGTTGCGATGTTCAGCCGATGGCCGTGGCCCAGACCGCGGTCAACGCGGCCACCGTGACTATGTGCATGTGCTTTGGACACGCCGACGATCTAGCAACTTTGTTCTTCGAACTCTTTCCGATGGGTATATCGCCTTGAAGCTCTGTGAAAAAAAGTAAACTTTTTAACTTGACGTGTATCATTTTTTTTTTCAAGCCGTAACCTATATACGTACCTAATGTCGTATAAGATTGTTACGGTTTGAAACCGTTTAATATTTTAATTGTACATGGAATCGCAAAAAAACATTGTAGTCGTAGGTATATGGTATATGAATAAAAAGCAAATTTTCATAAGAATTTTGAAAACACGGCGGTGTTTTACAGATACTAGTCAAGTAATGTGACGTAAATTCGAAATTCAGATTTTCGATTTTTGGACTTCAGAATTCAAATTTCAGGTTATACATTTCAGATTTCTGAATTCTGATAAAAATATTAAATTTTTTGAAACAGAACCTAATCTACCTCACTATACTAAGACTGACTAATCAACTAAAAATTTCTAGTTATCTTATTCTAGTTTCAATCAATGCATAGAACAATCATAATTTGAAAATATAAAGTTAATAAAATATAATGCAATTAAGACATAATGTTAGTTGAAAATGTACCTATTCGTACGAGTTTGATTAGAAATGTAGAATTATAAGAAAGGTCAAGTTATGCCTTGATAGTAATTAAAAATCTACTTGTGCATAAAAGAATCCTAATTAAAAGTTAATTTTTTTATCTTAAGAATCCAGAACCCGGATTTTAGAATGAGGAAACCTAATTTACAATAGAATCCGGATTTAAAATTCCGAAATCCGAATTTTCAAACTTCGGCAAACCCGGATAATCCCCATCACTAAATTAATAGGTACTGCAGATTACATTACATGACGTGTGGTATTATATCGTAACTCGTAACGCGATGCCCGCAGGTCTTATATTGTTAAAGACGAGATATAATATCGGTTCGCGGACAATAATTTGCAATTTTATTGAAACAATATACTAAGCAAAACTATAAGCGTACACGTGGGTAATTAAAAGTAGCTCGAGACCGGCGACGAAGCTAATACATTATAATACTATATAATATCAACGACGGTGTTTCTAATGTTCGAGTACATATTATCATAATAATAATAATAATAATAATAATAATAATAATAGTTGTTTCTAATTTTCCCGTAGATGTAATATATGTAACGTCGCGTACCCGGTATAATTAAAACTGAGTCTGAAGTCGTCGATGCGTCCTAGTCGAACGCGCGTCCGTGTACGGTGTACATGTATAACATGCACGCGCACATCGTGTATTGAACGTTCATTACGGGATATAATCAAAAGCCCGTTAAATCGCCACATTGTCTCTCGTACACCCTTGGAACGCGTTTCGGAGGTAAATTTCAAAAGACAGACCGCGCGCATTTCGAATTTGTCGTATTGTACCTAATACTATATGTGGACACCCTCGCAAGACCGCCCCAACGCGGTAGCGAAATAGACTACTGTGTAGGGTGGACGTTTTTCGGTGGTAGCAAATATCGGTTATTTAATGATTTGAATGATCAAATGACGATTGTCAACGAATCGCGAGAAAGGATTACTTCCGAGATCAATGCAGATCTCGCTACGATTCAATCGAAACGGATTTGATGAGAAATTAAGAAATCTTAACTTTAAAAACTTGTCCGCGACTTTGGCACGAGGACAAATACGTGGAATTAATTGAATGTAGTCGTGCAATTGTTATACATTAATAAAGCAATGGACAATACAGTTTTAATTTAATATGTTAGTTTCAAGTAATTTTTGTGTACCTACCGAAACACCGGGACTTCCTGTAAATTAGTCGGTGCAGATCTGCACTACTAAAGGGGTGGTTAAAAACGGATTTGCCCAGCGTTGCGAAATACCCACAGCCCCCGGCCTGCTGATTCCCTCGGGACCGCGGGTGTGAGAAAAAAATACAACCGGCGATTTTTCTGGAGTACGTTTTCCGCGAACGCCCCTTCGCGGTATTCGTACACTTTCGGAGAGCGAGAGAGTGAAGAGTAGAACAGTTTATTAAGAAGACGCCAGAAACGCGACGTGCCCGGGAAAGCCGCGGTTCGTTGACGAGAAGACTCTCGTCGGTCACCGAGGGCGAGAAGAGAAATATCGTAGAAATAATATTATCATGTAAAGGTTCGCTCAAACCGAAGCCGGTAGCGGTGGCGGTAGCGGCAGCGAAATTTAACGTGCATACGTTTTAATACGAGTGCACTCACTAGCGCGAAATTAATACAGCGGCGAAAATGTTACCGCAAGATTGAGCGCGATATTTTTATTTTTCGCTGCAGACACTATATTTTTCGCTTACCGCTGCGATAATCAGCTGTAAATTCCTAACTCATATTATTAATATATTTATCAAACACATATATATTCATCGTAATCGTACACCTTGAAGTTTACACCTCGCAGTTGAACCTAACTTTTTCTTTGGCTATTGATTTCATGAACCCATTTTCGTCTTTTACGTCTAACAATTAAATATTACACGATTTTTTTATAATTTGTTATTGTAACAGCACAAACCGTATTTAAAAACAGTTGTAGCTAATATATTATAATATATTATAATTTTTTAGAGCTATAAGTCCCTAAGCCTAATTATAAGCCTATGGTACCTTTTTTGTTCTTCATCATCCATTACAGCTTCACCTGAACTTGAGTTTTCATAATAAATATCCATTTATTTGGAATAAATGGATATTTAAAAATCAAAAAAATCAAAAAAAAAATTCCAAATATAATTTGGAATAACAATTTAAAAAAAATATAGAAATTTGTTGTTTCATACTTTTAAATATTAATATTAATAAAAAAAATATAATAATAACAAAATACATGTACGCGCATGGGTGTCACAACTCGCAATGTCGACTAGTAATTTTTGGCGAAATATTTCGCTCCGGTTAGGTTAGATCAGCGGTATTTAAAAAGCGATAAATACCGCTGAAGTTACCGCTGCCGCTACCGCTACCGCTTCGGTTTGAACGAACCTTAACGCGGCGAAACGGGGGTGGTGCGCCCCTGGTCGCGGGAAATCTCGTCCGAAACCGTTTTGCCTTATGCCCGCGGATATGTCTCGGCGCGTTGATAATGCTCCCGATGCGAATAACTGCGTTAGAGCGCGCGACGTAATTCGTATTTACATAATATTGCGTACACGGTACAATATTTTTCCAATCCGTATTATCATTGTTACGAGCGCGTTCGAGCAGTAAAGGTTTTTAGACTTTTTTTTGGACGGTGGGCCAACATTTTTTTAAAGGTGCTATTATTTTGAAATCGAAGGCAGATAAGGATTATTTTGTAACCGTTTTAAATTATTTTCTGACGAGAAACAACTTTTAATTATTCATTAATAAATTAACTTAACAATATACGGGCATTGTTGAATACGTGCATAATTGTGCACATAAAGTAACAAGTTAAAAGAAATAATATGCACGGTTAAAAATAACTTGAGGTTAGATATAAGAGATAAAAATAGACCGATATAGATTTTATTTTATTGTTTCTATTTTTTTTGGTATGAGGAGGGGGGATTAATAAATATTGAAAAGTGATATATTTTTTAATTTTCAAACCTAGCAATAACTTATTATTTACTTTAATGTAAGTAATATTTTTAAATAACTGAAATCAAATGTCTCTCAACCATTTATCGTTTGTTTTGTTTAAATAATTCTCTACACTTATGTTTTTTTCATCCAAATCATATTTTGAAAATATTTTCAACCATATTATTGTTTCTTTAACATCGAATTTTATAACTTTTAATTTTTTGCGGATACTCGTATACTCATAGGCCCCTTCAAATTTAGTGTTTGCAATTTAAAAGTTAAAGTTTTGAATATTAATTATATAATTATATAATTCAATGTTTTTTATGTATCTTAAATTTTTTATATTTTATAATTTAAACATTTAAACGATCGCCGGGTTTTCAAACTCTTTCGCGGTAGCACCAAAATATACGAAGAATAAAGATGTACTTTTAAATATTATTTTATTTCGAAAGTGTGTTCAAAAAATATATAATAATATTATATGCTGTTCGGTAGGTATTGAAAATGTATGGTCTCTTTAATCTTTAATTGAGATTAACTTAGTATGTGTAACGCCTGTATGCATCGTTTGTATAATACTATAATGTGTGTGGAAAGTGTTTTGAGAAAAACGAGTGGAAATAACTTTGAACGATAAAATGATTAGCGCTTTAGTTTGAGTTATAAACAAGTTGCGTTTTTAAATGTATCGCTGTTTTTTATATTTTGTAGATATAAACGTTTAAATAGTATTGTGTTAACTTATTAAAATTTGTAAATATAAAAACGCAATTTGATAATACAATAAAGTTTTATGATAATAATAATAATAAAAAACATCAATAGAAGCGTCACTTAGCTTTGAGTACTTATACAAGTTTTGTGTTTTAACAAAATTAATATTCTTAACTCAACAAGCTATTATTAAATCAACAATTGTTCTATAATCTTTTGGTATTTTTTCAAGTATTTTGTTTTTGAAATTAACACGTATTTTGGTCGATGGAACGATTAGTTTTATTATTTTAACAAATTATGTTCGTCCGACGTTATATATTCAACAACAATAAGTTTGTATTAATATTGCAATAATTTTTCTTCCAGCGTACGAAAATTAGTCTCGTCAAAAGGGAAATCCCTCAGGAGTATACGAATAGTTTTTCTTGGCCGGGAATTACAGCGGCTCTCTGTTAATCCTGAGGGCATTGATATCAATAAGACCGGCGCACAGCTGCGAACACACCGGGAGAATTTTAATGAATTTTCTACGCAACATGTTTTCTAACTAACCTATATTTTATGCCCGGCAACCCCGCAAAGACGTTTCGAGATTGTTTCCGTGTACGTATTAATTGAAGCTACTGTTTATGGAATTAATAATGTTTATCTGCGAGGGGGCAACCGATAAATCCTCGGCGAGAGATGTAAAACGACCGTTGTTGAGTTATTTTGTCGAATTAATATTTGGACGCGATAATATACGAATCGGGCGCGAAATGAATCCACTATGTATATATCATAATACACCTCGGACTTTACACATGTAGGTAATATTATGACTAATACGTATAAACGCGAACCGGAACAAACCCTTCACTTTGGGTAACCTAATCCGTAATTCCGATGCCACAGACTTGTGATTCCATCGTACATTTGTCTTGGATTTCATGCGGTTGATTTTTTATCAAATGGCGAGTGACGTTCGTTCACAATATGGTTCGTAATTATTATCACGAGGTGAATTTAATTTACTTTCTCCCGTATAGGATATAAATTCAGCGTACATCACATATTTGTGTACCAGTTATCTTGGGAATAGAAGCAGAAATCAGGGGCTGTTCAAGTCGCCAACGTAATCGACATTTACAGGGATTCCTGTTTAAAAAATTATATATATGATTTTTTAAAAATATTAGTATTATAAACTAATCCTCCTTAACTCTTTCAATCAGATTCGTGTTTTCGAAAGCAATGGTACATTAGTTTTAAATTAAAAAAATCAATACAGTAGTCCCATCCTTGTGAAGTTGTAACACTCTACCTAGGAATATTGCATTGAATACAATAATTTAATCGTTTAGTATTGGTACTGGTATTGGTGTAGGTATTGTTATTGGTATTGGTATTGGTAATGGTATTGGTATTGGTATTGGTATTGGTATTGGTATTGGTATTGGTATTGGTATTGGTAATGGTATTGGTGTGGATATTGGTATTGGTCTTAGCACACAGTATTATTTAAAATTAATATTACAATCACCATTATTACTATAAAGTTTTCGCAATATCATGAAATAAAAAATGGGGTGAGACTCCTAGATCGGGTGAGACACGGTAGGTTGAATACTGCTGTGTTGGTATTTTAAATTTGAATCCAATGTACCATTGCTCTTGAAAATACTGTTCGTTTCTGAGTGAAAAAAGTCGGGAGGATCAGTTTCGAATGTTTATAGTTACAAAAAATAGCAAAACAATAACTTTTTAAACAAGAATCCTTACACAAAAGATATAGTCTTGATTGTAATTTTATCTACATTTCAAATACCCATAAATATCATAACAATTGTAAAAATCTTTTAAAATTTAAACCATCTCTATATAATGTGTAAGTGTTCTGTAAACATTTCAAGTCTCTCCGATTATTATATTTTGAGTAACGATGATATTCGTATATGTAATATACTAATATACATTGGCACCGTTAAATCGATATTGAGGAAACACCCGATTTCAGCAAAATATAATTTTCTAACGCTTATTTTTGCGCTTCTCCGGTAAATTATTTTTGATTTGCGGGAAAGAGTAATTATTTTCAGAAATTGAACCGATTTACATAAAAATAAAAAAAATGCAATTTTCAGTGACATTTGTTGTGTTTTAGACTAGAAGCCTATTAAATAATTAATTCACTAGATTTATAGTTATGCGTGTCAAAAGAATATATGGGCCGCTTTACACAGGTTTATATGGAAACGTTATTCGAGATAATATGCACTGTCGTCGCTGCGCTTTTTTTTTAACTCAGCGCGTACAACAGCTGTTTTCTGGATAGTAGTTATGTATATTACAGGGGCATCTTAAGTGTCCAAGCCGAAATTGGAAGAGGACGTCACGCGTGGACACTATAATGTGTTTCCCATAGAGGGGCGCCAAGAACACACATTTTAGGTGGGGCATTTCTCCCGGATTCGCGTTATATCGAATGCAAGGGCGAAGCACTATCCCTTATCCGTTGTTATATTTACGATTATGTACGATGAACGATTTCAATAAAAATGATGACATGTACAGGCCGAACCGATTGCGATATTATTATTATTGTGATATATATATATATACAGGGTGAATGTACACTGCACACTTGTCGGCAGAAATATCGGTATTATGTGGTGGTTTATATAAATTGAGACACTTTTTGGGGTGTTGTTTTTACTTAGCTACGCGCAGAGTATATCGTAAAATACAGAAAATATTCGTATTTTCACAATAACTTTATAATTATACATCAAACGGTTCATTTATAAGTTTTTCATTCTAGAAGCTTAATTTTTTTTTTTCAAGCGTACGTATATTATACTAAACTTAATAATGTATCGCGCAAAGAGAATTTAAAAAATAATTTAAAAATATGTAGGATATTTTGCACAGTTTTTATAGTCATAAGAAGATTATCTTGGCAAATTAAATCGTAAGCGAAGCAGAAATATTCGAAAAAAAATACAGAAATATGAGTATGGTAAACATGATAGCTGGTATACGTGCGTGCGGAAGATGGAAAAAAATAAATACCAAAGCAAAAGCAATCTGAACGTATGGACGTCGACGTATAATTAGGAGGTTCAATCTACGATATTAATGGATTTAGACAGCGTTAGTGCACGGTCTATTAATATTATAATATATTATGTTATTTTTACTTTAATACGTCTGATGAAAAGGAAAAGAAAAATCATCAATATTGGATCGGCTAAAGGGTTTTCATAGTCTCCAATAATTATCTACATTGAACATTACTTGTTTTACACAATAGATATTATCACAGTAGATTCTAAAAGACACGAAACGATAAGTGTGCATCTTACAGACGGAAGTTTGGAAAATACTTAAATAATTTGTTTGGTGCCTAGCACAAACATTGTATTTACCGCCATAGAACAATCAGAGTTAATCCTAAATTTCGTCCAGGATAGGAAAAGAGAATTATAAAAATTCATCAAATGAAATGAAATCGTTAAATTGTTTATGTGCACTGCGGCGTTGAAAAATGTACGAAATGACTGTCAGCTACGACGATTTTCCCCGAAGTTCTAATATTCCCATCGTCTTTTTCCAATCACAGGTTTGGACGAGATAAACCTTATTACGTAATGCGTTGTAGCGAAATTTGTCCGCATATTTTTGCCGTTGCAAATCCGCGGTGTTGGAAACGAATAGACTTCGACGAACGGAAACGGAATATAGTAAAACGTCAACTGTTGACCATTTTGCCAAAGACCTGTCGCGATGCGATTGCGTTTTCTAATTCGATCAGTTTTGCTACTGCTGTTGCTACCGTACAACGCCGGAAATGCATATTTAATCGAGGGGCCCAAAAAAAGTTTGAGAAGCACCGCTTTAGATGATGTCTAGTTCTGAACGCTCAGATACACAGCACGCGATATCCACCAACAAACTCTTGGTTGAATAATATTACGATTTGCTACGGACCACGGCAAACAACACTCCCGTCACGCGGTTCAATCAGGTGAAACACCTCTCAACTAATCACGTGCAACGTTCTATAAAAATACATTCTCCCACTATTTTCACTCGAAAAGTTCTCATCCAGATTATCCACCCCGAAACCGGGACCGTACAACACTGGTCTCAAACTGTGATCAACTAGACTGAAAATTAAACTAAAAAAAAAAAAATCTTCATAATCCACACAACTGTAATAAATAATGTTACCGCCTGTAAGTAATAATAATACCGTATAAGTAATAGGCTCGTTGCCGACTACCCAAGCAAAGCAATTGATACACATTCTAATGACATAATGGGCCGGTTATAATGTTCAACTCGTTAATTATGTTTTAATTCGGTGCGGTAACTTTAACACCGCACGATGTCGTGTACAATTTTGTTTTGGTTTTCGTAGTCAGTTTAAAAAAAAAAAACGGCCTTACGCTCGTACACTATTATAGTGCGTACGTTTTAGTCTAAACACTACTCAGTACTCACGGTAAACTCTTAGCGTGCCTTCGGAGTTTCCGATGGAGTTCGTTGACATGCAGTTGTACGTTCCCACGTCTGTTTCGTCGAACAGCTTTATGACGATATAGTAGGCCGCTTTGTAGCCGGATATCGTCTCACGGAGAATGTGTTTCGGCCTGCGGGAGGAGAAAATAAATATAATATTATCATTGCAGCCCGCGAACTTTGTAATGCTTTCAGACGGTAAACAGGCGGGGGAAATTCCGAACAAAATAAAGTTTAACACATTAGTTATTTCTCCCGGAACGTATAAAAACTCATTTATCACCATATACTTATATTGCGATATTGGCTATTGCGAACCAAGCGCAGAATCATTTCAATTTATTGAACTTTGTCGAACAATAAAACATTGACGCATATTTCGCAAAACACATTGCGCCCGTACAACTTTAGGCTTAAGCATTAAAACAATGTGTCAATAAAATGTTTTCGTTTGGTTAACCGTAACCTACACTTTTTGCATGTGCTTATTTTTATCGTAAATGTATGTTACAAAATTCGCGTTCGCGCAGTGGTCAAAATTATCTTCGGAACACGAGCGGGCGCATATAGGCACCTATAGTATAGGCACGTTTCATCTCACTCGACCTCTTATGTCCCACAGACTGTGCAGGCAACACGACAGAATATAATACAGCTGCAGTGTGCTAATGGCTGGTAAAAAAGTGTTAACGGTCGTCAAAACATATTGTAATGCTATTAATTTTCTCTACCGACGAGATGCAAATACGAAAAGAAAAATACGGAGAAAACGGAATATATTTTAACTGTAACGCGTGTGTTTGATTATGATAATATGATCTCTATGCGGATAGTTCCCGTACAAAAATCCCTGCACGGTCGGAGATGAACGCGTTTATATCGTGAAAAATGCTTATGAAGGTGATTCTTGATAATATTTTTGACGTTTATGGAATCGACGGACGGTTTGCTCTTTTCAGATTCCCCCTTTCGGTGCAGGTGTGTACAATCATTTTTTTACATTTATCATGGATCCTGTTGCAGTTGCTTGATTATAGTAATTGTTGTACGATTCATGTTTTTCATCTCGGTACATATCAGTTTATAATACGAGTTTGCGATATGAGTAATTTTATTATAATATCGGTATAATATACTTTACATATATGTAGTATGTTAAATATGTATTCGTTAATGTATGAAAAAAATATCAAACGTATGTTGGACACCGGAAGTTTGCAGTTAAGTTTCAAAATGTATTTTAGCTCCGTAGTATTTAAGACTTAAGTTCGAGGCGCGGAACAGAAGTACCGGATCGATCCCCGCAGATAGGTCTAATCGGGATTGTATTGCGATTTGCGACGGTAGAACACATCTACAACGTCGTCGTGCGAAGCAAGTCAACGCGAATACGCAATATCTCGGTCAGTATGGCGCGGTATACGCGGTATCAACGTTTAGCTTCGAGTGACACTACCTATAGATCGCGTGGCCGGTATCATGTCGGTTCGCAGTGCGGTATCGCATCATAGGACCGCGAATCGGATCCGGCGACGAAAAGAGATCTGTGGCTTTTGGGAGGATTAGGGGTGTCCACTGAAATGTGATTCTGTGGATAAGGCACTGCGGCTACTTACGCTCTTATAGTGACAGTTTAAGAGAGCTTAACAGTTTGAAAACCGTCCCGACATTGCAGGTCTCTTAAAAATATTTCTCGTACAGGAGAAAACCCGGAAAGGGGATTAGCTGTGTATGCGCTCGGGGTTTCATTTAAGTATAAAATATTGATTAAATTACGTTATATACAGTGTTAAGAGTGTCGTTGATCCGCACATCGTCCGTATTAATTGTTTAATGTCATCCGAAGCAAATTAAATAATAAATGGTTTAGAACGAAAAATGTGCAAAACTGTAGAGAGGTAAATATCGGAGAAATAAAGAAGTCCTATCCACCCCACTGCCTGCGTGTATCCACTAATGATTGAAAATGCCGACTGAAAGCGAAATACAAAAATGTTATACTTTACGTGGACTGAAAATTAATTGATCTCGTGTTATCGTATAAAACGAACGAGACATTTTAAAGAATATAACGACGATACGTGTTACAAAGCGAAAATATTTTTTCTTCGGAAATTTTCATTGCCCACTGCTATTCGAATATTACAAGTGGAAATCCAAAGATCGATTAGAACGAAGTTATTTACAACCGGTACAGAATAAATCTAAAAATTAAAATATGTCCACTTCTGAATATATTTCTCACGACGAATTCTTAATTCCGAACAATCGTAAAAACGATTTAAGCGGTTCTGCAACCATATAATATACCTTGTACCCCGGAAGTTTTGCTATAACTTCTGCGACAAATATTGTACACTGTACACATTCGGAGGCTAATAAATAGCTATAAATTATCCAATAATGTACAAACATTTTATTACATGTTCCAATACCTTTTACTTACGTTTTGATTTATTTACAACGATTGAAAAAAAAAAAAACTAAAAATACTACACGCCGTAACTTAACGTGGTCACTTTTTTTATTTATTTTTATCGATTCCGTCGAGTGATATATACGAGGACATTTAAAATCGACCAGTTATTTTTATTTCGATGTCTTTTGCGACGGGAGCGTAGGTATGCTATAGAAAATCATTTGAAGTACCGAATTCTCGTAAATAATTCTTCAAAAAATGTCCTTTTCTTACCTTTTTTTTTCTGTGTAAGATTTATAAGAACGAACCATCTTAAAATGTATATATTATTTGAACTACACGTTTTTAAACAGAGAATTATTCGATCATTGTTTGGTTTCGATCAACCGTTGAGTCTTAAATTTACTACTAAGTTATAATACCACCTAGAACTCTATTGTAAGTATATATAAGTATATATAAGTATATATTTCAATATATTATGCGATTTTTCGCTTTTATATTATTATTGTTTCACACCAATGTCTTTCAAGCTTTTATGACGTAACCCTGGACTTTACACGGATAAGTTAGAAGCAACGAACTATGAAAAAATGTAATAAATCATTACAACTAACTCACTAACGAATTTTTTGTTTATAAATATGAAATTATTTTATTTGTTTGCGGCACGTGACTGCTGTAGTTAGTATTTATTTACCGAATTGTAAATGTATCGTTACCGTTTTAACAGTTTTCTTATCAGTCCCGCTCATAATATGGTATTCAGCTAACATGTATGTCATCAACTACTGTGTGAATAATTCATTTCCGATTTCATCGACCACGACCGCGTTACAAGAGTATAATAATATTATACGGTCATATCTTAACCTCAACGATTTGGATGGGTGGTGGGGAGGGTTTCTTATGCGATCAATTGTTATTCACCATGAGGGTTAAGACCTAAATCACCACCAGATCGTATGTAGCCCGCACAGACGCGTGACATGATGGGCAAAAAATGCCGTAGAGCGTTTGACGATCGGAAAAACAGCCAGCGGACCGTATGCAAATTATTCGTTCACATGTGAGCTGTTTCCATCGAGTCATTATGTCCACTTGGAGTAGAAATATGCGATGGTTTGACGATCTGCGTCGCCGGTGCACTATGCCGCGAATTGTTTAAATACGCTACGACTACCTATGTTATTATTATTATTATTATTATTATATGCAATGTATACGTATAAACGTGCACTGTTCGTCCAACGGACCCACGGAAGGCACCGACCGGCACCGGAAATCCCGCGGCGTCCGTCCACGAGACCCGCAGTCGTATCGTTTCGTTTCGGAACTGCGAACGTACAAACACGTGTATACGATACGGAAACGTAAGGAAAAATAATACCGCGTCGAGCTTTTAGATTTTCGGCGCTCGCAAAACATCGTGAAAAACAAAACACCGCGCGTGCGAATCGTTTTCGCGGAATTACCGAGGATAATTGAAAAAGGTTATCGAGGTGCGCAGTTTTTTTTCCCCCCGCGTACGGATTTCGCTCCTCGACATAACTGATCCCGATGTACGGACTGCAATAATTCATTTTTTTATTCGGTTAAGACCTCCGCGCCGCCGCGCCGCGCCGTTGTTGATATTAATATGTTAGCACGCATAACCGGATTTAAATTCGAGCCCACACGGGCGGGGTTGGCGGGTACGCGTATCCTCGGCGTTTTACCTGCCCACCCGCGCGTCACTTGTACGCGAAAAGTTCGCATAATAACAATAATAATAATGATACACGATTGCATTACACACCCGTCTGAGCGTTATTCACGGATTACTACGGATAATAACCGACGCGTTAGTATTACCTTATACCGTACCGGCCATTTTTGGCTTTTTCGTTGTTGTTCTTTTTTGGTTAATTTTCTGCAGTGTCCGGCCGCGTGCTCAGTGATTTCAAATGATCAGCGCGGGGGTACTATATAATTGTAATAAATATATATATATATATAAATTATACACTACAACTTTTATCGCCGATTCGTTTTTGCGCCTAATCCGGTACGACAATGGTACACGTCTCGCCGCAGTGGTTTACCTCTGTTATCGAATTACCGAGGTAAGATTTTACTCTGGCCAACGAGGAAAACGGCCAGAAACCCCGCAACGGAGTGTACGTGGCAATAACGTTTTTAACGATTCGTTCACAACGGAGCACGTTTATATGGAGACGAGATAGGTGTACGGGCTAAAGACGAATCCAATAGTTGCACAATATTGTTGTTCGGCTAGATCGGTTTTATTGTTTTTGACGATCCGTCGTGCGAGGAGTTTTCCTTAGCCTCCCGGCATACTAAGTTTTCAAACGGAAAATGTACGTCCTTTCCGTACGGTTCTTCACCTGTCGGTCGGTTTGAGAACAACATTTCGTTCGCTCGAAATCTATCGCTGTCACGCATCACTACACGTCCTCGATTCGTCTATAGTTCAGCGTGATTTATTTATTTATTTTATGATGCCTAAACAGGCAACAATTCAAGTACAAGTGATAATACTATATATATACTACACATGATAACAGTAATAAAAATACATTGGTTATGAGTATAATAAGTTTTAAGCTAAAAAATGCGATTAGAACTAAACGTGTTAAGTTCTCCTATCATTCGATATAAAGTGATGAGAGTGAGAAAGTTGAAATAGGGTGTGATGTATGGGTGGGAATATGAAAGGAGATTGAGAATAGGAGTTTAGGTGAGTTAAGGGAGTAATTAAGAATGGATTTTATGAAAGCGTTACCGGTTTCGATTTGATACGACGGGAGGCTAAGGATGGATGTCGAAGATTGGAGAGAATAAGAGAAAAGTTGTGTTGAGGATGATCAACTTTTAAAAGGAAATCAGTACTAGATAAAAATCTGATTTGAACTCGTACTATACGGAGTTCATACCACGGGCTAGGTGAGGATGCCAAACCACTCGGCATGTGTAAGTATACGTTTCCGTAGGCGGCGCGTATTATTATAATTTATCCCTCAGTATTCGTGCTGCCTGCGTTCTGTAAGACCGAGTCGTACATGGTTTTCCCGACCGAAGACATATATACAATATTAGCATATACATTCCGCGGTCGTGTCGGAACGACTTCGTAGTGTTCTCTATTATATTCGATCGAATCATCGCGGTGTAGCACACTATAACGACCCCGCGTCGCTGTGAATTTCGCGTGTTCGCTTCAAATTGGACGCGTATTACAGTAAATAGTTACACGGACTACTTACGGTAACAGCGTGCAATATAAATAATACAATAATACGTACTATCAACACGATGTTATCGTTATACATTACGCAATACGCGTCGACAGCAGCGTGAGACGTCGGAGAAACATGTCGATTGTTTTTTCCCCCCTTCTAAAATCGCGTTTTTATTTCTTATTACATTATTGTTTTATTTCTGGGGGGGGGAGAACTCCGCGTGAAATTCTCGAGTTTTCATATTATATATTTATTCTATATCGGTTTACAAACGTTACAACTTATGAGTATAATTTATGCATTATATCTGTTCCCTGCAACTTTCGAATGCAATCGCCTCGGGATACTGTTCGATAATCTTTTAGTACAGAAGTAGAGTATACTGTCTCGAGTCCGCAATTCAATGGAAACTTTTCGATAAATAATATTATATTCATAAAAACAGAAACGATTTGACAATGATAAATATGAATACATCGTGTAGTAGTACATAGGTATATAATGTAGAGTATGTTTTTTGGAGAGTAGTACTTGTCCAGGAACGGGTCGTTGTCCGTTGGACTTATTTTGTATTCAACTTCTCCGTGACTTCTCGATTCCGAAATACAGCTATAATTTATTGAACAACGTCGAACTGATTGGGATTGTTACATTTTTAAAAATAATAACAATTATTTATTTTGAACATAAACGTAATTTTGGGCTGGAAACAACTTTTTTTTTCGATGCCAATTTTCTTAACGTTTTCGTTACCTACTATGGAATTGGTACTATATATTAACATTTTATTACTCATTATTAATTATTATTCACACACAGCTATAGGAGATATTTGGTCTATAGAAATGCAAATCGAGTATAAACCAATTATATTTATTTTGGCATAACACCGCGGGTACTGGTAGTCTTGCGCTACATGATTTCTTACAATTGAATTTAATCCAATATACTGTTCGAAACACGGCATTGTTAAAAGAATAGGTCTTTCGATACAATACCGATTGTTCCTGGAAGTGATTTTAACATTGATCTGAAATCTTCACGTGGGAAAGAACTTATAGCTTCACGCGCAACACATTTGGTATGGGACTAAATACCAATCCAGCAATTTCGACGACCAGAAACAGTACAAAGGTCGTCACATCGAAAATCTAACCACGATGAATAGTATTTCATAATTTTATCATCATATTGACCGTTTTTTAGTGTAACTGATGTAAATGTTTCAACAAATAACAATTGATAACAATTAATATGTTTTATTCGACTTTATTTTTTTTAAATTATTTGTAAATTGTTAAAAAAATTAAATTACAACGTAGCACGTTACTTGTTATTTTTCCTCTATTAGAAATTATTTCGAGTTCCTATTGCTATCGTCCAATTACATATTTATGATTCATAGATTTTCCTTGTTAGCGTGCTACGTTAAAAGTTAGAGGACTCAATCATACGTACCTGCAATTTGTCATTAAAAATCGTATTTTATATGTAGTTACATCAGTTATTTTGTGCCACATTTCAATACATTTTCTTGTGCAGGATTTTTCAAAAACAAACAAAAATTCTCAAAAATTCATATTTTAATTAAATTTGACACGAAGTTCTGATGTCACCATTTTCACTGACAGACGATTTCTTTCATCAGTCCACACATTTTCCATCAAAGAAAAGACGCGTTCAACAAAAGCGTTACTTATAGGAATTGAAAATATTTCCAAATAATTTTTGGAAGTTCGGTAAAATTGTTTTTTTTTTAACAATCCTATCCAGATTAAGTCTGAAGTAAAGTTAATTATCGAAAGATCTGAACACACCACCTGTACATTTTATACTTAATCGTAAGGTTGGTCTTCCTCAAGATTTTTAAACCTAACACGTACACAGATTTTATTGTCATACTTAATTATTTTATTTTTTAAATTTAAGTATGAATTATCTTTATATTTAATTATTGAAATCGTAATATTTTTTTAAATAATCAATAGTTTTTTTGTTGTTGTTTCATACATCACCTACATGAATTGTTAACTCACTAACATATACATAATATTATATAGCGAAGGAGAGGGCAGCAATAAGAGAATCGCGAGTCACAAAATATAATGAAAAATATGTTAGAGCCAAGAGCTAATTTCGAAGGTAGGTTTAAAGACCTAAAATCACTTTAATTGTCGTTTGCATTTTTAGAAAATCCCTCTGTAGTTAGGTCCAGTCTATATCCAGTATTAAAACACATTTTTACGAATACAGTAGCATTAGAAATTTAACTCTTAGAACTTTTGGAAGCAGTTCATATACAGTTGTCGTTGTTTGTTGAAAACACGTACACTTTGCGCTCAAAAATGAATGCACATTTTTGAAAAAAACATATAATTATTGCGAGTCTTTGCACTCGGCTATTAAAATAATAAAATCTAAACATCGCTCAAATTTAACGGATGATCATCTAACAGAATCGTTAAGGAGGACTGCTCTAACAAAACATAATCTGGATTAAAAAATACGTTATAATTTAAAAAGTATTAGTATACGATCGAAAACACTTTATTTTTTTAAAAACGGTTGCTAGTAAAAATGCTTTTAGTCTTACGATAAGACACGAGCAGAAATTTAGTCACCGTTAGCTGTTATACACATGCACACACGCACTGCATACTATGGTGGACAAGCCGATTGAATATAGTCAATCGAAATAATTTCGCAACTCGAGTGGAGGTCCGTGAATAGGTATTTATTTCGAAATTAAATAAAATTTTTTTTTGTCCCGCGACGACACACACACAGATGATTTTCTGGGGTGGGACTCGTACTTTTCTCAAGTTCAATTGTTTGTGCTCAATTGTACTACGCTCGATCAGTTCGAGTGCGAGGTTGCAGTCTCCTTTTAGCACTATGTTCATATCATTTTTTTCCCCCGTAGACATACAGTTACCTTCACGTGATGGTATAGCGTACGGAATGACATTTGTTCGGTTATCAAGTCGTTTGAAAACGAATCGATTTTTCAAATTTCATTACCCAAAAGTCATAAACAGATAATCAATCTAATCCCATGAGTGTGGCTCTCGTAAATTGACTTATATTCTTTTATCAATGCGTGTTCGTTATTTACGATTTGCCAAAAATAATAATAAAAAAGAACGTTTCATGTTGTTTTTAATTGGCGATTTTAATTAGAACTTTAAAACGTTCTACTTTGATTATTTTTACGGTCTCTGTTTATACCTATATTGTCTCTTGTGACGATATTAATTTGCTTATTTTCCTCCATACTTTAATCACCTTAAAATCCGAGGGACTATGTGAAAATATAAAACGAATTTATTAAGTACTACAAAATTGGATCACAATGATGTTTCTGGAAATTTAATGTAATTTTATATCATAAATATAAACAATAATGTAGTAATATGTCTTATTATAAGATTAAGTTTCAGTTTATATCGAACTTTTAAAACGGTTTCCATAATTTGGAAATTTATAATAAATGGCAGTGTAATTTTATACACTTTTAATTATGATATTTTTATGTTTAATTATTGATTGTTTTATTCCTAAAATGACAGTAAAAGTCGAATAATTAAAGACGAAGACTAATGATGATAAAATATATCGACCAATATTTCTAGACATTTTAATTACTCTCATTTTAATGATCTATTTATTTAAGAAGGACGTGGCAACTGAGGCAATGAGCCATCCGTGTGGGTTTTTTAATTGTTTAGAGTTACTGTAGGGTTGTTAAACACGCGTATAGTGCATGCGTGTAAGCTTGAACAACGTCGCTAGAGTCGTGTGGTCACCCATCCGACTGCTAGTAGTGTCGAGCTGTGATTAACAACAGCACTGAAGAAAAACTGCGGCAGACCGTTCCGCCACACTATGTCACTTGAATACTTAAAATTTTTTTTAACGATAGTTATAAATTATAATTCTTGTTCGTGTACATAAAAAATATTCTTTTTCTGCGTAACTCCGATTTCAATAAAAAGTGACAATTTTTAATTTTTGGTTCGAGATTAAATTATATTTACTACCAATATCGCGTTTTGTCTAAGTTTTTAGCCACACAACAATCGAGACATATATTATAAAATCCTAACTTAACCTGGCGTGTAATATAATCATGATAATGAACGCGGGTTTCGAGTTTTTACTACACACAGATTCGTCTCAGCACTAAACGTGCGTTCGAAGTTCGTCCATGTAGTAACTATAAAAATACAAGATGAGAGAGGGATGCGATAAGGCGGACAATTTAGGTACGAGACTGAGGGGTGGAAGAAAAAGGGATGAGTGAAGAAAAGAAAGGGATGGGTCATTTGGAATACCGGCGTCGGACGGTGACGGTCGTCCGGTACACAACGCCGCGCGTACATATATACACGTATATTGTGACTTAGCTTTTAACCCCACAGGAGGTAGACAAACGTATACAAATTCTCAGAATTCGGTAACATAATAAACGCGACACGACAACGGAGGCGATAGTACTAATACACACGCACCCATTATGCGTATATTAAACCACGAGTTTCGCAGTGCGCCCATTCCGCGTTGTTGGCCTGGAAATCTATGGCAATTCGACCCACACAAGAGTGTGTATACCTTCCGATGCACTCGCGCGAGAACCATTTTCCAGACGAATGCGAATATGTATATACAGGGTATCCCACCGGGACTTACGCGGAGCGATATCTCCTGTGTTAATAGAAGTAATAAAATTCTGTTTTTTTTTTCTAATGAGCGTCACTGAGCAAAGGTAATCTTATTGATAATTGTTCGGTATATATAAATGTATTATTAAAAAAGTTACAATTTTTATTTTATAATTTTTGTGAAATTCGAAGATAACCATTTATAGGGCTTCTTTTTGTGAAAATGTCGGCGGTTCAACTTTCAATTTTCGTTAGATTCATGATTCTTAGTGGTTTTTTTAGTTTACAATGAAATATTGTAAATTATCATCATCTCGTCACTTTTCCGATTAGGATATGCTGATAATGTTATCAATATTTAAAATTGTGTGTGTAGTACACTATTTTCTTGTAAACTAGAAAAATTATTAAAAATCAAGAAGTTGATGAAAATTGAAAGTGAAACGTCAACATGTTCAGAAAAATGAGTCCTATAAAACGGGTATCTTCGAAATTTATAAAAGTTATAAAATAAAAAAATAATTTATCAATTTCTCTTATAATACACTTATATTCACCAAACTATTGTCAAGAACACTTTCTTTGCCCAGGGATGCTCATAAAAAAAAAAAAAAACATTATTTGATTATCTCTAAACGAACACGGGAGATATCGCTCTGTGTAAACCCTGGTGGGACATCCTGTACATAAATATGTACGAGTCGTAGGTCGACGGCCGCGGTCACCGCGCAGTAATTAAATCGATTATCATGTAAATATACGCGCGAGGGCACGGCAGATTTTACGACGGCCGGTTAAACTGTCCAAATGTCTTTGTAACTCAGTAGCGGACGACCGACTTGCAGAACATAGTTATTTGAATAACGACAACAACAGTAGTAACGCAAAGTTTGAACTTGCGACGGTCATACTTGCGGTGCAGCGGCGTAAAGCCGTAAGCTAATCGGTCTCGATCCTTGGCCACGAATGTCGACTACCATACCGCGGCGCCGCCGTAATAAACGATGGATTCTATTACGGTTTGTTTGTGCAAAAGTTTTTTTTTTTTCGTAAACATTTCGTGAACACGAGTTACCTAACCGTAGTGATTTTCAGTTTCACCGATTCCAACATCATATATATACAAATTTCGAAAAATTTCGAATAAAGGGTCGTTTGCTGAGAAATAAACCCTGCGCCCGATAATTCCAGTAACGGTTAATATCGACGACACTCGTCCCTGCATTGATGGGTCCCAAAGTATACCTGAGATCGGAGCGTGCAGGTTAGAGCCGTTTACGCCACAAAAACGATGTTATTATTTATTACCTTCTGTCAATTTCTTTCACACCGACCTTCGTCCTCTCGCATTTTCGTTGAAATACCAAAACGCATGTCGTGCGAAATTCTTGCGTTATTAATACACGACATTGTTTCCGCTTTTACTGTTCCATCGCTTCGAAGTGTAAAATATGAATTCTTGAACAGACCATCATCGAATTCCATTCGGCTCGCACAATATCTGCGCGTGAAATTTTCGCATTATAAACTTATCGATCTTTATGTTTCGTTGTGAACGAATATCAACTGCAGCATGCGTCTGCTCCAGTGCCATCACTTGCACACCATAATGAACGGTATCTTATACGCGTGTCCAATATCCGCGGATCATATTCTCGTAGATCGAGAAAAAAATGATTTTTCTCGATTTTCCCCCGTTTAGAATGTAATTATTGTAGGTAGGTTATGGAGTGCATTTTTGCGCACAAACTTTGCGACCATTAATTAATATATCCATTAAACTTTATCAAATCTTGTATAGTTATTTATAAGAGTTGATAAACAACTTTCTGTCGACTGAGAATACGTCTTATATAATAATACACCGGAAAAGGTGTATTGTGTACGTAAAACTTGACGTTTATTATGTTGAACTTTGGTTTGTTACGATTTGTTACGATTTCGAAACATAATTATTGTTATTAGGTACCGAAGTTTGTTGAAAAGCCAATGAACAGGAGTAGGAATATTTTTCAATTTGTTTCTAATTCACGTTTTAATGAATCCAAGTAAGTATACAAACATTTCGTTTGGTTCTGATTTTGGTACGTTTAGACTTTTTCCCCATCGCAATTAGTTATCCAAATAAAATAATTACACCAACAGGCACCGTTACTATAGCTTATAAAGACATATTGACGATCTGGTTATGGGGCTCTATAACACGGAACGTAAAAAAATAGTTGAAACACGACATCCAGGTTCCGTTAACGAAAAAAAAACCAAATAGAACACCACCAACAAATTTTAAAACACGTTAAAAAATAAATACACTTTCGACTAGTCGCGTTTTAGATGTTTTATAGGTCAATAGAATTTTCAAACTATACATTATAACCATAGTACATGTCAAATATTCACGATATTCTTCTGAACAAACAACGGCCGGGATTAATTACTCCGAATCAAATTATTGTGTACTCGCTCTCTCTCTTTCTCTCTTAATTCATAAACGCACTCGAGGGAATAATTGAATTGCGCTACTATTTATCGCAGTGATTAATGGTTAATACCTTTAGTTATATACTTGTATAGTGACTGTATAGAGAATACTGGAACGTGATAAAACTGCACGATTCGCTTATGCTCAATATGTTGTTGTGCATTCAACAGACAAATTTGCATAGTATTTAACGTATCATACAATTCAATTTATATTTGCCGTCCGTTCTTTGACCCTGATCCGGTCCACTGTCGTTTCCTATAAAACTGTTATTTCCATTGTTATATTTTTTGGTGTTCCGCGTACAAACGGTCTCCGCGTGGTTTTGATGAGTGATTGCGAATACTTTGGGAACGATGTGTGTGTTTTTTTTTTAATGTTACTAAAAATGACAGACATATTCTACCAATCATCGAACGAGGCATATTTATCAGCAGGGTTCAAGAATACGTAAAACACAGTGACCAGTGAAAAGCGTACTTGTTTTTGTTATATTTTTTTCGAGACGAAAAAAGGTGTTCTACCGAAACCGTAAATCACCATAAATGGTAAACGAAAACAAAAAATTGTTCGAACATTATTGAAAGCGTAAAAATAAGATTGGTACATAATAATAAAATAAAATGAACCTTCTCCGCCACTCACAGGACGACTCGAAAATAAGCGGTTATACATACCTTAACAAAAGGACACATTTGACGACTACCCGAGATTCAAATATGATAGATCACGTACTTAACCCGAAAACTTTGCGTGGATCACATGTTATACGTGGTTTACCGTGTTTAAAAACTTAAAAAGGATAAATGCTCGAGTTGCTATAAAAAAAAAGGGTGAGGAAAAGAGCATTTTAAACATATCTTAAACCTTGTGCCGATATTATTTACCTGCAAGTTGAAAAGGTTATGTATTATACTACCCGATACGACATTTGACATTTTTTTTCAATTGGCCACGTGCGTCGTAATAATATTTTTCGCTTATATGACGATACGAAATATAAACTAGTCGGGCGATGGGGGTGATGAGAGGAGAGGCATGTGCCGATCACACGTATACTCGGTGCATAATGAAAAATATTGGATAGTAGGTGGGGCGGAGAAAAGAGAGAGAGGAGATTTATCGAAAATAAAGAAATAAAAGAGAAAGAAAACGAAGAAAAAAATTTTATATTAACACGGTTAATAATTATTCACGTCGCGAGCGCCGAAACAAAGTCAATCCATCAACCGGAGCGGTCGAAACGTGTTTTTTCCCCCTCTCACCCTCTCCCTCATTCAATGACGCCTCAACCCCTCGTGGTACGTCCGTCCGTCCGTCCATCCGTCCGCCAAAAACCGTACCCCAAACGCCACTTGCCGCGTAGGCGGAGGAGACGCACACTATTGGCGTGGTGTTGTTGTCGTCGCCCCTGATGCCGCAGTAAAACCGCTACGACGGCCGCCGCAGACTTTCAATTACTCGCGGCGAATATAAAAGGAAAGGGGCGCGCGGCGCATCGGGGAGGGGGTGCGAGAAGACGGAGAGATGACAAGATGAAGGGCGCGTGCGAGCTCAAAACTTTCGTCTGGCCATTAATCACGCGACAGATTAGTCAAAAACTTCTGCGCTCATCGTCGCCGCCGCCGCCGCCGCACTACCACCCCCTCGCACACCCCCGCGAAGTCTGACGGTTTTCCGAGGGGACAGAATATGTCCGCACATGCTCGTGTGCGTGCGACGGAGAGTATAAAAACGATATATTTTATAACGTACAAATACGTATACATAAATAGACGGCGTTCCGAGACGGGAAAAGGTCACCTCCTCCTATGCGGTCCTATGCCCCGGCCCGAGATGTGCGCGCGAAAATCCTGTGAAAGGAACGGGCGACGACGACGACGATGACGACGACGAGGCAGACGATGTCGGCGTGGAGAAATTAGGGACGAATGTATAATTAATGACTTCGGCTCGCGCAGGACCACCAAAAGAGGTTGTTTGTTTTTGTGTTTCCTACGGGGGGTTTTTTTTATACCTTCCCAACCTCCTGCGCCCCCCGCCGACGACCTTTTGGCTCGACGATTTCTCCTGAAAAGGTTTTATGTTTCAGTTATTTTCTCCGTCACGGCCCGGTAGGTAGGTGTACTTTCGGGGGGTTGGAAAACACCGCGTTTTCCTCATTCCTTAACCCGTCCGCGTTCTGCGACGACTTTTATCCAATCTCGACTCTCCACTCCCTTCGATCGTCTCTCGCGTGTGTATTTAATGATACGCCGCCGGAATAACGCACCGGCACGAACGATATCCTCTGTCGCACGCGGTTATCATTATTTGTTCATCTACGACGCTTTTCGCTGCGCGTTTCGATACGACGATATTCGCCGCGAACACGTGCATATTAATACGGTTTTTTGAACGACGACGCCACCCGTCCGCTCAGCAAAGTCCGTATCTCCCGTAACTGCTTGTGACAGAGTTCGGTCAAATCGTCCGCACCGTGTTCGTCGGGCGGAAGCGCGAAGCACGACGGGCGCATGCAGCTGCGAGGGCTGCGTACGAGTTGATTCCCGGGTACCTGTTTACCTGCACCGACACCGTTGAGTTGATTCCCGGGTCATTAGAGGGTACGTACGAGTTGATTCCCTATTGTTGTATATCAATTGTCAATAGATTGCACGAGTAAAAATTTTACGACCGTAAAGAGTTCGATCGTCACACACAACTTGCTCTTATGTCCACCGAGACCACTCGTGAATTTACAAAAAAAAAAACGTATATTAAATGCAGGAGTAATGGAACTAAGAAATCTAAAAAACAACAAGAAAAACAAATTTTTTTAAGAGAAGATATGTCACAGTATACTGGTAATCTCATTGTTACAAATTTTTACCAAATTTTTTATATTTTTTTTACCTAGTTACTACTAAATGTTTTTAATAATAATTTTTTACCTAATTACTACTAAATGTTTTTAATAATCATTTTTTACCTAATTACTACTAAATGTTTTTAATAATAATAAATATAATATAATTCAATAAATAATTAATAAATAAAAATTGAATGATTTTCAAAATATGAAAAAACTAAAAAAAACAACATTTATGAGAAACTTGTCAGCCAACCTCCTCGTGGTGTTATATTATTATAGGCTGTATATTTTACTAAATATTGAATAAAATATCTAATGACCTGGGAATCAACTCGTACGTACCTCTTAATGACCCGGGAATCAACTCGTACGTACCTCTTAATGACCCGGGAATCAACTAATACATGATTAAGGTCTCGGGAATCAACTCACCTACTGCGGCTGCGAGAGTCATGGTGAAACGGAAATGCCCTGTGGTTTCCGTCCTTTTTTCTCCTTTTAATATTTGAATGCCGTCCGGACCCCGCGGACGAAGGCCTTATATACCCGATAATAATTATCGCCGCGCTTTTTTCCCCCTATGGCTATACGTCGGCTGTGACGTTTCACGTTTTTCCGTACTCGAGCCACGGCGAACGATCGTAACTTTACTGCCGCACGGTCGGTCGTATTTCAAACTTGCATAAGTCTCGTTATTTTTTCGGAGAATCTCGCGTGGAAAACTTTGTCAAACGACGCCGTATGATATTCGGGAGTTTTTTTTTTTTTTATTTTTATTTTTTTATTTTTGCTCTGAGACAACTTTGTTACTTAAGAATCCGTCGTTTTCCCCGTGAATTTCCGAGAAACTCATCGTCGCTTTTGTGAAACCAAGACCATAACTATCCTTTGAATTCATCAGTTGCGTAATTTTTATTATATTTCAGGTTATCAAGAAACCATGCGCGCGTCGGATGACGTCGTATACTTTATTGTACGGGTGACGAGTGTTATTGTTACCGAACAACACAGAGTTCGGGGACAACTGAATATTACGGAATGCACGCACCACTTCAAAACCGGGATAAAACGTATACAGTATTATTGTTTGTACGCGGCTGCCGTTAATATTTCCTAGGTTATTATTTTTTTTTCACCGCAGTTGAAAGTATCAAAAATTAAATATAAAAAAAAAATACTATTGTAATTCAATTTTCTTATATTTATTATTTTAAATTACTGTTTTTATGAATAATAAAATACTTTTTATGTACACGTTCAAGAGTTCTGACTGAAAAACAAAGAGAGTTTTTGAGTAGCTAGTCATACCTACCGCTGAAATAAAATTAATTGTTCCATTTTTTTTTTCTTTTACAGATATGTTGGATTATTTCTTATATCACTCGTATATTTATTAAAATTATTATATCAAGTACATATTTTGCCTTTACTATAATACAAATCAACCAATTCAAATTATTATTCAATTGGTTTTTTTCTATATTTCATATGATCTTGTTTGTAATATTTTATTGACATTTTAATTTGTTCGTAGTCCCAGTAAAAAATACACTTTCACAATAACTACCAGGTTAAAATACTTTTTAAAATAAACTTTTTTTACTCATTGATGGCTGTTTGTCATCTCAATTTTTCTAAACTTTTTAAAGAAACCTAAATAAATAAACATGTTTAAGAAAAAATTCACAAAACTATTTAAAAATAAATACCCAAAGACTAAAAATATTTTTTTTCCGTATTCGGCGAGGGTTATAGTGATTTAACTATCGTTGAACACCGGCCAATTAAATATTTTTATTCTGTATTAAAATATATTATACTGTTCATTTTATCAAGTCATGGCAATCAAAGAATGATTAGTTAATTTACATCATACATCAACACATCACTATTATGTTGCTTCATTGTTATTAGAAAAAAATGTATTTTTAACTTTAAAATAATGATTCGCATATTACTTCGTAGAAAAACTTTTTTTTATTATTTTAATTTTAAGTCATCGAACATCATGGTAGATAATAAACAGTCTAAAACCGTTTCCTCGTAATAATTCCAAGATCACGTCTACAGAGTGTGCCAATTCACTATTCCACTTCACCAAATCAATCCGATTCAAATTACGGGTTCACTATTTCTGAGACTAGTGTAAATCTGGTAAACACTTGCACCTCCAATCTCCAAACTCTCTATTACCAAATACACTTTATGTATAAAAATAACACTTATAAAAAACACAGCTCTCGATTTCTGCCTACCACTCCTAATAAATAATTGTCTTTACGATAACCACTTTTAACTACTTGCTTCAAAAATGATGTGTCAGAAATCGCTGGTCCCATACTCATCTTCTCAGTGTCAAAATACGCCATAACAATATCGCATGGTTTCTAAAATACCTTCTACACACACATAATACAGAAACATACCAAAAATACACACATTCTCCAACCTATTCAGACAACTCAATTTGGAAAGCTACTAAAAGAATATTAAACCAAAAAAATACAATACCATCTTTTAGATGTCCTGATAGATCTTTTGCCAAGACCAACTAAGAAAAACCAAACTGGTTCGCCTCTTATATAGAAGATAATTTCACTCTTAACCCGGTCATAGATAACATGGATCACACTTCCTAGATTGAAAAGTCTATATACAACCGTCTTCCGATGTCCTTATCAACAAAACGTACCTTACCGGTGAAATTCAATTCTTCATTAAAAAATGTAAGAAATACCTTATAATGTATTAATTGGTGAAAAATAATTTGCTGTTTGAAAATAAAACGGAAGAAAAAATGTTACTCTTCACATAAAAACATCGAATCATGGTTATGTTTTTGCCGGCCACTAAAATATGTATGGTTAATATGCAATTGAATCATTTAAATCACGTATTGTTTGCTGCATCAGTTGCTCTGTGGTAACGCGAAATCGGTCAGAAGAATTAATCGGCCGCATACCCGTTGGAAAAACGTGGTCCGTGTTAAAAACAATGAAAAGGAAATGTACTTTGCTATATTTTCCCGTTCACCTGGTATGCATATTTTTGCAGCGGAGAAGAAAGCGAAATATAGATTACACGATCGCGTACCACGGTGACGAGCACTAAAAACCAATGGTCGGTACAAGGTGGCCGTGGCCTATAACGGCTAAACCGCAGTAAGGGTCAAAATAATTGGGATACGAGAGTCGTGGGTTTTAGTCTTGCGCGTTTAAATGAAAATTCGCCGTCGCAGTGGTCGTCTATAACGTAATAGGCTTTATAGGATGTCGATAAGAGCGCGTGCACGCGCAAGGACACGTCTTGTTACAATATTTACCTAAAGTTTATACGCGTATTATACGGCGGTGTTTTCCGTCGGCGATCGTTTTCGGAAACCGAATTACGTAAAATACGATCTCGGGGTTCGGAGGGGGAGAGACGATCTTCCCTTTACCATTTTTTCGCTCCCCAAACACGTTCGCCGTTATAACCGTCGTCTTGTAGGTTGTAATCAGATGTATACTACGCATGTATACTTCCCGTACGCCTATGTCCGTCTCCGCGTCGTGAGCACTCTCGTGTTTATTATTATGCCGCGCGAAGTCGACCACCGATATTGCGTCCTCGTCGTATTATACCGTGCGTAGTAGCATTGCTTGTGAATACCGAAATACTAAATATTATAGTATTCAAAATCAATGGTAGCAGGTATACTGTTTCACACATATTACAATTCGGTGGTTTTCAACCTTTTTTGGATCGCGACCCCCCATTTATTATTTTTCTGTAGTGTGACCTCCTTCAAAAAAAAAATGTTGTTTTATTCATCAACATTTGATTTAATAACTGATAAAACATTTATATGGTATACGATTTTGATTAATTTCCACATAAAAATGTAATTAATTTATAATACAACATTATTTTAAAACAATACAAGCATATACAATAAATTAAAATATAAAAAAATACACAAATTAAATTTTAAAAATGTACAATTTAACTTGTTATTCAACTGTTTGTTCATCTGTTCACTTGTTTGATAACTTTGTTAATGAAATACTTGAGCTTGAACATTTGATATTATTGATTCCATATCAGGTTTTATATTAGAGACTGCAACTCTTAGATCTGACTCTACATTTAATTTTGTCCTATATTTGTTTTTTATTACGGTAAGAGCTGAAAACGCCGTTTTCCACAAGTAAGTGGATGCAAATGGTAGAAGTGTTGATACAGCTATTTTTGACAACTCTGGATATTCTGATTTCATAGAAATCCAAAATTTATCACTTGTCATTTCATTAAACTTTATACGCAGATTTTCGTCGGAAGATAACTCGATTAGTTCCTCTTTCATAACTAAACTTAATTCAGAATCCATTTCATTTATACTGATAGAAAATTGGCGACCCCCAATCCTATCATTCGCGATCCCCAGGTTGAAAACCACATATTACAATGCATCCGTTTGCCGCACGTTCCGCTCTAGTGACCATTTAATACTCGCGTAAACGGATTTCTGACGTGACCGGATCACGCGCGATGCACATCGTTATAGTATTATTAGTAATAATTTATTACTATAATCATGTGCGGTTGTATTCATACACCCGTGACGTCAGCAACGAATATTAATATTATCATAAATACACGCAATCAGAACGCTATAGAGGATAAACGCCCGTAAACGAAGTAAACGTATGATCCACTACGCACACACACACACGCGCGCAAGCTCGCACACGTAACTATTGTAGTTAAAAACGTTTTTGAAATAAATTTGTAGTATACGTTAATTTATTTTAAAAACGATAACACTCCGAAAATGAAATGGCTTCCCATAGATTATGATTGCATTGTCGGTATCCCCCGATTTTTCTGCTCAAGTGGTCATAATACGACTTAAGTCGAAAAGTAGAACGTTCAATAATTCAATATATGAATCTAAAAAACACACGTCATGGTCGAAATCAAATACATTCCTTGCTGCGGTTAGAATTTAAAAATTTGGAAAACGTGCGTATAGCTTTCGCCGTCGCACCGTCTAAATCTTTTGTTCGGCATTTAATACGTGTGTTTCTATGGAGAGCCTACAATATTTTACAGCGGGCCGTGGCATGTCGAACGGAACGTTTTTTATTCTACAATATTCTCGCTAATGGAGATATAGAATGTTGTCCCACCTGGCTTCTGGCACGTCGAACGTGAACTGTCTATTCGTGCGCACTGCACCAAGTATTTGCATGTTTATTCGTATGTTATAATGCATTATTTTTCGCGTACACCTCGATGTTTCAGCACATTGGAATTAAATTTGCTTCCACGATTCCTCAAGGATGTTCATTTTTACGCGCTTTTTGTAGACGCTCTGCTCTCCGCTACGACAGACGGGCTTTCCGATTTACTCGGTATTGCATTGGTCGAAGAGTCTTAACACGGGTGGTCGGGTGCTAGGAGAATTTCACCTGCATATTTCACTCGTACCATATTTTCGAAATGTCACAAAAACTTGGGTAACTTAAATTATGTTGTAATAGAGATACGTCGTGTGTGTGCGTGCCAACTGAATATAATGAAAGTTAAATTTTTTCCTTTTTAACGTTTTTTTTTTTTTATTCTTTGATTGTAATTTGTTTACTTCCAAAAGCGTTTTCACGGCGGACGACGAAACCATAAATAATAATAATAACGAGAAAAATACGTTTCGAAAAACGAAAATTCCGCATAAACACCGACCACCGTTCTTCGCAGAGTGGCGTATACATATATATCATATTATATAGGTCGCGCGAGAGGGGAAAAATGCAAGAGCTCATCCGGTCATTATGCATTCCAATGTCATACGAAACTGAACGGCAGGAGAAGTACGAAACAATTCGAAATCCCCGCAGTCGCCGCCGCCACCGTCGTTTTGTACAACTTCCGCGCAATAATTTCGCGAGACAATAAATGATTTGTTATCGAAAAACAAAACAAAAACGTAAAAATAAATGAAGTTAAGTCAGCTTCCCGTCCTTTATGGGTTCACGGGGTCGTGCGCAGAAGTTCGAGGGGTGGAGGCGACTGCACCGCTGCCAATGAACACATTTCAAAAGTATTCCGACAAAACGTTCGAGTATAACTATAATTACCTTCAGAAAAATAATTCACATAATATTATTTATACCTTGAAAATAATATTCTATTGTCTTCGGGATTTTCATTTATTTTTCGGCTCTTCCTACCTTCGGTTTTTTCTATATTTCTCTCTGTCGCTTGCTCGATTTTTTTTTTCGCTTTCCTTTTTTCTTTAAAATAAGCGCGACTTTTCGATCAATGTTAATTATTATTGCACGTTCTGCTAATTGGAACGAACCGAAAATTCGGTGGAGCAAAAACAGTAATTGACACGAGACGTTCTCTAGTATTTTGTTAAAATCTAAAAATGCCTGAATACTATTCTCCAGCAGTGACGGCGTATCACATTTACGCCGTATTATATTCTGACGATATCAGAAGTCACGCGCTATATACATATTATGTGATTGGACGGAATTCATGTAATTGGTGACGGAATAGTCAATTTTGGACATTTTCGGGTATTTTGTTTATTTAATTGGCTTTACACTGAGCGATATCCCCTGTGTTAATGGTGATAGTCAAATTCTGTTTCTTTTTTTATGAGTACCCTTGGGCAAAGAAAATATTGTTGACAGTAGTTTGGTAAATATAAGTGTATTATGAAAGAAGTTAAAAAAATTAACTTCTTATTGCATAATTTTATAAGTTTCGAAGACATCCATTTTATAGGGCTTATTTTTCTGTAAATGTTGACGGTTCAACTTTCAACTCTCATTAAAGGATAGCACACAGGATTTTCATCTCTTATTGTGTATGAGCGAACCGTCCTACTGTATGGAAATCCATTGATGGAATAAAGAAAAAATTCAACATTAAAAACGAACAGTATGATGCCGGGAGAACGAGCACAGAAAAATAAAGTACAAGAATTGCGCTAAAAAAAATCGTTCGTTATGATTATCAATTATAATACTAATGATCAGGGTTTGGATTTCATAGCCCTAACTCAAAACGAATAGCAATGGATCACATGCATCTCCTGTAAGCGCGAATCCTTAAAATAATTGATACGTAAAACGTTAACTCGGAATGTTAAGAATTTATGACTGGCCACGACGGTCCATGGATGAAGAGTCGGATTATAATTTCTATGGTTCTACGTCACATAGACGTCATGAAGTCTTATAAACTAATCGATTTTATTAAAAGTCACTAAACCGAGCATTGACAATATCGTGTACAGATTGATAACACTAACAGGCTTCGGTTAATAAGATCGCTGGATCGCAACACACACCGTTATAGAATGTCCCCAAGAAGGCAATGCATACGGCGAGATGTATGGGTCGCATAAGAGTTCTCTGTCGTCATCGACCAACAATGAAGGTACTTGTAGCGTTCTAGTGTGTTTTTATGCGAACCATTCAACCAGGTTTTTCTAACCTTCGTATCATCTCTGTTACCATTTAGGTTGAGATAATTAAATTTGAAACGTATATTGAGCTAAAATATAGTGTAAGAAACCGTAGAAAACTGAGTCCTTCTTGTAAAGTGTTTCAAAGGTTGTATTTTTGTCTCTGACCGACGACTCATCGGCAAAATAATTATAACAAGACGCACTTCCCGTTCAGGAAGAAAAGTGAAGTTTAGCACGAAATCAGGTCATACTGATTAGTAAGTCTTCACCCCCGCATAATAGGGGCCTAGGGACGACACGGGAACCGGTAAGTTTTCTCGGTTGGTGAATGTAAAACGCGTTTTTGTCAACGGCGCAATCTCGGTACGTCCGAAACCCGTAGTTGGCCGACACACAAACAGGTATAACAAACATCACAGCAACGGTCGTTGTGCTTAGATACGTGAATAAAAATGAATATTGTTCGGGAATCGCGAAAATATCCTCCGTCTTTTTTTAATCTCCCACAACCCATACGTTATTATATTATTTGTCTTGATAATATTTTATTTTTCAATAAAATATAAAATCATTACATTTCGTCTCTTTGCATACAAAAGTTCGTACATCTTAACATCTCTCAATTTTAACTATTATATTAACTTCTTGATTTTAAAAAAAATTTTCTAGTTTACAAGAAAATAATGTACTACTTACACGATTTTGAAAAATAATAACATTATCAGAAAATCTTATCGGATAAATGACAAGGTGATAATAATTTAAATTATTTCTTTGTAAATTAAAAAAAAGATTAAAAATCATGAGTGTAATTAAAACTGGGAGTTGAACAGTAGAAATTTTCAGAAAAATAAGCCTTAAAAAATCTTCGAATTTCAGAAAATGTAAGCAATAAAAAGCTAATTTTTTTTAACTTTTTTAATAATGCACTGATATTAGAGCATTGTCAATAAAATTGCCTTTTCCCAGGGATGCTCATTAAAAAAAAACAGAATTTGATTATCTCTATTGACACGGGTGATATCGCTTTGTGTAAATCCTAGTGGGACACCCTGCACTGTAATGCCCATTTCCCGCTCATGACAACATGTCCACATGTCCATTCGTTATCAAGTTATTGTCAAATACGGTCAGGCGAAGTCATACGTCAACACGTCGCGTTATATTTTAAGATATTTTTTTTATATCCTGAAACGTAGCTCTTGGCTCGTCCCTTTTTTCACGAACTCCGTCCAATTCACAGAATCCGTCGCAGAATCCTCGTGTAAGAGTATAGTTTTTACAAGCGCCGTTCACGAATCCGCTGGTGGTTGAAGCATTCGCAGTCGTAAGTCCGCTATGACAGTCATCCGAGAAGACCATACGAAGACGAGATCGGCTTAAGACTGTCCCGTACGTGAGCAGTAAAGTATTATGGTGATGGAGGAGGGGGGGGGGTGCAAGCTAAATGGCCATGCCGTCTTGACTTATCAGGAATCGACATATTTACGTAAATATTTAATATATGGACATTACGATACTCGTTTGTGTACAGGTATAATAAACCTACGTTGCGATCGTCTGTGTTCCAGCCCAGCGTATACATTTTTAATGTTTAACATTTAAACTAACTCGGTCTTATGCAGTGGTTCTCAAAGTTATTGCAAACGCGGCACACTGTGTTGTTCACAACTTTTTCGTGGCACACGTCTCAGTCATGAAAAACTTTTTAAGACATTTTTGTGTTTTTCTCATTTTATAATTTATGTACCAAATGTAAAATTGTACTTTATCACGCACGATACATTTTATTTCAAAAGATCGGGCGGCATCTGGTTTTCAAACCACTGGCTATAGAGGATTCGGTTCGCGAAAAATCCGATACTTACATGTATATCATAACGATAAATACCCTGTATTGTTATACTATGTAGTATGGACGTCGTACCGTGCGGGAGTTATTCTTTATGGTTTTTTTTTCTTATTATATTTATTTTACCCCAGTAATAGATGGTACTTATGTATGAAATAATCTTACCCGTCCATCAGCATTTTCGTCCGGTTCCTGACCCAGTAGTTGATGGATTTCGGATAGGATTCCACGTGACATTCGAGCGTGACGTCTGTGCCTATCGGTGCTCCCAGCAGTTGGTTGGGCACCGCGATCACGGGTGGAACTGAAAGAAGAAAACGAGAGCAGATATTACAATGCGTGCTAAAATAATAACGCGCCGCAGCCTTTTTTTATTCAATATCGTTCGGCCAAACCGGTTGATCACATTCTTTTACGGTTTCCAGAATTCAAATACGAGTCACGTGCTGTGAATTCGATTCGGGTGGTTATTACTGTTCGTGTCACAAACGCGACTCATTCGATCCTATACGATTCGACATTGGTGTGATAAAAATCGAAAAAAATATCCGTCGAGCTGAGTTCACACATCGAAGAAGCAGAACGTAACTCGATTTTTTTTTTTTGATTTTTCGGTGTGGAAAAAAGAAACAAAGACCGTCTTCGACTTCCCGTCACTCTGCAGCGTCATCAGTCACACTCAGCGCCGAGTACAGGGTGTACGACACGCAGCGAGATCACAAGTACGCGGCCACGAGTGGCGGGACCAGAGTTGATTCGTGGGCCACATACAAAATATCAAAAGCTCTTATCGAGCCAAAAGTGTTATAAACACATATCGTTTTTAATTGTATAGAAATATATATATATACTATATAATATATTATATATACTTATAAATATTTTATAAAACAGTTCTTTTGGTATCCTTAAATGTAGTATTCATTTTAATAATCATTTTAAAATTGTAAATTTTTTATCAATGGGAAGTATGAAGTTTATGTTTTCTGCTAATATTTTCCAATTTTCTAAACTGATTCCACTTAATGTTTGTCATACAGGGCCGATCTGTGTTTTGATTAGACGAATTTAATTTTAGAAATAGCTTGTTCGCACAATTAAAAAATTTATAAAAATCAACCCGAGTCTCTTCGTGAAATTTGTCTTACACTGCATCATTACATTGCAAGTCTTTTTTTTCCATTTGAAGAGTACGATGCAACTTCTAAATACCTGGTATCACAAAGAAACGGATTTTAAAAAATATTTATTGCTTTAGATTTTAGTCAAGGTCAGAAAAACGTTGTTGGAACTGGATTTGAAGTTTGGAAATTATTTTTTGGGCTAGATTAACGAGAACGTCCTTTAGTGTGGTGGGAGGGGGGAGGTGTTTAAAACTAGCTCACGGGCCGCGTTTGGAGACCCCTGCCTTAGAGGGGAATACTATAGGTATATGGACCGATCGTATCGCAGGAAGTCGCAGGCTCTTCCTGTGCCCTCGTGACAATCATCGGAATTATCAGCACTTCCGGCACTGCAGTTTAACAGTCTATTCATTTACTTACGGTTAACACGAGGGAAACACGTGCTCCGGTGTAATTTGTAGCATAATATACCTTTGATTTCGTCGAAACGCTGCCGCGGGTTCGCGTAACGCGTTGAATATTCGTGTTAAGCATTAGCGACACATTTCGACCGTGGAAAATGTTACGACGAAGTCCGACAACTCGCACACGGCCGCAATATAATATAATATTATATTTGCAGAACGATAATATTGTCTTATCGCAGCGCATAATCGTTTCACGAAAGGGATACCGAGGATACGGTAGTGGTACCTATATGATATTGAAGTCGAGGGCGACGTGAGGGTGTGCAGGCTAACGTGGAAGATCGGTCCGCGAACGACGGACCCATTATTAAATAGTTGGGTGGAAAGCCGAGTGGTTAGGGTAAGATTAGTAATAACTAATAATAGTTTTAACAAAACAAACATAGTTTAGATAATACAATGTTACGTAATAATATCGTAAACGTTAGTCTTGAAAGTATATTATAATACATTTGTGAAATATAAACAATAATTAGTAATATAATATAAAAGGGAATCACAAAATAACATATTACGATAACAGTAGATGAATGAATTATAAGGCGATGTCTAGGAAAATATTAGTTATAAGTACGGCTCAAACGTTGTGGGAATTGCATATTGTTCTATAAATGCTTAAAATGTATAGCTAAATATCGGAGTTATAGAACGATGAGTTTAAAATGCATTTTTTTTTTCTTGCGCATTTCGTAAATGTTGAGAATATTTTCTTGATTTTCTTATGAATATTTAAAATTTTCTAAAAACATTGAATAAAAAAAATCATATATTCATAATAAATATATTATTGAACGTAAAACTCAATATTATTTAACGGAGAAATGTATTGCTATAAAGTCGACTATTACTTTGACGACAACGTTGTACAGTGTACACGATCAATATATAATATTATAAATATTAAACATTTAACTATTCATATTTTACATTTGTTTTTGAGCATATTAATAACAAATTTTTTTTGGGGTTGTAATTTTGGATATTTTACAATATTTTCGCGTATATTTGGAAGTTATAAATCGCTTTTCAAGGCTCCTATAATTTCCAAGCTCTAGTCATAAGGAACTTAAATACCATTCCAACGCTGCTTTTTTAAAACCATCGATTTATTTCTTCTTAGAATGCGCTCTTGAACTTATGATATATACTGGCGGCTCGGGGTGGTTGTAGTCACAAGCTACAGGACTTGTCAATCCTTCATGTCCTTACAGATACAACGCAAAATAATAATAAATATTACATAAAACGTTGCTGTATTTATTCAAATATTAATACAAAACTCTATACTGCAAGAAATGTCAAACACTCAAAAAGTTCAATTTTCGACAATCATTTTTTATGAAAATGTTTTTTTTTTCATTTAGGTTTTTTTTGTTTATGTACCAAATGTATTTTGAGATGTATATAATCGAAGTATTTTATCTAAATACGATGTAATGAAATTGTGTTTCACAAATTATTATTTTAAAACACTTGTGATCAATATATATTGTAATACACTAACTTCTGTAGGCTTCAGATATGATAATGGGCCGTGTATTTACACATTTTTTTCTGTTCAAGTTTTGCACAGAAACATTTCGAGAATTATAAAAAGCAAACAAATGTACACCTTTTATATAACTATTAAAAAAACAGCTTAAACAACAGTTCATAATTTATGAACGTAAATAGTACTCCGTTATAAGAGTTGAATTTTAATTTGGTTATGTATAGTTAATTTATTCAAACTTTTTCCAGATTTTACGACGTGTTTTTCTGTAGCTTTATTTAATAGCTTTTTAATAAATTTAATATTATAGAATGTATAAACAGATTATGTAAATACTGAACAGCGTTTAGCTTTATAAATGTATTCACAACGTTAATGAATATCATCTGTGAAGTTTTATGTAATCCAATATTTCCTTAATTATAGTGTACATATGCATATATTGTTATTAGTTTGCCAAATTAAATGAAACGTTATATGTAGTATATATACATACAAATGACGTTATGTATAGTTATGCATTGAATAAATACCCTTCCTATTGCTTTGCCCGGAATTTAAAAAGGATAAAAAACAATATACAGCTTAATGGATTTTTGTGAAGTTTATTAAATCGATTAAAGTAAACAGCGGTACACTAGCCAGATAAAAATAAAAATGTGTTCATTCGCAGCCTATATAATGGTTATTTATAAACAATATAACTGCTATTAAAACCGAGCGTAGGTATAAAATGAAATGTTTGGAAATTTGGTGAGCGAATACGATACTCCGCTGTAATAGGTAAGTTAAACGTATTGCCGATGACAGGTTCACGTCACCACGGTTAAATTAATTAGTTAAAATAATCATAATATATTGATCGCAATAGTCGGCCGAACCACTCGTCGCGACACTGCACTGTGAATTATGATACGTGATGAAACATCGTTTTAATTTCCTTTATGTATATTACCTCCGATGTAACTGATAAATGAAAAACAAAACATGGAAATCCGTTAGTTTAATGTAATAATAAGATGGTTAACGGTTACCATAAAACGTTCGTGGACGAAAAATTGATTAAAATTACATCGCATATTCGCGATAAACATTACTGCGCACGCAGTCACAAGTTTAATACGTCATTAGACGTATCACAATATTTTTAGGGTGGACGTATTGTATTCGGAACAATAGTAGTATGTTTGTACATAACCTCGGTGGAAATGACGCGCGGAAGGCGTGAGTGCTAAACACGCACTTGTTACTATCAAGAATGTTTTTCCGACTTCACCGTGAAAGTTGTTTCGCCGTAAATTTTCATCGGCGATAATTAATTTTATCACTACTATCTGCGCACGTAGCGCCAACAATATTGGACCCAAGTCAGCATATTCAGATTTTTGTTGGGGTTGGGTTAAAGGCTTAACTTTAACCGGCCGTTGAAATACAACCAAAGTTCGTCCTGCTAAGTAAGATTGAAAATATACGAGCCACCAACAACCAAGATCGAGAATCCGAGCTTCCTGTTGAAACTCGATGGGGAAAACGCATGGTCATCTCGTGGGCTTTGCCCAAACGACGTTAGTTCATCACCAAGACAAACAATGCGATCGAGTTCTGCGGAGGTGGACGCATAACCGGTCGCCAGTGCACGTGTAGACGTTTACTTTCGTCAGATGAAACGACACTGGGAGGAGTTACAATGATTTCGCGCGGAACACGGAACTTACATATGGTGTCCACGTAGGCGATATCTAGAGGTGGCGAGGAGGGGAGGGAACTACTTTCAATGACTTTCTGTCAGAGGACAAGTGTATTGTCTTGTCCTTTCTGCCTAAGTTTTTATTAGAACTTTAACGTAAAAGAAAAACCAAATCTGCGTTAATTTAGAATATGTTGAAGACAGGTGATACAGATGGTATATGTTATATAACAATCACGATATTTCAGCGTGTCGCGCAGTGCTCATGACAAAGAAAATTATAGTTTATAGTTCATTATATGGTACATAAATATTACAGTCATTACATCGTTAGCGCGTATAGCGTTTGCAAAATTACTGCACGTGAATTACTCGGTAACGTTATGAGAATAACCGGCTGACGATGGTGTGGTTAAAATATGTGTATTTCACCGCCTACAAAAAAAAAAAGTCTTTTAAAATTTGGTTTAGGGCACGCTCTGAAGCTCTTCGGTACACTTTTTAACTTTACCGTGTTGCACTCCAGCATTTCCACCAAGTTACACCCATGGATGTCCGTTTATCATAATGTATAGCGCGTTTCGGGAAATTAGAGTATATATAGATAATGCGTTCACTACATGTGCACGATCCTTATCGATATTGCAATAGGTATGGACGCGCGCAGCAATAAACAAGGGGCGTAAGTGTACGCAGATAATAATTGTACGTGGTACATAGTATTATATTTTACCAGTAGTTGCCTGCGGGGCGTATACAATAATTGTTATAATGATCGCATACAATAACTGTACTAAATTACACTCGCGGTAAGATATTCGTAAGTAATAAACATCGCGGTATGCACGCGGAACACAGAGCTGGTCGTGGTTCGTATGCGCGCAAACTTCGGGGGTCGTAAACGTGTACACAGCGTGTATTTCCTAGAACCTGGGATTCCGCCGAGTACGACTGCAGCAGCGCTCCTTTAGCTAAGGGTTCGACGGCTCTCCTTCCTCGTTACGTAGTACCACCGGTCCTAGCTGGGGTTTTAATTTTCAGATCGTATTTTTGATACTACTGCACGCTGTCCGGCAGTTGTTCTACAGCTCGAACGTGGTCCATGCACATTCGGCCGAAGGCTGACGCGTCATCGTTCTCGTCTTCGATTCCGCAACACGAACAAGGGGAGGGACGTCGTATCGACTCGTTGGGGATAATAGATGATAATGTTTGAAAAAAAAAAAAAACAAATCCCAGAGAGACGAGTCGAAACGAGAGACAACGCGAACTCGTAAAATGTTTGGCTCGATGGTAAAATGCGTGTAGTGTTGTGTTCGCGGCATCTCGAGTGTAGACGTATATGCATTTGAATAAGTTTAAGTGATAGTTATAAAAGCTTCAAGATCAGATACCACGAAAAAATAATTATTATTGTTGTCACCCGATTAGTAAATCAAGTTTTTTAACGAGGATTTAAATACATTTTAACACGTCACAGTTTTCAATAGATATGCGGAACGTTCAAAAATATTGGGTTCTCATTACGCTTGAAGTACATCCATCCAGGACTCGAGTACACACTTAGTGGTACATATTCAATATTATGAAGTTATAATCATGAATGTTTTGAAAATGTTATAAACGTTTGTATGGATAAAAACTATATTAGCCTTGTTTAAACGATTGCACCTACATCTTAGCCACGTGGAATTCAATCGGGAAATACTGAAATGATAAGTAAATCAATCGATAAAGAATCTACATAATAATTAAATTACCTGTACTGTTGAACGCTGCAGACATAATTTTACACTCGAGGACACGTGTACGTACGAAAACTGCAATGTAGAGTCAACGTTTGTTTGAACGAGAAGTTTTTGTTGAATGGTGGCCGAGCGTAACGAATTATCGAACGGAATTGCGAGTCAACTGAGCGTACGAGAGAGGAAAATATCCAAACTTTTAACTCGGTGGCATCAGAGTGAGTATAAACGCGTGTAATGTGACTCGCAAACATAAAACCTACATAAGGGCCATTCGGGCGGGTTTATGCATTTTGTATGTGTGTGTGTGTGTGTGTGTGTGTGTGTGTATTTGCGAGGAAGAGGAAAGAGGAAAAAGAAAAGAGTATAAAATGTTTTAGTTTCCAATTAACCTGTGTGCTCCGGAGGGGGGAGGGGGTCGCGGTTGTAGTACTTTTGGCGCCGTTTAGTCACAATCAAAACAGTAAAAGCGAAGAAAACGTCTGCGAACTAGCCGAGTGTATATTTGCAAATGTCCGCAGTGACTCTCGGACTCACCCCTTCGACGGTGGAAAAGTTTCGCAGTAGAGTCTACAATAGAACTTGAACGTACACCGCGCCACAAAGTATATATTGGAACGCGCTCGAGACGCCGCGCCGCCACCGATCGAGAAGTTATTTAGTTGCTGAGGTAACGCAGTAAATAACCGCAGAAGTTCTCCGTCGCCTAGCTCGGAGAGCGAAAGCTGCAGCTGTAAATTCGATTTCTACTTTCTACAAACGATTGCGCGAGCTCTTAACGATACTTTTACAAAACAGTTATTGAATAATATCGTGCACACCCCGCCGACTTCAGCGGTCACGGTTTCGATAAAAGCGGCGTGATTTAATTTCAACTTTATATTACTTCGAGGAAGAAAAAAAATTTCGTTTCTATAATACGACCGTTTATCATTAATATATAATATATACTAATGGTATAAGGAAATTTGTTCACAACACATCATATGATATCTCGGTTATAACGGTATGACAATATTCGAAATTATTTATTTCAGCAACATTTTGATGAAGACGTCCAATTGATATTTAAAATATCATGGAGATATTTTTATTTTTCTCGTTTATTCTCATGATATACAAATTTGGTTCATAAGAGCTATCAGATATCAGATAGTTTTTCAGAGACATTCTGCAGATAATTATTTAATACTAATATATTTATGGATATATTGCATTGATAACTTTATGATAATATTTTGGTGTATGGTATTATACATATTACATAGTTGGTCGTCTGCCGTGTTTCGTCGATAAGTCGTGTGAATCGTTATCAGTATTCATTTCACGTTGAACAAGTGTTTAATATAGGGACTTGACGCAAGGAGCTCGCTGAGTACGCTTATATTTGTTAATATAACTGAAGTTAGTTTTTCAGCAAAACACAAATTTTAAATATATTGAGCTGACATAAAAAATAAGTGTTTCACGAACAAATATGCAAATGCATTAAGTGCTGAGCACTATATTGCCCATGGTACACATGGTAATATGTTTGCAGCGATTCACAATTAACGTAGGTGTAGAAAAATAATCGATGGTGCTAACAATAATTATGAAATGTTCTTTTATAAGCAAAAAAAAAATAGGTGGAACTCCAAGGTTGGGTGGGACTCCGTGGTTGGGTGAAATACAGATAGGGATGGGTGAATGTTATTTTGTACTAGTATTTTGAATCAAAGCTATTGT